>JAVXUP010001673.1:0-203714 GCA_033070095.1 Escallonia herrerae | reverse complement strand
ATTTTTTTAACATGTAGATTAAAGATTTAAGTAATATATTGTGTATTTCTCATTTTACTCTATAAATAGAAAGGAGGGGAAGAAAGTAGGCTAAGAGAGAAAATGAGTTAATGGAGTGTTAAATGTAAAGAGAGAATGAATAAAAAAAATATAAAAAAATGGTTCGAGAGAGAGCAATTGGATAATATATATATATATATATATATATATATATATATATATATGTATGTAAAAATACTTACAGAATATTTTTTAATTTAAAAATTAATAATTTTTATGAGGTGATTTAAAAAAATTAATTAAATTACGTGAGACGGAAAAAGTCATCTTTGGAATAGAACATTAATTTAATTTAATGACAAAACACGATAATTGTGAAATTTTAACCGTCTGATCAATGTCCAAAAAAATGTCCGGGCAAAACCAACATTTAGCAGTGAACGTTCTAACAAGTGGACACTCGGCTGCATCGTACGTCCCGCGCATCCACCGATCCGAATTGGCGGCTTCCGTTCAAAAGCCCGATGCGACAAACCCGTTGGTAGTGGGGGCCACCCATCTCTCCCTCACTCCAACACCTGGATACCTTTCACACCACCTAGGTTCACTATACTTAATATTCAGAACCTTGACAAGTTTAAGCTATACAAAAGACTGTACGGTGTCTCTCTGTGTGAGAAATAGAAAAGGGGAAACTGCCGGGAGATTTATGGAGGTTGGGCATGAGGTTGTAGTGATGGGGGAAGAAGGGTGTTTGACGCCGAAGCACGGCGGGTGCAAGTGTTGGATTTGATCGGTCCAATCCAATTAAGTGGCCTAACGGGTCATACTAATGTTGACTTATTATTTGACTTGGACATTAATTAATTAAATTAGGCTAAATAACATTATGGGCCTATTTGATTTAGCATCCAATACACTAATGATTTATTGTGTATAAAAGGCTTATAGACCCTAATCTCTTAACTTTGATGGACGGTTGAGATTTGGCAGGCTTTAGGGTTGATCCCACTACTCTCTCTATATAAATATCTTTTCTTCTTGGAGGCTAGGGTATTATTATGTTTTGGCCACTCTTTGCCTCTTAGACTAAAGAAAAAATACACCACTCTATTCCATCATCAAGAATAGAGAAGAGTAGTGAAGATCAATACCAAAGGGTACGTGTTCGCTTCCGCATCTTGGCGTTCTTTCATCATCGGAATAAAACTCTTGGTAATCTATGGCTTCCTTCGATTCCGGTGAGTTCGTAACCTTATCGTTCTTATGTTTATGTTATTGTAAGATTCTAATGATCTTGATTATGAGGTCAAGATGAATGATATAAATTCTAACATGTAGTATCAGAGCCACGTTAATCAATTGCATAAACATAGAACTTTTCTTTTAAGATTCTTGGAATATTTGATGGATTATGTTTAATGTTAACGTAAGAATAAAAAAAAAGGGGCCTGCTGCGCTGAAGGTTGTGGTTGCCCAAAAGCTTAGGTTATGAATTTGGGCTGTAGCATTTGGCCCAGCCGAAGGCATGTTTGTGTTATATTTTGGCCCAGCAAAAGGGCTATATGGATCATTAAATTATGAACATGGGCCTGTTACAATGGCCCAGATTATATAGGTTAGATATATATATTTTTTGGGCTGAAAATGTCGTCCTGAGCATATAGTTTCTAACTGTCCAATTGAATTTGGGCCTGTTGCCGTTGGCCCTAGTGGCCTGATGGTATCTGTGTTGAATAGGCATGCTGTCTACCGTGAGATTGGGCCCAAAAGGCCTGACTTAAGCCTGTTTGGGCTATGAATAAGCTAGAGAATTGGGCCTGTTTGGCTAGTTGGTATAGCCTGTTTAGGCCTCCGAGGTGGGCTGTTTTGGCCACTTAAAAGTGGGCTTGTAGCTATTGAATTGGGCCTGTTTTGTCATTTTAAAATGGTTTTTCAAAAGTGCTTATGTATTTTAATTATACCTATTAAAATTGTTTACTTGATACGTTATTATTGATAACATATGTATTTTAATATTGGCTTATATTTTGGGATACTAATGAATAAAATCTGCCAATATTATTATAATTTCAAGAATTAGTCTGAAATTACGAGATCATGCCAAAACTTTATGCTTTGTTTGGCATGTCTAGACTATGATAATGAACTTGAAATAATTAGTGGTTCTTACTTATTTTGGCAGTAAGTGGCCCAACGGAAGTTTATTGTCTTTATAAGTTGAGATAATGATAAACCACATCACGTTACGCTTATTAATTAAAATATTAATCGGCCCAACGGAAGATTATATTTTAATTTTTAAGCGGAAAGAAAGGAAATTAAAAGTTACATGGGTCTAATTATTTTCTGCCCAACGGTGATATAATTTGTGCTCATGTTGCTTTTAATGATTTTCAAAATTAATAAGGATGGAAAAACACTTTTATGTTAATAACCGGCCCAACGGAAGGTTATAAGTGATATGTTAATTTTTCCTTTGGAATAGGTTTTGTGTATTTACCTTTTCCATATAAATAAATTGTTTATCCCTCAATTTATTTTATTATGTTAAATGATGAACTAACTATTTTCATCATGTGGATTTTCGGTACTAACGTGCATGATTATTGTTATTATTTAGCGTATAATCCTGCTGCAATTACTGGCTATCTTTCCTCTATTGAATCATTGAGCGGCACCAATTTTAGAAAATGGAAAGAGCAGATTAGCATAATCCTTGGAGTTATGGATTTGGATTATGCTTTACGGGTTGACGCGCCTGCTGCCCTTACGGCTGAAAGCTCTACTGAGCAAAAGGCAGCTTATGAAAAGTGGGAGCGTTCCAACTGCATATCCCTGATGATTATGAAAGGCTCCATTACGACTGCTATTCGAGGAGCCATTCCTGACTCGGATAATGCTAAGCTGTACCTTGCTCATATTGAAGAACAGTTTCAGGGTTCTTCCAAGGCACATGCTACTACTCTCATCACTAAAATGGTTACGCTCAAGTATAGTGGATCCAACGGTGTTCGTGAGCATATTTTACGGATGAATGATATGGCTTCTCAACTAAAAGGTTTGGACATGGAAATCTCTGAAGGTTTTCTCGTGCACTTTATTATGACTTCCCTTCCTGCTCAGTTTGGTCCTTTTAAGATCAACTATAACACGCAGAAAGAAAAGTGGAAGATGAGCGAGTTGATTTCCATGTGTGTCTAAGAGAAAGAGAGGCTAAAGTCTGAACAACCTGATAGTGCTCACGTTGCCATTACTGGTCCATCTAAAGGAAAAGGAAAGAAATTTGGCAAAGGTAATGTGCAAGGGAACAAGAGTGCTTCTGTAACCAAGACTGACAAGGCAAGCTCTTCTGGTACCAAGGGTTCTTCTGGTCCCAGGTGTCACTTTTGTAAGGATAAAGGGTATATGAGGAAAGAATGTCATAAATTCAGAGAATGGTTGGAAAAGAAAGGTAATTTATCTATTTGCGTTTGTTATGAGTCTTATACAATTGATGCTCCTTTAAATACATGGTGGGTTGATACGGGTGCAACTGTGCACATAACTAATTCATTGCAGGGATTCCTTTCCGTGAAGAAGTTAAACAAAGGGGACTGTAATGTTCTAGTAGGAAATGGAGAGAAAGCTCAAGTTGAAGTTATAGGAACTCTCCGTTTAGTTTTGGAGAGTGGCTTCAATTTGGATTTAGTTGATACTGTTTATGTTCCCAGTATGACTAGAAATCTTATTTCTGTTTCTAGACTTGACGCTTATGGATATTCGTTTAAGTTTGAGAATAAAGGCTTCTCTCTTTTCCTTTACTCTAGAGTTATTGGTTCTGGTTTGTTGGAGGGAAACCTCTACAAATTACTTTTGAATTCTTCTTTTACTGAATCCTTGAAAACAATGAATGTGAGTGATGTAGTTGCTAAAACATGTGGTAAGAGAAAAAGAGAGAATGAAAATTCTGCTAAATTGTGGCATGAACATCTTGGTCACATATCACGAGGCAGAATGGAACGCCTCGTTGAGGATGGAATTCTTCATTCTTTAGATTTCTCAGATTTTGACACATGTATTGAATGTATTAAAGGAAAATTTGTAAAAGGCAATAAACGTGGTGCCACTCGAAGTACGGGACTTTTAAAGCTTATCCACACTGACATTTGTGGACCTTTCCCTACACCGGGTATTGGTGGTCATAGATACTTTATCACCTTTATTGATGACTATTCTTGTTATGGATATGTTTACCTCATTCATGAAAAATCTGACTCACTTGCCATGTTTAAGACTTACAAAGCCGAAGTTGAAAATCAACTCGACCTAAAGATTAAAGTTGTAAGATCTGACAGAGGCGGAGAATATTATGGAAAATTCTCTGAAACGGGTCGTAACCCTAGTCCTTTTGCCCTATATTTGGAAGAATGTGGCATCGTTGCTCAGTATACAATGCCAGGTACACCCCAGCAGAATGGTGTAGCTGAACGGCGAAATCGTACCCTCATGGATATGGTACGAAGTATGATATGCCAAAGCACTCTACCAGAGTTTTTGTGGGTTGAAGCACTTAAAACAGCTGTGCATATTCTTAACAGGGTTCCCAGTAAGTCTGTGCCTAAAACACCTTTTGAATTGTGGGCACAGAGGAAACCAAGTTTAGAATATTTTCATGTGTGGGGCTGTTTAGCTGAAGCAAAAGTCTACAATCCGCATACTAAGAAACTCGATCCCAAGACCATAAGTTGTCATTTTATAGGTTACCCTGAAAGGTCTAAGGGTTTCAGATTTTACTGTCCATCACATACCACTAGAATTGTTAAAACTAGGCATGCAGTATTTTTTGAAGATGCTGAATATAGTGGGAGTTGTACACCAAGAATAATAAACCTTGAGGAAATTCAGGATCATGTTTCTATTCCTGTTATCCAAAAGGTTGGTGCGCCATTACCTCATAGAGAAAATAATGATGCACCCGAGGTAGTGCCTAATGATGTGCCCCCGATTATGGATCCTGCTCCAATTCCTGCTAATGAGCAACCTCTTCGAAGGTCAGGAAGAGAGAGACGGACAGCCATCTCTGATGACTATATTGTGTACCTAGATGAGGCTGACTATAATCTAGGCATAGGAAATGATCCCACATCCTTTAAAGAAGCTATTATGAGTGATCACTCAACTCAATGGCTTAAGGCCATGAAAGATGAGTTAGAGTCAATGAAAATAAATGAAGTTTGGGACCTTGTTGACTTGCCTGAAGGAGCCAAAACTAAGCTAGATCCTAAAGGTAATGTCGAAAGATACAAGGCTAGACTCGTCGCTAAAGGTTTCACTCAAAAGGAAGGGATAGATTATAATGAAACATTTTCTCCTGTGTCAAAAAAAGATTCCTTTCGAATAGTCATGGCTTTAGTGGCTCATTATGATTTAGAGCTACATCAAATGGATGTAAAGACTGCATTTCTTAATGGTGACTTGCATGAAAATGTCTATATGACTCAACCAGAAGGGTTTATGGTTGAAGGCAAGGAACATATGAAATGTCTGTTGAAGAAATCCATATACGGATTAAAGCAAGCCTCTAGACAATGGTATCTTAAGTTTCATGATGTGATTAGTAAATTTGGTTTTAAAGAAAATGTAGTGGACCAATGTATATACCTAAAGATCAGTGGGAGTAAGTTTATCATTCTAGTTTTGTATGTAGATGATATCTTACTTGCTAGTAGTGATATGCATATGTTGCATGAGACCAAAAACTTTCTGTCTAAGAATTTTGATATGAAAGATCTTGGAGAGGCCTCTTATGTTATAGGCATTGAGATTCACCGAGATAGGTCTCGTGGGATATTGGGATTGTCCCAAAGAGCCTATATTGAGAAGGTTCTGAAAAGGTTCAATATGCATAACTGTGCAACCACTGTTGCCCCTGTTGTTAAGGGTGACAAATTTAGTTTGCTACAATGCCCTAGGAACCAACTGGAGCAAGACGAAATGGAGCGTATTCCCTATGCATCTGCAGTAGGGAGTCTTATGTATGCTCAAGTCTGTACTCGCCCAGATATAGCATATGTTGTTGGCATGCTTGGACGTTACCAAATAAACCCAGGAATGGGTCATTGGAAAGCAGCCAAGAAAGTCATGCGCTACTTACAGGGTACCAAGGATTTCATGCTTACTTATAGGAAGTTAGATAACCTTGGGGTTATTGGTTATTCTGATTCCGATTATGCAGGGTGTGTAGATACCCTGAAATCCACATCAGGTTATGTCTTCATGCTCGCAGAAGGGGCTGTTTCATGGAAGAGTGCTAAGCAGTCATTAGTGGCTTCTCACACCATGGAGGCAGAGTTTGTGGCATGTTGTGAGGCTTCGTGTCATGGTGTATGGTTAAAGAACTTCATTACGTGACTTAAAGTGGTTGACACCATTTCAAGACCACTGAAGATATTCTGTGACAATCAGGCTGCTGTTTTCTTTTCCAAGAACAACAAATCAAGTGGTGGAACGAAGCATATTGAGATTAAGTATCTTGTTGTGAGGGAAAGAATTCAGAATCGAATAGTGTCTATTCAGCATATCAGTACGATCGCTATGTTGGCGGATCCCATGACGAAAGGCTTACCACCCACTCTCTTTCGAGAACATGTTGCTAGCATGGGTTTGGTCGATAGCCTTTTCCTTAGATGATGGGTTTTTTATTTGAGACATTTATTTTTGTGATCACCTATGTTTTGGATTCTGGATATTATGATTATGGTTTGTTACTTCTCGTTAAAAGTGCACATTTGAGGTATTCTGAAACAAACACTCATGTAAGGATCACATGAACTCGTTCATATTGTTATTTATTATGGAACGATGCAGTTCATGTCTATTAAGCTGTTGACTGTCATATTTGGCAAAAGTTCTGAGATTGTAACCGGAGAACGGTGTTGTGGCGTTGAGAGGCACATATACTATCTTCGATTCATTTTAGTATTTTTGTTAAATTTGGCCTAACTTACGGGATGTTTTGTTCAATTTCGTTATGTCAAAACTTAAGACATTGACATTAGTATAACCCTTGGCCAAGTGGGAGAATGTTGGATTTGATCGGTCCAATCCAATTAAGTGGCCTAACGGGTCATACTAATGTTGACTTATTATTTGACTTGGACATTAATTAATTAATTAAATAAATCAGGCTAAATAACATTATGGGCCTATTTGATTTAGCATCCAATACACTAATGATTTATTGTGTATAAAAGGCTTATAGACCCTAATCTCTTAACTTTGATGGACGGTTGAGATTTGGCAGGTTTTAGGGTTGATCCCACTACTCTCTCTATATAAATATCTTTTCTTCTTGGAGGCTAGCGTATTATTATGTTTTGGCCACTCTTTGCCTCTTAGACTAAAGAAAAAATACACCACTCTATTCCATCATCAAGAATAGAGAAGAGTAGTGAAGATCAATACCAAAGCCTGCCAAATCTCAACCGTCCATCAAAGTTAAGAGATTAGGGTCTATAAGCCTTTTATACACAATAAATCATTAGTGTATTGGATGCTAAATCAAATAGGCCCATAATGTTATTTAGCCTGATTTAATTAATTAATGTCCAAGTCAAATAATAAGTCAACATTAGTATGACCTATTAGGCCACTTAATTGGATTGGACCGATCAAATCCAACAGCAAGATCTCGACGGCGGCGGCGGCGTGCCCGCCACCTCCAAAGAAGAAGCGGCAGTCTCGTGGGGCAAAGAGGGAGCCGCCGGAGAACGGGTACTTTCGACCGCCTGACCTTGACCTGCTCTTTGCAATGCCTCAGAGACCTTAGGGTTGCGCTCAACATTGCATGTGTTTTGGGTGGGTGCTTCACTACCTAAAAGCAGGTTTTATTCCCGTTCTGATGACTTGCTTGCATCTGAACTCGGTTCATCCATATGTACATAAATCTACGTTTGTACATGCTGATGTTTTATGCTCTGGTCAGAACAAAAGAAGTTTACTTTGTAAATGACGTACGTAGTTGTACCTTGGTTCAACCAGTTTAATTTAAGAGAATGGTTAGTGGTGAAGCTCAATTGGTAATATTTCTTCTTGATCATTCATCTAAAGCTTAGTGTTCAAAATCGAATGACCGCTTCATTTTAATTTGATACAAAAACGTTTGTTATTTTGCCGTTCTCGGTGCCGTCATTGGCATTATAAAGCATCATGCAACCAGAGGCGGACAACGGTGGAACTAGGATTTCATCTCAGGAGGTGCTAAAAATATATTGAAGTCAGTAAATTTTTTATAAGTAAAATAATACACAAAAACAGAATGCATTTTTCAATAATACACAAAAAAACATACTAAAATACTAAAAAAACATTCAAAAGATCTTATTAAGTTTAATAATCTGAAATGCATAATTAACATTTGACAACCTAAAATCATCAATTAACAGCCTAAAATCTCAAATGTACAACTAACAACCTAAAATCATCGATTATCTCAATCCCCAAATGCACAATTCACAACCTAAATTATCAATCAACGCTCAAATGGAAGAAATTTTTTTTGATCAAAATGCACATCGGCAGTTGACCAGTACAGCATTGTCGTAGCCGACGATGGGTACTTGGGCGGCAGTAGAGTGAAGAAGAACAGAATTGCTGAAAATGCTAGTCGCAAGTGCCTAAATCGTGGAAAACCGAAAATGCTAGTCGCGTCGCGAGTGCCTGAATTGCCAAAATTGCTGGCCGCAGTGAGGTCGTCACTCGTCAGAAATCTAAATACAATGTGGCCACTAGCCGGTGCCTTCGTAACCGCCGGTCATCACTCGTCAGACTCAGCTCTAGTCAGATCTAGGCTAGATCGTTCATAACCGTGACTCACTTAGTAATCGCCGGTAGAGTTAGATCTAGGCCACTGATGAAGAAAAATCATTCGTAATCGCCGGTGGAGTCAAATTTAGGCCAGTTGTCACTCGGCCGATTCAACCCACAACCGTCGTGGGCTCGTGGATCGTAAAATAACGTCTGCTATTTGCCTTGCCGGAAAGCGGAGTGGGCAAATGGTCGGAATTGGTGACTGGTGAGGGCCGCCGTCCATCGTGACTGTGAGGGTGAGGTGAGCCATGAGAGTGTGAGACTGAGAGGAGAAGAGAGAGAGTGAGTGAGTCGCACGTGAAAGAACATATATATATATATATATATATATATATATATATATATATATATATATATATATATTCCAAAACTTGAGGGGGTACATTAACCCCCCCCCCCCCCCCCAGTATAGTGTAGTTCCACCCATGGAGGCGGAAGTAGCAGGCACCACGTACTATTGCCTTCAAAATCTCTCTTTCGCATTACAACAATGGTTTCCATGCCTTCGCTTCGAAGTGTAGGTGAGTGTCCACCTCCACTGGTCGTTCCCTCAATGTCATATGCCATGTCGCATGGAACCAAAATTGTAGATCCAACCTCTCCCTCTCTGAAAATCTCATCATTTTATCTCATTTTTCCAAACACTACAAGAAAAAAGGCTTTTAGGGACAGGATAAATCCGTCACTAAAAGTCCAAAATCGTCGCTAATAGTTTTTGCGACGGATTTACCATCGCTAAAAGTCCCTCGTGTAAAAGCCCGTAACTAAAAGCTTAGCGACAGAATTTTCAAATCCATCGTCTAATATTGCATTTTTAGCGACGGAGTTATTTACTAATTAGCGACGGAATATCCGTCGCTAATTATGTTTTACGTATTTTAATTTATTTTCTGTTTTGTGAAATTAGTAACTAAATATCCGTCGTTCATTATTTTTATTGACGGAACATTCCGTCGCTAAATAAGCCTTTTGGCAACGGAATATTCTGTCGCTAAAAAGCTGATAGTAGGACACTTTTAGCGACGAAATTAATCCGTCGCCAAAAGTCAATTTTTTTAATTTATTTTTATTTTTCTATTACCCAAACCTGTAATAAATATTTCAATTCTCAACAACAACGCACAATAATCAATACACAAAGAAATATATATAATCAATCATAAAAAAATGTTTATTATAAAAAAACTCATGATGAACAAGTTGGGAACCGGATACAGCCGGTTAGGGGAGGAGAGAAGAGTACAAGCCGGGTGGGGGGGACAAGCTGGGGCGGGCACGAGAAGGGACTCATCAGGGGTTGCCGAGTCCTGGATCTGGATCCTGCTGATCCGGGGCCGGCTCGGCATGTCCAGCAGGGCTACCCTGCTGATCATGCTCCTGATCATCCTTAACACCACCGTAGCAATGCGCTGGATCTCCTCCCCGTCCAACGGATGCCGAGGAGCCGGTGTCTGTGGAGGGGCAGCGGGGGGTGAGGGCGCTCCTATCACAGCACGAGCAGTCGTGCTAGGCAGGCCACGGATGCGGCCTTTCGGCCGATTGACGACCTCCAGCGTATCCAGCCATCGCTTCAACGCCCCAGTACTCGCACCCGTACTAGTGGACGCTGATGGTTGTCGGACTGCTACTAGGACTCCCTAAGCTGTTCATACGAGGCCAGCAAAAATAGTGATTTAAAGATATGTTAGGGCATTAATTATCGCAACAGACATTGAGGATAGAAAGACAAAAAATTAACAACTTAAACAAATTGACTCACATCGATCCGCCGGGCAATATCTGAAACATAGTCGCAGGCCCGGTGCGCCTTGTCCTTGTCCTTCTTCCGCACGTGCGTCTGATTATACATCAGAGCTACGACCTCATCCTCCTCCAGATCCGGGTTCTAGACAGCATTCATGTGTCGGATGATGTCGTGTGGCACTGACCCCCCTGTGTGCGTCGGATCTTTGTTCTGTCTGTTCACGGCCCCGCTCTTACTCTTGGCGTCCTAGCCTGGTTCCGCAGCCCGGATCCGCAGCCCACCAATCTATCATCTCCCCCCATACAGTCAGAGATATCCAATGTAGGGGATATGTCTTCATCTCCGTCATCGGGGCACCCTCGGGCAGCATCTTCTTCGCCCGGTCCCGTGAGTCATGGAGCCATCGGCGGTAATTCTTGCCAATGAAAGCAAAGAAGGCATGTCGCCCTAGTGCCTGCTGATCAGGGGAGTCAAACGTGAACCCCTCCTGTAAGGCATTCAATAACACAAATTAACTACAGAAAACAAACTCTAATTAAACAAATACTATCGCAGAAAAAAATACTTCACCGTACCAGCCACTCCTCCCATAGGGACTCCCTCGCAGCGGCATCCTAGTCCTTCCAGTACAGGCGTGGCTCGAAGAATCGGCCCTTCACAAGAACGCCGATCTTCGTCCTCGTCTGATTCTCCAGGATCCTGCCAAAGAAGTAAATAAATTAATTAATACAGTTCAAATATAAATTAACACCCCAAAATTTTAAATATAAGGCATGATGTGATTTTTTTTACTTACAGGCCCTCCTGGGTGAGCGTAACTCTCTGTTTACGCCGGGGGTCGATGCGTACCTCGCGTGTTGGGCCACGGCCTCGTCGAAATCCTACAAAACACAGACATTAATACAGTTCAAATTTACTTTAAATATAAGGCTAGCGAATATGTACTAAACACCGTTATCAACTATACCTGAGGTAGAACCCATGGAAGAAGGAGAATCACCGCGCGTGTGGGATGAATCTGCGTCGGGCTGGGGCTAGAGCTGGGGCCCCATCTACTGTACGCGAGCACTCTGTGTCTCGTCATCAGTGGTTAATGATGAGGTGGGACCCACCAGGGAGGAAGCAGCTGGGCGGCCAGCTCGACCACGAATAGCCCGTATCCTATCCATATCTGACTTCATATAGAAAAATTACAAAGACATTCAACAACGAACTATTCAACTAATTCACAAATATCTCAATCCAATTGGGTCCTATCCTCCGTCAACAATCTCAATTATCAAATTCTTAATGCACAGTCAACAATCTCAATTTCAAATACCTCGTATAAGGTATCGGTATGGTGTTCGACACCTCCGGACACGTCTGAAGATATTGATTTATTTTTTAAATGCCGGACGCCGTGTCCATCACCCCTTGAAGAGGTGTCCACAAGTATAAAGCCAAAATGTGACATTTCGGTGTTTGTGTCGATCGGACGTGGTGTTCGTGACCTACCGACACCTTGACACCTCATCAACACATTCGGAAACGTGTCAGACACCTCCAGAAACGTGTCCGACACCTACCAACATGTGTCCGACACCTCCGGACACGTTCGAAGTCATTGATTTATTTTTAAATGCCGGACACCGTGTCCGTTACCCTTTGAAAAGGTGTCCGTCACCCTTTGAAGAGGTGTCCACAAGTATTTCAATTTGGGGTTCAATTCGATTAGGCAATTAATTTAGGGTTCAATTAGGGAGTTCAGTTACTTCAATTTAGGGTTCAATTATGGGGTTCTATTAGTTCAATTTAGGGTTCGGTTAAATTGGGGCATTCAATTAGGGGGTTCAATTAGTTCAATTTAGGGTTCGATTGGATTAGGGCATTCAATTTAAGGTTCGATTGGATAAGGGCATTCAATTTAGGGTTCAATTAGGACTTCAATTAGTTTAATTTATGGTTCGATTCGATTAGGGCATTCAATTTAGGGTTTAATTAGTTTAATTTAGGGTTCAATTCGATTAAGGCATTCAATTAGGGTTCAATTACTTCAATGTAGGGTTCAATTAGGAGGTTCGATTAGTTCAATTTAGGGTTCGGTTGAATTAGGGCATTCAATTTAGGGTTCGGTTGGATTAAGGCATTCAATTTAGAGTTCAATTAGGAGTTCAATTAGTTTAATTTAGGGTTTAGGGTTTAGCCCTTCGCAATTAACGAAATACCGCACATTTTTAACTCTATCCAATTAAGTGCGGCAAAATGGCACACAAAGTGAATTTCTTTAGGAGAACCTTTTTGAGCAGTTTATAGCACTCAAACTTTCGAAAATGGTTTCTTTTCCCTCTCCTCTATTATTTAAGCTGGCTTTGCTGCGGTATTTCACTAACCCAGAGGGAGAATGCAGTGCTTCACTTATAAGTAGAGGGGAAAAATTATATTCAAGAAAAAGTCGAGGGGCTCATTCTATACAAGAATTGCCTTGCACACAGTACAACCACACAACCCACATGCACAATTAGGGGTTCACTTGACTAGGTTCTCAGCTCACATCTGCAAGAATTACCGCCGATGGCTCCATGACGCAATGGACCGGGCAAAGAAGATGCTGCCCGAGGGTGCCCCGATGACGGAGATGACGAGATATCCCCCACATTGGATATCTCCAACTGTATGGACGGCGATGATAGATCGGTGGGCTATGGATCCAGGTTGGGACGACAAGAGTAAGAGCGGGGCTGAGAACAAACAAAATAAAGATTCGACGCACACCGGGGGGGGTCGGTGCCACACGACATCGTCCGACAAAAGAATGCGGTCGAGCACCCGGATCTAGAGGACGATGAGGTCGTAGCTCTGACGTATAATCAGATGCACGTGCAGAAGAAGGACAAGGATGAGGTGCACCGGGCGGGCGACTATATTTCAGATATTGCTCGGCGGATCGATGTGAGTCAATTTGTTTAAGTTGTTAATTTTTTGTCTTTCTATCCTCAGTGTCTGTTGAGTTAATTAATGCCCTAACATATCTTTATATCACTGTTTTTTGTTTCTGCAGGCCTCGTATGAACAACTTAGGGGGTTCGAGGATCAGTCTGGACAGCCATCAGCGTCCACTAGTACGGGTGCGAGTACTGGGGCGTTGAAGTGATGGCTGGATACGCTAGAGGTTGTCAATCGGCCGAAACTTAGTCGGACTGCTCGTGCTGTGATAGGAGCGTCCTCACCCCCCGCTGCCCCTCCACAAACACCGGCTCCTCGGCATCCGTTGGATGACGAGGAGATCGTGCGCATTGCTACGGTGGTGTTAAGGATGATCAGGGAGCATGATCAACAAGGTACCGCAACTGGACATGCCGAGCCGGCCCTGAATCAGCAGGATCCAGATCCGGGACTCGGCAACCCCTGATGAGCCCCTTCTCGTGCCCGATCCCAGCTTCCCCCGGCCCCCGCGCCCGACTTGTACTCTTCTCCCCTCCTCTAACTGGCTATATCTGGTTCCCAGCTTGTACATAATGAGTCTTTTTTATAGTTAATTATACATATTTCTTTGTGTATTGATTATTGTGCGTTGTTGTTGAGGATTGATTTTTTTATTACAGGTTTGGACATTAGAAAAATAAAAATAAATATTTTAAAAAAATTTTGACTTTTGGCGACGAATTATATCTGTCGCTAAAAGTTTTTATCACTATCGGTTTTAGCGACGGAATATTCCGTCGATAAAGAAGACATTTAGCGACGGAATACTCCGTCGCTAAAAAATTTATTCCGTCGCTAATTTAACAAAAAAATAAATTAAATTAAAATACTTAAAATATAATTAGAGACGGATATTCCGTCTCTAATTAATAAATAAATCTGTCGCAAAAACTTAAATATTACACGACGAATTTGAAAATTCCGTTGCCAAACTATTAGTGACGGACTTTTATACGATGGACTTTTAGCCACGGATAATCCGTCGCTAAATGTTTTAGCCACGGATAATCCGTCGCTAAATGTTTTAGCGACGGATTGTAGGCTTTTAGCGACGGATTTTCCCGTCGCTAAAAGCCTTTTTTCTTGTAGTGTAAGCGGGACTTTTAGCGACGAGAAAGCTCCGTCGGTAAAATCTCGTCGGTAAAAGTCATTTTTTACCGACGGAGTTTTTAGCAATGGTAACATTCTGTCGCTTAAATATTTTTCAAAAATCATCGAAAATTATTAAATTCTCTAAGATATTTAGTAACGGTTTTATCCGACGGAGTTATCCGTTGGAAAAACCTTTACCGACGGAGTTATCCCTCGGTAAAACCTTTTTTACGACGAATTTTTACCGACGGTTGTTTCCCTCGCTGAATGTTCTTTTAGCGACGGAATTCCTTCCGTCGCTGAAAGTTTGTCGCTAAATCCACTTTTTCTTGTAGTGA
This sequence comes from Escallonia herrerae, assembly GCA_033070095.1. NCBI lineage: Eukaryota > Viridiplantae > Streptophyta > Magnoliopsida > Escalloniales > Escalloniaceae > Escallonia > Escallonia herrerae. The sequence continues at coordinate 188,726 of JAVXUP010001673.1, read as the reverse complement.
AATCTGGTTCAAGTAATCTCATCATCGCATGAAACTAAAGTGCAGATCACCTTGTTCATTGTCCTTTTATTGTTTCTAGCTTTTAATTGTATCATTATTTGGATTTCTCTTGGATCACCTTTGCTTGGTTCAGTCGTGATACTTTGTTCTTCTAGTTGCTTATGGTTTAAAGTGTAGAAACCCATAGGTGTTCTCTTAATTCCGGTGACTTCAGTATTCTCGTTTCTGTTATAGACATGAATCACTAAATATGAGATCGTCCTTGGTTTCTCTTGTTATAGTTCTTGCCTCCCATGTCTTCGAAAAAAGGAAGACACAAACTTTGGAGGCAATTTAGTCGAATAAGGTAGTATTTGTTATTAATAATGTATTTGTTGACAAAAGAATTTGTGAGCAACTCGATTTTACTCATGCACATTCGACCTATCCTCAGTCGGGTTAAGTAGTTGCTCGATTTTGTATGTAGTAGAGACAGTTAAGCATAAAATTTTTCTTATGATCAATTTGGTGCTCACATCATGCGAATATCTTGTGCCACTGCATGCAATGTTGTTTGGGCATAAAAGAACGTTGAAGTTACCATGTGCTATAGAGAATGAGCACAACAATGTTGCCATGCTTAATGCTACTTGCACTTGGACAAATTAACAAGTGCACTAATAAACAAGGTGTGCGGCACCCAAACTAATAAACAAGGTGTAACAGCACTAAATACACGAATAAACCGAATGCAAACTGCACTATTAACAAGACGATTAAAATGTGTGAGTTTTTCACTAAACTTTCTAAATTCTTGCTCGTAGAATGTGAAGCACAAGTGTTATTAACCTAACTCCTCATCATAAATATGTTCTCGAAATTTCATTCCACTTAATTGTCATATACGCTGGAAAATATAATCGGAATTTACTATATTGATTTAATTTGTGATATACATGTTGCCATATACATGTGCTCAAAACTGGAATTTAAAGGTATTTTCATATATGTTTAGTTCATGCTTAATTAAATGTCATTGCTTCGGAATTTTTTGAAAACAGGATCGACCTGTATTTTCGTAAAAAGTATTTGATTAATTTTTACTAAACTAAATGGTCCTCTTATAAAATCTGGAAAAACAAGATTAACTCGCATTTTTTGGTTACTAGCTTTTTAATCTCTTTGAAGACACTAAGGGGTCGGATCGGTAAACAGAAATGGAACTAACATGCAAATTTGGATTGCAATTCAAATTTTATGGAATTCAAATTTTAAATAGAATTACAATTTCATTCTTTGGTTTGTACCATTTGTACAAACCTTTTTCAAAAAGCAAAGTGCACAAAAAATTTAAATAGGTCAAAAACAACATCGATGATTTCTGGGTGAATTTTGACAGCTTTTTGGTCTCTGTCTCCGGCGTTGTCTAGTAAGATTCTAGCATGGCCGGATCCGGCAAGGTTCTAGCGAAGTTCAACAGTCATAGTGACGTCCGACGAGGTTATGGCGAAGTTAGTCTAACCTGGTTTTAGCGGGTAGTCTGGCGGTAGGTTGTGGGGCATGTTAGTTAGTTTTTTAGCTTTGTCATCATTCGAATCGTATGTTTTAACTAGAGACCTAAGAACTGAAGATGTCCCCAGATTGTATGAAACGTATCTTATGAAATTGGGCTTGAATTGAGATTCTAATTCTGAGTGGAATGTTTAAGTAACAGAATTAGAATTCGTAAATTTCAATTTTGAACGAACCTTAAGATGTTAAGGTTTAGGGGTAAGGATATGGGGATCCATGCCCCGGCCCGCCCAATCCAAGTTGTCTTATCCCCATATGCCCTATCCTTATAAAGCCTAATATAATTGATTTAATGTACCCCATCCCAGACCGCCCCATATTTGAATTCATTAAATTGGACAAAAATTGTGATTTAGATCTAACTCGTCCTATTTGACCAGATTCAATACGGATTAATCCATTTAGTGTCCAAAAAACTTATTTTATCTACTCGATTGTCGGTGGAGGCGATCAGAGGTGGCTGCTGGCAATGGAGTTGTGTCTATGGAGGAGAAATATATGTAAAAATATATTTGGGTAAAGTTGGGGATGGAAAATTCAAATAGACTCAAAAGAATTAAGTTTAAAGCAAGTTGTGGACGAAGATACCTCATTTTAGGCCTAAGTATGCTCGATAACCAATTGCACCCAATCCCCATCTCCTTACCCCATATAGGCTCCCTCTCGGGTGAGATAGGGCGCCATATGGGGTACTAAATTTCCATCCTTATTGAAATTGAAAAAATGAAATTGGTATTTAAACATGGGCTCAAGATCGTTAAGAAACTAAGTAGAAATTACTTCACATCATAACTGGGCATAGGGTTAGTTTAGTCCAAGATACAAATGTACTTTCTTTTTTCTTTTTTCTTAATTAAAATGAATATATATATATATATATATATATATATATATATATATATATATATATATATATATATATACACACACACACACACACACGTGATACATTACTCGCGTTTGCAACTTAAATAAGTTGTCAGCGCAATATCTAACTTTTTTAATAAAAAAAATCGTCGCCCGCTACATTATCTAGTGGACAGTGATTTTGACCAAAATGCCTCGAAGGTATTAAATGAGTCAAAGGGATTTGCAGGCAAATAGAGGAGAGTATTGTAAATTTTACTGTCCTCCACATTATGTGGCAGACGACGAAGTTGACTTAAAAAAATAGATCTGGCCCCGTCCATCCGCAATGGAAGGACGGCCAGATGGCGCTGGCAACTTACCTTAGGTTGCCCACGTGTGCAACGGATCAGCTCCTTATATATATTGTCGTCCGCTACATTATTCAACGGATGGTGACTTTGACCCAAATACCTGGACAGTTTCAATAAGTCAAAAGGATTCACAGGCAAATAGGGGGCAGTATTGTAAATTTTACAATCCGCTACATTATGTGGCGGACGGTGAAGTTTACTTAACATAAAATTAGATCTGGTCCGATCATCCGCAATAGATGAATGGCCAGATGGGGTATATATATATATATATGGGAGCTGATCCGTTGAGAGTGCTAGCAAAATAGGAGATTTCGCTAACGCGATCTGGCGGTCCATCCTGAATGGATGGACGACCCATATATTTTTTTTACAAAAGCTGTTAGTCGTCCGCTACACAGTGTAGCGGATGAGATTTTTTACAAAATTGCCCCCCTTCTCCGATCGCTAATTTGTACGGCAAACAACTTTTTTGTCCTGATAGTTGCCAGTCAAAAAGTCATCCGCTACACTGTTTAGCGGACAATTTTTGACTGACACGATGTCAAATCATTCACATCCCCCCTGATAGTTGTCACATCAGTCCTGTCGCCGCACAACATTCCAGTCGTCCGCGACACTGTATAGCATACATGCACCATCCGGTATACTGTGTAGCGGACAGCTTTATTGTCTGCTTCTCTACAAGGCGGATGGTCGTTAATGTCTGCTACTTTATGTTGCGAACGGTACATATAAATAACCCGACTTCGATACTCTTATTTTTTTTCTCACAGTTAGATTTTTCTAGTGGCGTTGGCAAGAAGATCTGCGCAATTTCTTTTCAAGAAATCCTTTAATCATCTCATCAATCACGTAAGTTTACAATCCATTCATTTATTTGTTCATAATCTGAAGTTGTTATGAGTATTGGGGCTTATGGATGGTTTTGAATATGTATTGAGCATGTGCTAGCTAGCGTTTGTTATATATATATATATATATATATAGCATGTAAACTTATGTGAACACATGGTAGCGTTGTATGTATTATGCATTTGCTAGCGCTGTATGTTCGAGAGTGTTCGATAAAAGCTTCCAACCTTGCCGTTTTTCCATAATTTCAATTGCAAAAAATAGATTTTAACCCTGGACCCGAAGATTCCTTCGTATTATACGACCAAGCAAACATGTCAGTACGCTCATATGGGATGGTGGGGTAAGATACTTATTTTATCAACTTTCTTATTCTTACGAACATATAATACCTTTTCTTTGGTTAAATTGTATTTATTAATTCATAGGAAAGAGCACTTCTCAACACAGTAGAAGTATTCGATAATTTCAAAGCCAACAAATACCAGAAAAGGTTACTACGTGAGATTGGGTTTGGGATTTTCACGCATGGGCAGATCTTTCAATACCTTGACCGGCACTTAATAGGTGCCCTTGTTGAAAGGTGGAGAAGTGAAAGAATATGTTTCACTTCCCTCTCGGAGATATGACAATTACCCTAGAAGATGTAGGGTTCATCTTAGGGTTACCAGTGACGGGACGGCCGGTAATTGCTCCTCCGTCGGAAGCAACGAATAAGAGAACCGCTAGAAATTTCTTCACTTCGATACCTGAGGATCAATTTAGCACTGGTGGTATCAAGTTGAAGTGGTTGGTAGAGACCTACAAGGTTTTGCCGGAAAACTACACGGACGAGATGCTTGTGATGTACACACAACCCTTCCTCTTGTGGGTGATGGGGGCAATTTTATTCCCAATGACGTCGAAAAACACAGTCAGCGTGAAATATTTACCGTTGTTGGGTAACCTGCGGAGGTTGGGGATTATGCCTGGGGTGCAGCAACTCTTGCGTACCTGTACCAGCATTGCACAAGGCAACGAGGCCCAACTCCAAAGCTATATGTGCATGTCTCTCGCTATTGCAGGTATATCATATAAATCTTGATTACGTGTTTGATTTTTTTTGGTTGAATCGACAATAAATTTTGACAATAATTTATATAATTTGTCTTTGCTCTCAGGTGTGGTCTTATGAACACCTTGCTCCCGGTGCACCCAGGCGTAGGGACAGAACCGATAATGTGTGGCCTCGGTTGTGCGCCTGGGAGTACAGCGGGAAGGATAGCCACTACCCGAGGAGAGACGATCCCCATCACAACATTACGTACTATCGGGGGGAGCTTGACTCGCTATCTTTGGGCCAGATGCGTTGGGCACCGTACAAACGTTTGGCGCGACGGGTGGGAGAGTCGTTCGTCTTCACGCTCTCTGGGTTGCAACGCACACCCCTGATCCACTTTGAGGTCGCAGAGTGGCAGCTGCCAGATCGCGCTATGCGCCATTTTGACTGCCTGCAGGGGTTGCCAGCCGATGCCCCGGATATGAGGGTTAACAGGAACCCACCGGGTGTCGGACGGTTTGGCAAGGCGAATGCGCACGACTTGTGTGCACGCGAAATTGAGGTTTGGAATTCCTGGCAGGACACGCTGGCTGCCATTGTGTCAGAGCCTGACCCCGTGATCAGTATCGAACAGTACAATGAGTGGTACTACCGCATCACCCGGAGGAGAGTAGCCCCAGTAAGGTTTGAACGCGGGGAGAAGTACCACCCTAGGGGTCAGATCGATGAGCATATGGCATACAATCTGGTAAGTTGCCCAACAAGTGCTTTTAATTGAATTTGATGATTCTAAGTGTGTGTATGAAGTTACTTATTTATTATCTCTTTGGATGTAGGTTAATGCCTCGTTCGCCTTCTTCCAGAAGTTGAGCGAGCGGAAGGATCTGGTGGATGCAATGGGCGAGGAGCTTTGCCAACAGGCTGAAGCATTGGCGTTTAGTTGCGGGAATGTTTTGTACCAAGCATCGGGACAGCCTTCTGGGGTCAGCCTAGAATGGGTTATCCGGGGTGGCAGCCACCTTATGCGAGCAAGGGATACGGTGATCCCTCGGGACAGACTTCGGGGGTGAGCCAGGGATACGGTGGTCCCTCTGTACCGAAAATGGGTGGTGATTGGGGACCGCCAAGCACCATGGGACAGGCTCAAGCGTTGTGGGAAGATTACAGTGCGTCCTTGTTCTCTTTGCTTACAGACTCGGAACCCCAACTCCTCTCTCAGAGTCAAGTCATACAGGACTGAGGTTTCAAAAACATCAGTCTATCCGAGACACTGCCCACTGTCCCATGGGCTGGACCATCTGTTGCCCCCGAAGGGCAATATCTCCCTATCGACCCCCCTCGAAGGAGGGCAATATCCCCAGGTCGACCCCCGAAGGCAATATCGCAAAGGGCATCCATTGAAGCCCCTAAAGCCGCATAAATGCCAACTAATCCGAGAGCTTTATTTTAGTGGGGCCCCCTGAGACAAAGCGTCGTATAGTGTGGATCACCCGAATTTAATGGATTACTGTTGCTCGTGGGGAGAAATGGCCTCGCTGGCTCCGGAGGAGATTGGTTAGACAACGGTGTCATCTCAAACTACGTGGAGATTCTGAAGGAAAGGGGTCGGGAACGGCTGGACGAGTATCCACACGTTTTTATGGTGGATGTTTTTTTTCATAGCCCTTCCTAGTATCTGAATGGCATGAGTGGGTCGGGCTAAGGGGGAAGAAAAAGTTGAGCCAGTGGAGACCGTCCGCTAACCTACGAGCGTATCTTACTAGGGATAGTCCAGTGAGCGCAAGGGTTGCCAACGTGTTTCTAATCCTATTTTTAGGGGAAAGCCACTGGTACTTGGTTTGCTATGAACCAACACAGAAGATTGTATCAGTCATCGACAGTCTCCACGACGATACTGTCCACATGCCTGTGTTGCGGATGTACAAAGCCCAGTTGGATGCTATGGTAATCTTCCGATTGTTGTTTAATGCTTAATGTAAATGTTAACTCGTGTCTTATGCCGTTTTTTGTTTCTCGCAGAATATATTTTGTGCCATGGTCCACTCTATCCGTGATGGAAGAGTATCGGCGCGGCCAAAGCTCCATTACAGATTGAAGAAGAAGAAGCCCAAGCAACGTAATACTTCGGACTGCGGCGTCTTCGTCTGCATGTACATGGATTACATTTTTCGGTCTGAGAGCCTCAAGGCGGCCGTCTGGAGTTAAGAATGCGTGGAAGGCTTTAGATATAGGATAGCTTGGCAAATTATGAAAGGCCGGCCTAGAGCGGTTAGGTTTATTGAAAATCCTTCTAAGAATTCGGGTGACGATAAGGACCCCAGTTGACATTGTAACATTTGAATCAATTTTTTAATAAATCTTGATTATCCAGTTGAAAGTTGTCATTGATTTGATTGGTTTGATTTGATTTCTGTTGGTATCAGTTGATTTGTATTGAAGATGACTGATTTGACTGATTTTCGTGGTTGAAATCAGTTGACATTTGATTTGTGTTGATTTTTTATTAGATTAGATTTTTACTCTCATTGAGACTGATTAAATGTTGGGAAGCAAAATGGGGGCAAGTCTTGTAAATGTTACTGATGCACTATCCGCTACACAGTGTAGTAGACAGGTAGAAATTTTGTCCGCTACACAGTGTAGCGGACGGGTAGAAAACAAAAAAAAATTATAAGTAGATTAGACAGTCTGCTGCGCCATCTGCTACACAGTGCAGCGGACAGATAGAAAACCAAAAAATTTTCTAAGTGTTGGAGATTAGAGACTCTCCTGCGCCGTCCGCTACACAGTATAGGGGACGGGTTGAAAAAAAATTTCTAAGTATTGGAGATTAAACAGTCTACTGCGCCGTCCGCTACATAGTGTAGCGGACAGATAGAAAAAGAAAAAATTTCTAAGTGTTGGAGATTAAACACTCGGCTGCACTGTCCAGTACAATGTAAGGGACAGGTAGAAAACAAAAAAAAATTCTAAGTGTTGGAGAGTAGACAGTCTGCTGCACCATCCGCTACACAGTGTAGCGGACAGGTAGGAAACCAAAAAAATTTCTAAGTGTTGGAGATTAGACACTCTGCTGCGAATTTTTTTTTCTAAGTGTTGGAGATTAGACACTCTGCTGCGCCATCCGTTACACAATGCAGTGGACAAGTAGGACACCAAATTTTTTTTTAAGTATTGGAGATTAGACACTCTGATGCGCCGTCCGCTACACAGTGTAACGGACAGGTAGGAAACCAAAAAAAATTTCTAAGTGTTGGAGATTAGACACTGCTGAGCCGTCTGCTACATAGTGCAGCGGACAGGTAGGAAACCAAAAAAATTTCTTAGTGTTGGAGATTAGAAACATATGCCGCGTCGCCCGCTACACAGTGTAGCGAACAGGTAGGAAACCAAAACAAAATTTTCTAAGCATTGGAGATTAAACACTCTGCTGCGCCGTCCGCTACACAGTGGAGTGGACAGGTAGGAAACCAAAAAAAAATTTAAGTGTTTGAGATTAGACACTCTGCTGCGCCATCCGCCACACAGTGTAGCGGACAAGTAGGAAACCAAAAAAAAAATTCTAAGTGTTGGGGATTAGACACTCTGCTGCGCCGTCCGCTACACAATGCAGCGGACAATACAAACTCTATTATTGTTTTTTATGAAATTAGCAACGAATAAATGTTTTAGCGACGAAATCAACAACCTCAATATCTCAAATGCACGATTAGAAATAAAAAATAATCAATTAACAACCTAAAATCAACGATCAATAATCACAATTCTCTAATGCAAAATTAACAACCTTCAATTAAGAACTTAAATTAGTTCAAATAACACAAAAATTTTCAAATTACACAATTGTTCAAATAACACAAAATTAGGGTCAGAGTTCAACATTGGGGGAAGCTTTTTCACATGTGCTGTGGTCAAACACCGTCACTTGAAAACGCATATGCCCCATGTGTTCAAAGACTACAAAGTCCCCTAAATGGAGGTCATGCTACTGCACGAATTCGTTTCAACCTTCTTTGAAACAAATTTGCTCTTGACCGCACATCTTCTTGATTTTAACAAGCCATGACCCCTTGCGGTTGGTTAAAGTTGCTTCGAATCAAAGTGTGGTAAGCAATCTGCAAAAAGCTACCGGTATGGCCTAACATATTCATAATACAGTAAGACAGGTAAGTTTTAACTAAAGATAAAACTTTTAACACACACGAAAACACAAAGAAATAGGGATGGCCTACAAGTTATGTATGAAAACCAGGCACCATGACCTTGAAGAAGTGTTTGTCGACTGAAACGTCCCTGTTCACTAAAGCAGAAGCCATCAGGAAAGATACAGAAGCCATCCTGGAGATGTGCGTCGCCGTAGAGGGGGTCGCAGGTGGGTGAGATGTTCAAGACAGATACAGAAATGAGAGAAAGAAGAATGGCCAAGGTGTTGGACTTTTAAACAGTGCAGGGACGTCCGCTACACAGTGTAGCGGATACAAAGAAGACGAAAAGTTTCCACTGTCCGCTACACTATGTAGCGGACGTGGAAAATTAAAAAAAAAGAACTTAAACTAAGGATGGCTCTCATAGGTCCATCAGAAATAAAATTCCAGTCTTCGGTCGAAAGATTATTAGAAAAAAATTATAAAAAATTATTACAAATGTCAAAAATTACAAAAAATTAAAGGTCCACTGCATCTTCTTCTTCCTCATCTTCGGCGTCATCTTCTTCCTCGTTTTGCAAACCTCCTGGACTTATCCCCAGTGCCTTGTAATGGTTCCGCTTGTCATGGTTGGTCATTTTGTTGCACAATGCACACCTTCTCAGCTTTTTAGGTTGAGTTGCCTGTTCAATAGAGCTCTTCATCCGCGTAGATCTCTTGCGGCCTTTCGTTTGCGATATAATTGGATCCAAAGGCCGGATATCATTGTCGTCTTCCTCCCCCGGCTCATCATCTTCTGATCCCGTTGTAGGCTCGTTGTCAACCGCATTGCTGACTGAAGCTGCTTCCAACTGGTCGACGATGGGCTCTTGCTGCTGAGCTACCTCGAGGAGATGTTTATATCCGGTCATTGTAGCAGCACCCTTTACGGACAAACGGGTGAACATTGTCACCAGATGATTATACCGCAACGTCTCTGATTCTTCAAAGTCAGTATACGGGTGCTCCAGAAAGGCAATGGTACCGTGCAACCTGTTTGCACCTTTCGTCCACCGTGGCAGGACATATTTATCGGGGATTGTCCTGATATTCTTCTGGGTGAAAAACCGCAGAATGTGTCTACACAGGATGCCATGGAACTCAAACTTCTTGCAAACACATGTCACCGAATCCGTCAATGTGTCGTGGCTCACCGTATAAATTCTGCGCAGCTTCTCAGGGACGAGGTCATTCACGAGCGAATAAACCTTGTACTCACGCGTAGACTTTTCTGCCACCTTGTTTATACTGTATCGTCCCGATTTTCGCAGCTCTACTTGGTATAGCAGGAAGATCTCCTTCGTATAGACTTTGGCACCGTTCAGCTCCAGCGGGGTCTCAAGCAACCTTCTCCTTTGTTTGTACGTGCTTGCAAAGTCTGCAGCCCTTTTTTTAACGAATAACGAGGCAACGCTTTTTGTGCGGATGTGAATAAACTCTTCAAATTGGTAGTTGTACCCACATAACTATCGAACGTGGCATTCATAGATTCACTCCTGCCCGTCGTTTTCATGCCCGCAGAAAAATACCTCCTCGTGTAAACGCCAATCCATTGCTCTTTGAGCTCGTACAAGTGCTGGAGCCACTCGTTGTCTTGCAATGAGTAATCCTCAACAAGCTTTTCCCACCTCTCCTCAAATTCGTCAATCGTTAAGGACTTATTAACGCACTTTTAAAATCCTGTTTAAAGTCTGGATACTTTGCATACACGTGATGCAGACGTTCAGGGTATTTGTTGCTTATGTGCCAAGTGCACAAGTTGTGTCGAGTATCTGGGAAGACGGTAGCAATAGCCTTCTTCATTGCCAAATCTTGATCGGTGATGATACTTTCGGTGCTTTGAAGTTCATTGCTTCCAGCCACGCCCTAAACAACCATTCAAAAGAACTCTCGCTCTCGTCCCTTAACAAGGCGAACCCGAACAGGATGGAGTGATAATGATGATTGACCTCGTGAAAGGAGCGAACGACATCGAGTACTTGTTGGTACGGTATGTGGTGTCGAAAGTCACGACATCCCCAAAATGCTTATAAGCTAGCCTCGAACGACCGTCGACCCAAAAAATTGTACTAACTCGATGCTCGTCGTCAAGTTTATAATCGAAGGTAAACTGCGGGTCCTCCATCTGCATCCGTTTCAATAGGCTCATTGTGGATTGAGCATCATTGAGGTCATACGCGGCTCGTCTATGGGTTCGGACCGCGTTACGAACGTCTGTCGTGTTAAAGTTTAAATTTTGAATTCCCCCAGCCTGTTCAGCAAGAACATTAATCATGTCGATAGGTCCTAGCCGCGCATTGCTCATTGTGTGAATTAGGCTCCTCGCGACCTTACCCATCTTCTTGTGTTGATGCATCTGACTCACCTTAGAAGGGGTTACTAACGGGTGATTGTGTGCCAGTTCCAGGCTGGTAATAAGCCAATGATCTTGCTTGGGTTTATAGCTTACGAACATCTTGACCTGGCAATTTGTGCGTGCAAAGCAGTCCCGTCTTCTACGCGAATATCCTATTTCGTCATCACTGTCATCATTGCCTACGCGTGTCTCATTTTGCTGTGGGTTTCTGCCCCTATGACACTCGTATAAGCGAGAGCATATCTTTTTTGTTACGTTGCTTGTTCTTGTAGTCTTTATTCTAATGCCAAAACCAACCCTCAATGAATACGCTCGAAAACATTCTTCAGCTTCTTCCAATGTTTGAAACGTTCGTCCTAGATACGGATCACTAGCATCTACGGGGGTCTTGGAGCTCGACACGAAATCAGACATTGTGAAACAAGACCTATGTAGAAATAGACTACGCTTAACAATCAAATGACATTTCTTACTGAAAATATTACCTCAAAATTACCTTGACGAATAGACCAATTTAGGATGACAAATATACCATATACATAATCTCAAAAGTGTCTCAAATTTAACAATTATTAATTTATTGAACATAACAAATTAAAATTACTAAGATAAATAGACAAATTCATCATGCCAAAATACAACAAACATATCTCAAAAAATTTAAATTTAAATTGAAATAGGATAAATTTTCCGAAGTTAGCGAACCTCAAAAAAATGAATTTGTTTAAAGTTAACAAATTAATTTCTAGAACATCACTAATTGATGAATAGAGTGACAAATTTCTAGAACATCACAAAAAATCTATATTTTTTGTCCAAAAAAAATTATACTTTATCAGTCAATCCATAAAGAAAACTTCATCATTCACAAACTTACCTTGCTTGAGTGAACCTTGAAGCAAGTGTTACTCGAAACTTGAAGGGAGCTGAAAATGGAAGCAAGTGAGTCCGAAAGAGAAGAAAATTGTGCTGAAAGAGGTGAGAATGTTCTGATGAATAGGCAACACTGTCCGCTATACTCTATAGCGAACAGCATTAAATGTACAGAAATTCATGAAAGTGTGTCAGTCGTTCCAGTCAAAAGTTATCCGCTACACTGTAGTGGATGACTTTTTAACTGACAATTGTCAGGACAAAAAAGTTGTCCGCTGTACAGAGTAGTGAACGGAGGAGGGGGGCAATTTTGTTAAAAATTCCATCCGCTACACTGTGTAGCGGACGACTGACAGCTCTTGTAAAAAAAAAGATCTGAGCCTTCCATCCATTCAAGATGGACGGCCAGATCGCACTAACAAAAACTCATATTTTGCTAGCGCTCTCAACGGATCAGCTCCATATATATATATATATATATATATATATATATGGGAGCTGATCCGTTAATAGCGCTAGCAAAATGAGTTAAGTTGCTAGCGCGATCTGGCCGTCCACGCGCGATCTGTGGACATTCCAGATATTTTTTTTACGTTTTTTTAAGTCCGTTCGCTACATTGTGTAGCGGACAATTTTTGGACAAATATACCCCTCAAGCACGTGATTGATTGTAAAGCAAAAGAGTGTCCGCTACATAATCTAACGAACATAATATATTAGCCAAACAAATGAGACAAATCATTCACATTTTACTTGCATCTCTCTCTGAGCTGCCCACTTCCATCATCTACCCACTTCCATAAATGTTCTGTCGTAGATGGAAAGTGGGACTTTAAGTGAACACCATTCCCTTTTTCATCTCCTTATGGCCGTGGTGCAATCTGTCTATGCTTTAGACTTATCAACCTCATATTTGCCATTAAAGCAACCTCAGATTAATGGATTCATTCTACTGTACTCAGTTGCCCACTTCCATCGTCGCCGGCCAGAGAAAGGCAAAGGTATAGCACCGCCGCCCCCGTCGTCTCAGATGGCACCAGTGACGCTGCTCTCTCTGCATGCCGCCGCCGCCTCTAAAACGAGAAGACCGACAAATTTATTCAAAATATTTCAAAGATTTTCTTCAGATTTCTTCCAACTAATTCAAAGAAATTCTCCAGATTTTCGTCAAACTTCTTTTTTTTTTTCATCTTTTCTTCTAATTTAATTGGAGTTAGATACAGATCTTGGATGTTGATGGTTGTGGGCGGCGGAGGTTCGGATGGTGGGTGTTGGGGGCTACAGTGGTGGTGGTGGTTGGGGTTTCTTCTTCCTGTCCTTCTATGGTGATGGGTTGATTTGAGGCAGCGGTTGCTTGATCGGTCGTGGCAGCAATTTTCTATTTCATGGTGGTGGTGGGTCTTCATTATTTCTACATGGGATGATGTTGGGCGGCAATGGTGGTGGTCTGAACGGATTTGTGGGCATCAGCAACATTGGATTTGTTTTGGTTTGTGTGATATTATGGTAGTTGAATTGAAACTAAAAAAGCACGTAACAAAAGAAACAACATAACAAAAACATACAGATTCCATGTTAGTTTAAATTTGGGAGAGAGAGAGAGAGAGAGAGGCATGGCAGAGAAATCAGAGAGTTGCTTTCTTGGAAATGACAAATTGTCTGGCAATTTTCTGAAATAGCGTCCTCTACTTTATGTAGCGGACGATAACCTAGAAAACACAGCACCTTGACTTAGAAACTGAGGGGTATATTTGTCTAAAAATCGTCCGGTACACAACGTAGCGGACGGATTTAAAAAAAATGCAAAAAAAGATCTAGACCGTCCACAGATCGAGCGTGGACAGCTAGATCGCGCTAGCAACTTAACTCATTTTACTAGCGCTTTCATCCGCGGTCACACGTGGGGCTAGATGGAAGCTGGAAAAATAGTTATTTCTTCACCGGTAGGACAATTACAAATTTATTTTAACAGAAATCATATCTACTTTACCTATATGCCCAAACCTGCAAAGAATTGTACCCTTTTGGCTATCTCAGTATCTCGGCAAAGGCTAACCTAAAAAAAAAAACTTACATAAGTTATATCTTTATGTTTATACCAAGTTATACTTTTAACAGCCTTATTTATTAAAATTTTATGTTCTGTCACTAACATACTTTTAAAGCGATAAAAAAAGACATGAAACAAAAAACTAATATGCTTTGAAATTACTCTATGGGCATAATTTATTATTCTAGAAAGTTGCGTGGTTTTTGACGTCTTCCAATAACGTAGGGTCACATGTTTCCATGTGGGCCTCGAAATGGTTATATTCCTTTGAGCACATGATGAGCAGCTAAACCCTGAGTACGCACCATCCGGTACAAGTGTACCACCACAAATATAAACAATCAAGTGGAGTGTTAGTTTATTTTTTCACGAACTGGATTTTAACCGGTGTATCTTTACCTAATTTAGCGCATTGACGAGGTTGTGATCGCACTTTATAAAAATTGAAAATTATTTTTGTGGTCACCTTTTATGATCTTCGTTCTATTTCGTCATCTCTCTTTTATAAAACTAGCTTTAGTTTATGAATAGTGTTTGAACAAAAGTATTAAAAGCAGATTCAATACGACAAAAAGTCTAAAAGTTTAGTTCTTGAAGAAAATGTGCTAGAGGTCTTTGTGATTAACAGGTTTACTTTGGTACTTTATTTGGTTAAACATGATCATGAAAAAGTAATTAATTCATAATCTTCTTTTTTTTTTGGGTTTTAATTTGATCAATTTTTAAATTGATTGTCAAATACGTACAACCTCATGTAATTCACATTAAATCAGGTTTAACCATCTCAAAATCAATATGAAACAGGTTGTTCGTTCTTTTGATCAATTTATCATGCTAATACGTAGTCTGGAGGTAGATGTCTAGTAAATTCCCCAAGCTCTAGAAAAGTAGGCGTCTATCTGAAGCAAGAAAGCATTTTTGCGGTAAGCAGTGTTCTCTCCCGTGGTTGAAATGCTAAGGATTATTGCTCAAAGCATCCATCATGCTAGCAAAATGTCATTTAGCCAGAGATTCTTTCAACTAGCTCTCTTTTTAGAACAATATTCTTTTCATCCCTAATTATTTGATCGTATTTGACTTGTACTTTATTTAAGATATGAGTCATACTTTATGAGTTTTTCAGTCCACCCTAAGAGAGAGAAAGAGAGAAAAATAAATTGATGGAACATTAAATTTGGAGAGAGAAATATAATTAAAAAAAATGTAAGCGTAAACATGAAAAAACACTTATAGAATCTTTCTAAATTTAAAAGTGATCAAAACTTTTGGAACAGTCTAAAAAAAGAAATATAATTAATTTTTTTTAGATGGAGGGAGTAAATATTTTATCAATCATTCAAGGGAGGTATATATTTAATAGGATTAACAACCTAAGAAACTTAGGATTTCTTTTATCCCAACACTCAAACTCTCCTATAAACTTAGCATTTATGAGAATGACTATATAAATTAAGATTACTCAAGCCATATTGATTCTTTTTTTTTTAGTGAAGAGTTGAAATATATATATATATATATATATATATATATATATATATATATATATATATATCAAGATTAATGGAGGGACATATAAAAATACTTAGATAGCAAGTAAAAGAATTACAGATGACATTCTCATCCGATAAAAATTTTAATAACATAAAAGCCAACAACAACATTAACAAAATTAAGAACAAGCTATAAAAAAAAATACATCAAAAAACCTATAACTAATAAGACTATACATATATATATGGGAGCTGATCCATTGATAGCGCTAGCAAAATAGGAGAAGTTGCTAGCGCGATCTGGCCGTCCACGCGCGATCTGTGGACGGCCCAGATTTTTTTTACGCTTTTTTTTAATCCGTTCGCTACATTATGTAGCGGACGATTTTTTGACAAAAATACCCTCAAGTTTAAAAACAGCCCGTCCGCTACATTATGTAGCGGACGGACTTTTCTGTCATTTTTTTCTCTCTCTTCCCTTTCTCTCATTAATGCTCTGACTTCTCTCTCTCTCTCTTTCCCTCATCCGCTACATAATGTAGCGGATTAGTTTTCTAACATTTCTCTCCATCTCTCTCTCTCTCACTCATTAATGCTCTGACTTGTTTTTCCCCTCTCGCTATGTCCTTTTTCTTCAATCTGACTTATCTCTTTCTCTCACCACTTTTTTCTTCTCTTTTGTCCTCCTCTCCCCTCTTTCTCCTTTCATATGATAACCATCAAAAAAAAAGTTTTGAAACAGATTGCCGCAATTCAGGCTTTCTGCTTTTTGGAGATGCTTGACCTCTGCAATTCAGGCCCTCTACTTTTGGGTATGAATTTCAGCTACCTAAGCAAATGGGTGAAAACCCAAGTGGTAGTTTTGATGAAGAAAGCATTGAAGATACAATGAAATCTTTCTTTCCTACGAGTTCTGGAATGAGTTTCCAGTACTACCCGAATGAGTTGATGCCAAGAGAAAAAGAGAGAGAGAGAGAGAAAAAAAAATGTCAGAAAACTTGTCCGCAACATAATGTAGCGGATGAGAAAAAAGGGAGAGAGAGAGCGAGAAAAAGTCAGAGCATTAATGAGAGAAAGAGAAAAAAATGACAGAAAAGTATATCCGCTACATAATGTAGCGGACGGGCTGTATTTGAACTTGAGGGTATTTTTGTCAAAAAATCGTCCGCTACATAATGTAGCGAACGGACTAAAAAAAGCGTAAAAAAATATCTGGACCGTCCACAGATCGTGCGTGGACGGCCAGATCGCGCTAGCAACTTCTCCTATTTTGCTAGCGCTATCAATGAATCAGCTCCCTATATATATATATATATATATATAGGGGGCCGATCCACACCAACTGGTGGAGAAATTGTTATTTCTCCACCGAACCGCTGCAAAGAGCAGCGGTTGTAGTGAAAGGGAAAAAACCCAACCGCAACAAAGTGTTGCGGTTGGGAATTATTTGTCAAAAAAACCAACCGCAACACTTTGTTGCGGTTGTTGCATTTTTTTCAAAAAAAAAGGACATATATATTATAATAATAATAAAAAGGACATACATATATATTATAATAATAATAAAAAGGACATGAAAGGACAATGGAAGGACAATGGAGAAAACCCAACCACCACACTTAGTGGGGGTTGGTATCATTGCAAAAAAAAAATTTTGTCGCTAAAGGTGAAAACTTAATTAGCAGTTTTTCACGAATTTATAAAACATAGTTAGAGCTAGATTTTGCCAAATTGCAAAAAAGAGACCGTAGTTATTTTTAAAAGATCTATATCAGGGAAAAATTTCAGATTTTTCCAAAAACTGGAAAGGGGTTAACTGAAACGGGGAACCTTGTAACTTTGCAGTATAATTTAAAATATCAAGCTAGCGCGATTTCGTGCGAAACTTTTATGAGAACCCTAGGATGTTGGGAAGTTCCATTTTCCAGGATTTTGGGCCATTCTGAAATTGTTAGCTAATTTTTTGGCAATACTTTGTTGCGGTTGTTGTATTTTTTTCAAAAAAAAGGACATGAAAAGGACAATGGAAGGATATGGAGAAAACCCCAGCCGCCACACTTAGTGGCGGTTGGTATCATTGCAAAAAAAGAAATTTCTGTCGCTAAAGGTAAAAACTTAATTAGCAGTTTTTCACGAATTTATAAAAAATAGCTAGAGCTAGATTTTGCCAAATTACAAAAAAGAGACCGTAGTTATTTTTAAAAGATCTATATCAGGGAAAATTTTCAGAGTTTTCTAAAAACTGGAAAGGGGTTAACTGAAACGGGAAACCTTGTAACTTTGCAGTATAATTTAAAATATCAAGCTAGCGCGATTTCGTGCAAAACTTTTATGAGAACCCTAGGATGTTAGGAAGTTCCATTTTCCAGGACTTCGGGCCATTCCAAAGTCGTTAGCTAATTGTTTGGCCCAACGGGCTAATTTTTTTAGGTCCATTTCCTAAAAAATTGCACCGTTCGGCCAAAAAATTAGCTAACAATTTCAGAATGGCCCAAAATCCTGGAAAATGGAACTTCCCAACATCCTAGGGTTCTCATAAAAGTTTCGCATGAAATCGCGCTAGCTTGATATTTTAAATTATACTGCAAAGTTACAAGGTTCCCTATCTCAGTTAACCCCTTTCCAGTTTTTGGAAAATTTTGAAATTTTTTCCTGATATAGATCTTTTAAAAATAACTACGGTCTATTTTTTGTAATTTGGCAAAATCTAGCTCTAACTATTTTTTATAAATTCGTGAAAAACTGCTAATTAAGTTTTCACCTTTAGCGACAGAAAAAAAAATTCTGCAATGATACCAACCGCCACTAAATGTGGCGGTTGGGGTTTTCTCCATGTCCTTCCATTGACCTTTCATGTCCTTTTTATTATTATTATAATATATATGTCCTTTTTTTTTGAAAAAAATGCAACAATCGCAACAAAGTATTGCCAAAAAATTAGCTAACAATTTCAGAATGGCCCAAAATCCTGGAAAATGGAACTTCCCAACATCCTAGGGTTCTCATAAAAGTTTCGCACGAAATCGCGCTAGCTTGATATTTTAAATTATACTGCAAAGTTACAAGGTTCCCCGTTTCAGTTAACCTCTTTCCAGTTTTTAGAAAAATCTGAAATTTTTCCCTGATATAGATCTTTTAAAAATAACTACGGTCTCTTTTTTGCAATTTGGCAAGATCTAGCTCTAGCTATTTTTTATAAATTCGTAAAAAACTGCTAATTAAGTTTTTACCTTTAGCGACAGAAAAAAAAAATTGCAATGATACCAACCGCCACTAAGTGTGGCGGTTGGGGTTTTCTCCATGTCCTTCCATCGTCCTTTCATGTCCTTTTTATTATTATTATTATAATATATATGTATGTCCTTTTTATTATTATTATAATATATATGTCCTTTTTTTTTGAAAAAAATGCAACAACCGCAACAAAGTGTTGCGGTTGGTTTTTTTGGCAAATAATTCCCAACCGCAACACTTTGTTGCGGTTGGGTTTTTTCCCTTTCACTGCAACCGCTGCTCTTTGCAGCGGTTCGGTGGAGAAATAACAATTTCTCCACCGGTGGGTGTGGATCGGCCCCCATATATATATATATATATATATATATATATATATATATATATATATATATATATATATATATATATATATATATATATATATATATATATATATAGGTACACAAAGCAACTAACTAAAATAGGATAATTATAGCTTAGAACAGAAAAAAAAAACTAAATAAAACAACCAATCAAAAGACACCAACAATCTGGCAGCCACGAGCCCAAACTCAAGACACGTGTCCCCGCCACTACACCACTCCGCACTGAAAAAACCACCTTCTGTGCTGTCGATCCCTAGGGAACACCAAAACAAAACCAAACGGAAGCCCCTCAAACCTGTCGAATTCACCGTAGCTAATCACCTTTGATAACCCCTCATTACCACCTTGGCTTGTCAGAAGCACCGACTGAAACCAACAGAATCATGAACCCTCACTAATGGCAAACTATGGCCCCTCACAATATGCTTTAATTGGAAGAAAAAATCGATAGCTACGAGAATCCCCTCACTACCACCTTGGCCCCTCGCCAACGGAATCACCACCCGAAACCACCTTGACCCATCAGTGGCCATAAAGATGTCAAAAGGGTTGGGCCGCCCCTAAACATGAATAGTGACGACCTTGGTCTATAGGGCCTGGCCAGACCTATTTGAGATTGTTTTTTTTTTTTAAGTTTTCCTAATTTTAGACCTTCTAATTTTCTTGACAATTATACACATAGTTCAACTTTAACATAAAAACTCTATATAAAAATCGCATGCTTAACGAGTCGTTCGCGAGCATCTTTATGAACATTTTTATATGTTCATGCTCTCGTTTAAGTACTAAAAGCAATTTTAAATGTCACAAAATGACCAATAATTTAGCACTCAAATAACATATGTTAAATGTATGTGTAATTAATTACGATAATGTTGTAGTTTAATTGGTCAAACCAACCGTAAGTTGTTTTACAATAAACTTTTATCGTCCTCGTAAAGCTTCAGAAACAGGCTATTCTGCATGTATCCATCTTACTCTGTCAATTTATTGTTAGTGTTATTTCAAGCTTCTTAACTCCGAAGTACATCAGAGCAAACTAGAACATGAAAACCATGACAGAGATGAATCTGAGAGGGCAATTGGTTACAAGGAACATGCATTTTATCATAACAAAGGCAAGGAATTTTTAAATGGACTTGATAATTAAGCAAAAGGAGGAGGGCCTATGAACAAATTTATTCAAAATTTAATTTTTTTTTGCAACACAAACACATGAATAGAAAGATTTTTAAAAAATAATTTTTTCAGGCCTAGGCCCTACCCTAACCCCGCCCTAAAGTTAGGGCCTAGGGCTTGGGCTCGAAACTGGCCTTGGTATCCTCGAAATGGGCCCGGGCCTGGCCCGGTTCCCTATTTCCAAAGCCCAGCCCTAGCCCATTTTCTGTTCTAGCATGCTGGGCCTGCCCAAGCCCGACCTATTGATATCTCTAAGTGGCCAAAACTAACCTAAACCAAACGAACAAACAAACAGCACATAAACCACACTATCTTTAAACGCAACCACCAAACCTTTCTTGATCAATGTGGAAGGGGGATCAACTAAGGGGAAGGGGGAAATAAACTCTAAAAGAAAGAACCTTAACCTGGAATCCCTTTCCTTAACCCGTGGTTGCGCGACACACACAAACCCTGACGGCAAAATCAACCTACACTGGAAATCCACCACAACCAATCGTGGAGCAGCCAAGGGATCCCAACAACTTAACCTCATATCAAAACCCCAACCGATCTCTGACACCGGACAGTCGTGATTGATCTAACAATTTGCGACGGATTGTCCAGCTCACCTTAACCAAAAAATATCCCACACTAAAACCCTAACTAAACAACGATCTAATCTACCACATCAATAAATGCCGGGAAAACCGGCGTTGGTGACAGAGACGGAATGAGGAGAGAGAGGGCTTTATGAAATGAGGGTGTTTCCTTTTTTTTGGCTCTATCAAAGAGAGAGTCTTCTTGTCCCTAATGCGTTGAGCTGTAGCCATTTTGATTCTTAAACTTCATATTATGCACAAGTATTCTAGCACAAAAAATGGCAGGGGACACAATGTACAACTCTACCTTCCATATTGGTCAAGAAGTACACACTGCTTCTAAGGAAAAATGAAATCCCACTCTAAAATGAAAAGAGCATACACCTTTCTAGAGACAGTTGAAGGTATAAAAAAGTATAATAGGGTGCCAAAACAGAACTACCCTAGAGGTTGTTACGTATTAAGAATAATTAGGTTACTATTTTAGCTGCAACCTGAATTGAAGTGTCTCTAGTTACAATTCCTCTTATATCCACAATTAATACTTGTTGAATATGATTAGAGATACTCTAGCAAAAACTTTTGGGTGTAAGTTTTAGCAACAGCATCGTAGCGTCCAAGATGAAAGGAGAAGCTATATGTTGGGTAGAGGTAAATTCACACTCTTTATGCTAAATGCATGCTCTTTTCTCACCAAAACGTTTATAAATCCCACAAATTCATTTAGTAACAAATAGCTGTGAAATTGAAAGGAGTGTAATTTAACCCTACCTAAAAATAGTCTTAAGATCCAACCATTAATATTCAAAAGTATACTTTGACTAGTCAAATCATTTTACTAACATCGATTCTTTAATGAATGAGTCAAAGTATTCCACAATTATTTTAATCAACTAAGTTAACGACTGGATAGATATTTATAAAAAAATAATCCCCTCAAGCTTACAGATTGAGGGAAAAGAAATAGTCTCAAGTACTAGCGACAAGGCACGCACGATGTCTGTATAATTAGCATAACATTATTATTGTCTTGAGCTCAAACACAATTATTATAAACCTTGTTCATTCAATATGCGATCCTACAAAAATTATGGTGCCCTTCGTAAGGTAAAAAGCACATTCTGGTTTAGGCGTTAAAATAAAAATTATATGTAAAGGACAGCATGGTCAAACTTGGCAAACAAATAACCGCACCGAATACAGGTAAAATCTATTTGGGAACGGGTAAAACTGATTCAGATAATTTTTATCCTCTTTTTCCTTGATAGAGTTTTTTAGTGCTCGTACCCTACACTGACGGGCCGGGTATTACCCGCATGTAAATTGATAAATTTTAATTTTTTATTAACTATTATTCATTGGACTGTTTTTTAGAGTATTTTTTTCATCTAAATTTCACTGGACTATTTTTCAACTTAATTATTTTTCATTAACAGATATTTATCTCAATTCTCATATCCAACCCAATCATCTGAACTCTAAGTCTCCAGACACAATAAGCATAAATACTAGCAAAATTACCTACAACATAATTCCTAAGTTTTAAGTAGTAAATACTTAAATACATCCGAGAAATTAACACAAATAATACAAACAGATCTTAAAAAATAATACAAGCAAATTTGGAAAAAGATTATTTCGTAAACAAAAAAAATACTCGCTAACATAAAAAAGCGCAACAAAGCTATCGATCGGAGACCACGATAGGAGCTCACTTTGTCTGTGCCGTAACTTCTGAATTATTTCTCTTTCCTGATCAGAGACAGTGGCGATCGAAAGAGCTGTGGCTGATCTGATTAGAGACATTGGAGGCAGAGCTCTGGCGGATTTGACGGAGCGTGAGAAGGACAATGGACGCCATCAAGTTGATGTGGAGTAGCTTGCAATGATGGATCTGACTGGTGGGCGAGAGAGAGTGATCTCGTGTGATGGAGCAATGTTGAGAGAGAGAGAGAGAGAGAGTGTGTTCAAAGAAGGAGGGAGGAGCTGCTCTGATAGAAGAGAAAAGAAGGAGAGACATGAAAACTCTAGCACTTATATAGTAAAAAAATTGGGTAACCTGGATAAACCGTATCCGACCCGACTCGAGTACGGGTCTGTTTTCAACTGGTCTTTAGAATACGTACCCGTACTTGATTTTTTTGGCCGGGTACCCATGAGTCCGGGTCTTTTTGGCCTGGTCTAAGCATGGTGGTCGATTGCTAGGAAGATTCGGTCATGATTTTATTATTGAAATAATTTGGCAGCCTCTAATCAAAGAACAAAAATCGGTAATTGGTTTCAGACATGTTACACTAATTTATTCTCCTATAACTTGTGGACACTTTTCACATAGAGGAAATATAACATAAAAATTACTTTGTTACGCAATATAAGTAGATCATCGAACATGAACATCTTAGATTTAACATTACAGTATAACTTGTGTGTACACTACTAAGTTCACCTTGTTGAGTGAGTTCGAAATAAAAGTTTTCTTATTAAAATATCCAATCCCTCCCACTTCAATGAGGAAGTTAAATCCCGCTAATTAATATTTTTAGAGTGACTATATTAGCCTTCAATCCAATGTGAATATAAATGAGTTTTGAGATATAGAGGTCAAAGAAACCCATGAAGATGTTAGAATTTATCTATGGAACCATGCTATGTAATTTCGTCACGTGGTGAGCAAGTGGGTTCTAGTTATCGAAATAATTTGACAATTGAAACTTTCAGACTGCGGCGGGTCCAGATGAAAGCATGTGCATGTGAATCTTGGACATGTCTCTCCATTTGACTGGCTTAACATAATCCAATTATTAGGAAATATTAGGTTGTATGTAGACCATATATCATGTGCAAAGTACGGTGAGCTCATTTTTTTTCTTCTCAATTTAGATGGTAATAACCGTTTAAGATCGTTAGGTTAGATATGCTGCTGATATGTTCTTACTTTCCTTTGCCCCTGACGGTCCGATATTTGCTCCATAGCACGACTGAGCTTGAGCAGTTTGTGTTTTTCCATATTTAAGTAAGATGGCTTATAGCTGAACTCAATAAATCGATGGCTTTAACCCTGGATTGTTGAGAAGTTACTGCTCAATTTATAGCATCCAACAAAGAGGACAACAGGGGTAGGTACTAGGTACACTCTCTCTTTGGAAGGACTAGGTAGGGCAAATGCCACCTTCAAACCAGATGATATCTTGCATTTGTGGTTGTATAGTCGTGACACCAGTTGTGGAAAAACAAACTCCAGCTCATCATCCTCAGATATTGTCCTTTCCATGCTTACTATGACAATTAGTACCCGAGATACTATTACGATGATGCAGCACGAAAAATCATGCCCCTTTAATTTTTACATTCCATAGCATTAATTGGGGCGTTAGCCAGTTTAATCGGTAAAGTGCTAGGAGGTCTGAACTTTTTCGAATTATTACACTTCATTAGTGACGGTTTCTTCTTTGCGGCCGAAAAGTGACGAAAGTTATTGCTACCGTTGAACCGGTCCTTTTCACCTTTGACATGGGATTCTAAAAAATTTGACTTGAAGGACTCGTTAAAGAAGGAAGATGGAGTTTATTATTTCCGTACAGTTGTGTAGGTGTAATGTCTTGTTAACTTGACTCACAAGGAGCAAGACGGCCCATGAGTTAGCTAGAAATGCTAAATCTATTTTTGATGTTATAGTGTGGATGAAAGAGGCACTCAGTTTCCTTGTAAAAAGAAAAGTCCTCTAAGAACTTGGGATCGGATTCCGACCTACATAAGGTTTGAGGGACTGAATACTCATGTTTTCTTGTATTGCAATACAATGCTTATTGCTGCTACTTATATTCTACATTGGGCATTCAGATCCTCTAACCTGAGATCCAGTGGATAGGCACAACACTGGAGAAATTGCAGCTTTGAATCTCCTTCTACAGAACTCATTTGATTTTCTGTCTCCTCGCCCGGAGGTACAGGCACATTGGGTTCAGGGTACTCAGCCACTGTCACTGCAATATCGCCATCTTCATTGCAACACTGAAAATGGAAAGCAATTACATCTAACATCATTTTGAGTCTAGTCAATAGAATGTCCTTGCACCCGACATTTGTTTAATCAGCACCGACCTTTTAACCACTTTGCAATAATATTAAATTGCCAGTCACACATTTCGCATCTTCTCCGTTGAATTCTTCATGTGTATGTGTACTGTTTGACCATCAAGAAAAATAAAATAAAACTACATTTTCATCTTGAGTAATACCGACTATATGGAGCACCATACAGGAGAGACGCGTCTCCATGGAAACTGATGCCTCTCCATAAGGATATTCAAGAACCCACATTGTGCATTAAGAGCAGTATACAGGTGTAAATTGTGAAGAACCCACATTGTTGCAACAGGAGCGGTAAAAATGAACATAAATAATGCAATGAGACGAGATTGGACAGTTAGTCACAGGCATCCACATGTGGTGCTGCTCATGTTAAAGAGAGTAGAAACACTCGTCAACATCCACTTGCAAGCTGATTTCTAACCATTGTACATGAACTGCTATAAATAATATCAAACACCCTCCCCTCAACCGGGTCTACGCTCATCATTCACTCCCTTTCTCTCTCTCTTGTCTCTCTCATTTTTCTCAGACAAAGGAGGTTAAGGAGAAGAGATTAATTTCAGAGAGCTTTGCTGTGAATAGAGGTTATATATGGAGTATTACATGGATGAGAAGTGGAAACTATCAAAGGATGATTCGAGTAGCCACTCTTATAGTTCTTCCAAATCATCGTCTCTTATGAGGAGCATTTCCCAGAAGAGCTCCACCACAAAGTCTAAGACTTTTTCGAAGAGCTCTTCTTTCAAGTGTCCCCTCTCGAGAAACCCCTCTCAAAGGAGCACTTCTTCCAAGTCTCCTCTATCGAGGAGCTCTTCCCAGAGGTGCGCAGATTTCACCCGAAAGTGCAGCAGCTTGGCCAAGGAACAGAAGGCCAAATTTTACATCGTGAAGCGCTGCATCGCGATGCTTATATCACGGAACAAGCACGGGGATTCCTGACAGGACGGTGAGGACCAAGAAGCATCGATCGATTGCTCGAGTACTGAGGATCACTATCTCCCTTCCGTTTGCGAGATGGATCTCGGGTTCATGCCAGAGCCAGGGATGTTTTCTGCCATCCCATATGAAGGGTTCAATAGCACTTCCTTTTCCAGGGTTTTCCCGCAATCAGATTTAGATTCAAATGTAGCTGCCGTGAAGGTGATCGAGCAACCAGCATGCAAGAGTAGCACATTGCGAGAAGGCCTCAATGTAACATATATCATAGAGATTAAAATGCCCTAAAAGCTTCTTTATCCAAATTGTTTGATGATTACTAAGATGCATTACAATTATATTTTTGTTTCATTTTCTTTAAGAAGGTGTATGATGATTAAAAGAAAAAATAAAAAATAATTGGATCTGCATTGGGAAAGCACACATCCGCCCACTTTGAGAAATGCAGAGAATGGGGATCCTTACAGAGTGAGATCACAGGAGAATATAATGACGAAAGCCATAGTTTATGAACATCACATAGGGGTTTGATTCTTCTGCTTTTATTACATCCTCTAATACGGTCATAGCTTGAGTTTCTTAACATGCCATACTCTGTCACGTGTAATTTTCAAAATGTGTGAAATATCCGTGTCGGATACTCAATATTTTGACATGCGTA
Organism: Escallonia herrerae; assembly: GCA_033070095.1. Taxonomy (NCBI): domain Eukaryota; kingdom Viridiplantae; phylum Streptophyta; class Magnoliopsida; order Escalloniales; family Escalloniaceae; genus Escallonia; species Escallonia herrerae. The sequence continues at coordinate 162,060 of JAVXUP010001673.1, read as the reverse complement.
TGAAATATGTGTCCGACGCATCCCGTAGGATATGCCACTAAAACATATGTTTTGATGTTTCTTTTAGTTTGTTATTTTTTTGAGATGATCTCAGTTTTAAATTAAAATAATATGTATCATAAAATATTATATAAACTAAGGAGTTAGTTACTAAAAACAAGAATAGGTAAGAATATTTAGCCGTGTCTCCGTGTCTTGAATTTTTAAAAATAAACGAATCCAACACTTGGACACATATCTGACTCGGACACTTGTACCGTAACATAGGCCATACCAATACTTTTCTTTTTCTTTTTTTTTTCCGATGTTACTCTATTTTTCTTTTTTTTTTTCCAATGTTACTCTAAGACGGGCTATTCGATCTTGGGGGGAAAAAAAGAGTTTCGTTGGTAAAAATTCTCTTTGAGAAACCGAATGAAACATCAAGAGTATGTGCTCCCACTCTTGGGAACATGTGGATAGAAACAGAACAAGGAAAAAATAGATTAAAACAAGTAGTAAAAAACATATTTACAATTATTTTATAAGCAATTGTAAAATTCGTCCTAAGATGAGGATTTCAATTGTAGCAAATTTAAACGTCAACACATGAAGAGGAAAAGCTCAGCGACAAAAGAATATATATAATGATTGTCTAACACCAAGTGAGTGACTTAAATAGTGTTAAACCATCAACAATAACCATAAAATATTTTCTCCGGAGCAATGGACACTATTATGTAACAAGAGTGTGAAGTCTATATTAGTTGACACTGATGGTGCGCCTTCGGAAGGGGATGACCTCTTTCATTAGGGCAATGACAGGAGCATTTAGTCTACCAACCACCGGCCAATTAGTTCGGCTTGGTCCCTCCTCATCGAAGGCTCTTAGGCCTACCGTGTTACTAGCCATTATAAATCCCTTGCTAATACATCGTTTCAATGGAATCGCTTTGTACATATGTGGATTAAAAACCACCAGCTCGACGGCGTTCTTCAGGAATTTAACAAGGCCCATCTAGGCTTTGCATCTGGGTCTACTCCCCATTTACTGGTCAGGAAATCACAACTACAACCATAATACCAAACACTCCTTCGCCAAAGAGAAGAGCATGAGCTCTGGAAGCAGCGCACCGAAACTCATTGTCACTTTATGGCGACCTTCATACCTCTTATTTCCCTGCTAAGGTGCATAACAGGCGCCAGCGTTCATGCTCCTTTCCATTCTGGGAGTCTTCTTAGTAAGCTAAATAAGTCATTCATCACCCTCATACCTACATGCGACAATCCGTTCTCGCGGGAACATTTTCGCCCTATCAGCCCTTGTGATGTCATTTTCAAAGTTATTTCGAGCATTATGGTACGAGGAATGCAACCATTGATGAATCACCTTGTGTCTCCCTCCCAAAAATGCCTTTATTTCCACCAGACACATCATTAATAGTGTCCATGAGCTTATATACACACACTGCAAGAAACATGGACAGTCAAGGACTATTGCCATCAAAATTGACCTAGTTAAGGTTTATGATAAACTTGAATGTAACATTGTCGAATACGTAATTACATTGTTCGACTTTTCCCCATTGTTGGGCTCACCTTGTTGTACAATTTATCACTGCCCCATCTTATTAACACCTCTTTAATGGAAGGCCTAACACCCCCATCCAACATTCCTGAGGCACCGGGGACCATCTTTCGTTGTACCTAATTATTCTGTGTATGAATATCTTGACTTGCTTATTTGATCAAGCTCATTAGCATATTATATTACCGGCTGCATGGTAAGCCAAAATGGACCGACGATCCTGAAGTTTTGCTTTGCGGACAATTGCTTTCTTTTTCCTCCATGAGGACTACGCTACAGCAAGACGTGCAGCATTGCTCTTAACTTATTCAGCCTTGGGCTAGGTCTTATAAATCATCTGCCTTTTTTTTTCTGCTAATCTCCTTCGACTGCGCCGATTTGTGCTCTCTAGCTTACTCAACTTTCCACAAGCCACTAGCCACAATAAATACCTTCGCCTTTCGAGACTGGGCGAGTCACACGCCAAACTCTCCGAGATGCCACATTGGCAAAATCTCCGAACATATTTTTACAAGCGAACCCTTCTAATAACTAGCCCAGTATTCCGTGCCAAGTACGAGACAATTTTATAACAGTAACTTATTTAGAAGTTTTAAATTGCAAAAAAAAATCTATTGTACAAATTCCATGGTTATTTTATCAAAGAAAGTCACTTTTATTTTTGGGGTGAACTTTCTTTCAATAAAACAAATTAACCCCCATGATAAAATATTAATGAGCAATGTCTTTGTGCATATTTACTAATTCTGATTTGGTAACCATATAGATAAACAAAAATTTAAAAAGTTTATCTAGTACAGAAAAAGAAAAAAGTAAATTCCACGCGATAAAATATGCGGAGAACGTATTTAGATCAATTTTGCTGTTGCATAACATATTTTTATTATTTTTAAGTATCTTTAAATATAATTTATACATTTTAATGGGTTGTCTATAACGTTAACTACATATTAGTTTAATTTTCATATGAAAAATTTTGGTCCATATATTTTCTTATAGCATGTGATTTATAAAAGTTAAATAACACGACTAATTAAATAAGGATGATGTAGCATTTTTAGAAGCAAATGAAATCTACCAATAAAATATACAGAAAAAATAATAATTATTGTTTGATGTAATTATATAAAGTTTACAAAGGTTAACTAACATGACTAAATAGGATAGCTTAAAATCCCGTAGTAAGCAAATTGTTGAACAAAATATAACCAACATTTCACAAAAAGTACTCCGTATATAATTAAGCATGCCTACTAAGTCAGATTTATCTTTAAATATAATAAATTTGTTAATCTAAGTTTTAGGATACATTCATCACAACATAACTAATATCCTTTTAAATTTTATATGCAATAAAATATTTAGTTTTCTCTTCTCATAGGTGAAAGAGTCTTTAGAAGCATAAAGTTAACATTAAATCATAATTTAAAATGCTTAAGAGTTTAATTACTTACAATAAAAACACTATAGAAATAAATTTATTCAATCTAAATTTTGATATATCTCATATGGGTCGGAATTGCATAATATGAAATATCTACATTTGAAAAATGCGACTGAATAGGATACGCAAAATCGTAAAGTAAGAAAATCATTGACCAAAATTTTTAACCAACATATTTATCAAGTTAGTTTCATTTTTGAATTTATGAAGGGTCACAATCCAGTTAAAATCTCACTAAACCATGCTAACTTGGTTTTGTTTTGTACTTACCTTTACAATGGAATTGTATAATAGCTTCTTTGTGCAATATATCATTATTTGTCATCACATTATGTATTTAATGTGAAATAAAGTTTAAAAATACTATATATTAAGTACAAAAGTGCCGTTGAAGGTCAATACTATCTTGGATGGGGCCCTTATCTCTCAATTAGTTTTTGTATTAATAAGTCTTATATAATTTAAAAACTATTTTTAAACAATCTAAAACTCTTCCTGATTAATTTATTAATCTATCAAAACTTAATTATGACAATCATGTCTTTGAAAAGGTTACCCTAATATGACAATAAATATCTATAGATCCAAAAAATATATATAATATTTGATACTATAAAAAAATAATGATCAAACAATTATTGACTTAAATTTGATAAGGTCCTTATTTTTAAATTTAATTAATTTCATGGGAATAATATTATGACTTAATATGATTAGTGTGTGTGTGTGTGTGTAAGGTTTTAATATTACATACTATTTTTAAAAATAATTACTCTATTCATTGTTCTATTATAAATCTCATATGTGATTATTTTCTTTAACTTAAATTTGCAGATTTTTATTTTCATGTGGTCTAGGCTATTATATTGGATTGAATGTGTTTTAAAAATTTAACAAATAATAAAATTAAAGGTCTTCTGAAAAAATAATTTGTCTATACCTCATATGCCATAATAGTATAAAACTTAAATATGAATTTAATATAGTACTTAATTTTTCTTATTAAATCTCTAAAGTAATTTTTCTTTTGCAGGTGATTATTTCATGTTAGAGAGCTTTTCGGTATAAGATATTCAATTAAAGTCATAATAGGTTACTACATTGGTTATAAAATTTTAAATATTTTGAATTTTTTAATTGCATAAGGCTTACTATTTAAATGTTTACTATATTTTTAGATTTAATTAATCATAAAATTAAGGATCTCTTCCAAAATAATATTTGAAGATCTTTAACAACATTAATATGTGTCCATACCCTATTCTGGTCAGACCAGCAGGGCCCGCTAGGGGACCCGCGTCGCGCGACACATCATCTAGTCAACGGTCAATTATTCAACGCCATAACCAGGTCAAAGCGCATCTCCTTTCGAGCATCCACATGCGTCACTAGTGCAGCGACATCAACATGGTCAAACTGTTGGAAAAAGGAAGGGGTTAGCCACTCCTTTCCTAAGGGGGTCGGCCACCCTTTTCTTCAGGGGGTTCTTCAGGGGGTCGGCCACCCCCCGTTGTTGTGAGGGGTCGGCCACCCCTTCCTCAAGGGGGTCAGCCACCCTTTTGCCTTGCAAGAGTCATTCCTAAACCCCCGACATCACTCATCACGCTCTCTACCATTCGCGCTCAACACCGATGGTCACTTGGCGCTCGTCGCCAACAGTGCACAATCGTCACGACGGCAGCACATTATCCTAAGTATTGCTCCGCGACAGTCATCGCCGCGCCCTTGTGCCCTGCTAATGATATGTGCCCCCGGCACTAAGTATTGATATGTGCCCCCGGCACTAAGTATTGCTCCTCAACAGTCGTCGCCTCGCCCTTGCGCCCCGCTGATGATATGTGCCCTCGGCACTAAGTATTGATACGTGCTCCCGGCACTGAGTATTGCTCCGCGACAGTCGTTGCCGCGCCCTTGCGCCCCGCTGATGATACGTACCCCCGGCACTAAGTATTGCTCCGCGACAGTCGTCGCTGTGCCCGTGCGCCACGTCCATGACATGTGCCTACGGCACCAGGTATGGTCTTGTGACAGTCGTCGCTGCGCCCTTGCGCCGACACCAAGTATATCTCCACGACGTTCGTCGCTGTGCCCTTGCGCCATTCTCATGACACGTGCCTCAGGCACCAAGTATTGCTCCGCGACAGTCGTCGCTGTGCCCGTGCGCTACTTCCATGACATGTGACCACGGCACCAAGTATGGTCTCGCGACAATTGTCGCCCCGCCCATGCGCCACAATCAATGTCTCATGCTGTAGGCACCGCGCCCATGCGCTACAATCATGTTGTAAGCTTACGGAATGGGCTCACAACCTGAAAGCCATCGCCGTCACAATTACAGGGGGCTCCGGCCCTCGTAGCAGGATGGACTCTCAACCTTATAGTCATCTCCGCCTCGGGATGGGCTCACAAACTTGAAGCCATTGCCGTCTTCATTCCGGGGGGGCTCCGCTCGTAGTGCTCTTTCACGAGGACCCCTCGCAGCGGGATAGGCTCATTACCATAAAGCTATCGTCGTCTTCATTTCGGGGGGCTCCGTTCGTAGTGCTCCATCACGAGGACCCTTCGCAGCGGGATAGGCGACTCCTCCGGGACACTATCTCTGCCAGGGTGCCTGCGTGACTGGCCTATGTGCTCTGGCACTGGGGGCTCGCGTCGGCACCCCTAATGACTATGACGGGTCACTCTGAGATGGGAGCAGGTCTTCGGAAAGGCATCCCGCCTAGTCCACCCGGCAGCTGGGCGTCGAGTCTTCCCCACCGCTGCCAGGCCTGTGGGATTCAGTAAGGGCTTGGACCTGTGGCTGGGGCAACGGGCTTACTCTGATCATGCCGTCATGGTATTTTCAGTCTTCTCAGACAGGTAGAGAGATGTTGTGTAGGGCAAGGCAGTGCGAATTCGGGAACTGGCAGTCCAACGGAGAACCGGTATTTGTGGACCCCCTAGTGACGTGCCACTCCCAGGGGTGACACGTGTCAGCTGGTGACACATTGATGACACCGGCACACTTTTCCCTATAAATAAGGGACCCTGGATTTCATTTACATGGGCTCTCTCTCATTTGTCATTTTCACTTTCTCTCTCTAAAACTCATTCTCTCTGGACTTCTAGAGAGAGATACATTCGAACACCTGACATCGGACTCTTGATGTTACACCCTTGACGTTGACCTTAGCTTGGACTGTCAGTCGCCGGCTCTATTCGCCTTCGCCTTGCCTGCGCAGCACTGCCATCCCTCGCGGCCTGTCTGGGGAGCCTTGCCCTCAGCCCTTACTCTGTCCTTGCTGTCTCTCATTTTGCGTACCTGAAAGCTGACTCAGACTGCATCCTTTGTGGCACCTCCACGTAGGCTCGAACCCACATTCTCTGGGCAACAATATGTTTAGCATAAGTTTTTGTAACTCCGATTATATTAGAAGCAAAATGCAATGATGTATCATGAAAATAAGCTATCATTGCGTTTCTTGCCTAAGTTACTAGAATAATAGACTAGTATCACAAGCCAAGCTTGAGTCACTTAATAAATTATTGGGGAAAGTAGGGAATGACCCCCTCTACTTTACACGTTGTGCGATTTGCCCCCCTCCACTTCAAAGTTAAGCACTAAACCCCCACAGTTACAGAAAATTGGCACCTTAGACGGAAACCGTTAAATATAACAGCGCGTGGTCAACACGCGCGCTGACTAACGATTTCTTTTTATAAATGACATTTTTGCCCCTTGTCTCTTTTTAGAAAAGAAAATCAGAAAAAAAAACCCTAATTCTAACCACCCCACCCCCCGCCACCCAACCCCCCTATCCCCCCAACCCAATTCTGTCAACTCCCCCGACCACCCGACCACCGCACCCCTTCATTTCCCCGTCTGCCTCCCTCTTCCCTGTCGCCGCACCACCCTCCCCCTTCCCCTTCCCCGTCGCCGCGACCGCCCCCCTTCCCAAGGCCCCGTCGCAACGACCGCCCTTCCCCGTCGCCGCAACCGCCCTCCCCCTTCCCCTTCCACGGCATTGATGAAAATTTGAATTGAATTGAAATGGAATTGAATTGAAATCGGCAGTGTGGGTTTGCCAAAGGGCTTGCCGGTGTGGTGGGGTGGGTTTGCCAAGGGGCTTGCCGGTGTGGTGGGGTAGGGCGAGTCTGCCGGATGGTGGGCCGAGAGAGGCTGCCGGCGGCGTGGGGTGAGGATGACGCTTGGGCTGCCGACGGCGAGGTCAGATCTGGAAAGGAGAAGAGAAACCCTAATTTTCAAATCAGGGTTTTGAACCCTAATTTTAAGGTTTCAAAACCCTAATTTTTAAATCAGGGTTTCAAATCCTCTAATTTTAGGATTTCAAAAGCTTAATTTGCAAATTCGTTGCTAATCCTAACGGCAATCGCGGTTCCTTTTTTTTTTTAACTCCCTGGTGGTCGGAGAAAAAGACCAGTGGTTGTGTTCAGTGAAGTGGTTGTGCTCAGTGAATCACCAATTGTAGCGGGGTTGACCAGAGGAGGAGGGTCATGGGCAAAAATTGTAATTTAAATTTGAGGCGGGGAAATTGCACACCATGCATAGTACAGGGGGTCATTAGCTAATAAAGAAATAAGGGTATTTTGGTCATTTCACGCTATTCATAACGGATCCGTCTAAGGTGCCCATTTTCTGTAATTGTGGGGGGGTTTAGTGCTTAAATTTGAAGTGGAGGGGGGCAAATCGCACAACGTGTAAAGTAGAGGGGGTCATTCCCTACTTTTCCCTAAATTATTTTAAAAAGTTATAAAAAAGTGTATAACGCATACCACATTTCATGAAAGTAAAAAGAGATTAACATCTTATCGAAAAAATCTCTGCCTTTTCTAAAACTATAATTGTTGGTAAGAAATTTTTAATACTTTATTTGTAACAGTTTCAAGTTACTTGTCAAAGTTATAGTACTATTAAGCTCTTTTAGTGATCCAACCTGTAATTTTTCAAAACCAAGTCTCTTAGCTTGATGAAAAGTTAGTTTAAGAGTTCTTTATCTTTGGATGGAATCGTAAATGTCATAGTCACTTGTTATCTTATTCATGAATCATTATTCAAAAAATCACCAACTTATTAAGATACGAACGTGATATCCAACAGAATATTTATTCGTCTTATATACACTTAAAATTGAAGTCTTGATTTGTGTGTATGTGCACGTGCTTTACTTCCTTTTAACTGTAAGTTGAAAGAACAATGACAATTTGTGTTACAGTGTCGTCGCTAGATATTTGCATTCTTTAAGCTTTTTTTTTTTTACATTTCGTCCAAGCATCATTTCAACTGAAGAGATACTTGGCATTTAGGATGGTTAAATAGTCCTGCTGGTAACATGAACATTAATCAGATTATATAATAATAATTGTGATAAAAAAAAATGGTGGAACTTTTTACATATCCTTTTTAATTTAAAATGCTTATGTATAAATTCCATTCTTTAGGTTTAACGAGTTTTTAAGGTATTAATGACCAAAAATATCCTCATAGGTGTTAATAATGATTAAATAAAAAATTTAAATGACTTATGGACATCTCATTAATTTCAAGTAAGTTATTCACTTTTGCTGAAATAATTTTAAAAATTGACAAAAAAATAGAGTAATATATATATATATATATATATATATATATATATATATATATATATATATTTCCTAGTTTTTGTGAAATGCATGAGTAAGGATATTCAATCGGCAAAAATATATCCTTTTTTTGTTAATAATGAAAATAGTACGTGATATGCAAGTGCATTGATAAACTATAATTTATAAAAGGTTTAAGTTTAAAAAGTTGTCTTTACTTTCCACATGGTCTATTGTTTGTCACAAAATTATAGTTCTTACGTGTAATGAATGCTTTAGTAGAATTTTTTGTGAATACTTATTTTATCAGAATATAATATACCTTTTGTATACCAACTTTTGTCGGGTTATTCATGTTAACCACATTGAACTTGTAAGATTTAGCAAATATCGTTATCTTAAGCTAACGATTATAGGGTAGAGATTACACTACAAGAAAAAGCACTTTTAGTCACAGATTTTTCCGTTGTTAAAAGTCCACTTCCCTTCAAAAAAGACTTTTAGCGACGGACTGCCTATCCTTAAAAGTCCGTTGCGGATAAGGTCGTTGCTAAAATATTTGTGACGAAAATTAGTGGTTCATCGAAAAAACTTTACTTTTACCGAAGGAAAATTACTTTAGAGACGGAAAATTCCGTCGCTAAGGTCTTTTAATATTTTTCCTAATTTCTAAATTTCTCGAGAAAAACTTTTTAAAAACTTTTAGCAACAAAATTATGTCGCAAAAAGTCCGTCGCAAAATGTCTTAACAATATTAATTTGTTGCTAAAAGTCTATCTTTAAAATATTTACCAATCGGTAGAAGAACTTTTAGCGACGATTTTCGTTGCTAAATCTCTCCATGTAAAGGCTGCTTTTTATTTTTATTATTTTTTTAAAATAATTCTAATCAACCAATCCAACAATAATTTAAATATTTAAGTCACATCCTACAAATCTCAAAAATAAAATAACAAGTTTTGTTGCAACTGAAAAAAATATGTACCAAAACCCCTTTTGGCATACACATATACACAACATACATCGAACATAAAGTTTCATCGGACAACGTTTTCTAACTGGTCAAAAAATGCTCATTAAGTTTCACAGACAATTTATTGCAACTCTGAATTCCATTTCAGTAATTTCTTTTACACCATCATCTCTGCTGGAATCAAAGTATTCATGCTCTGTAACAAATCACATTCAAATCCAATCGAAGTCATTAAAAAGCATTATCAGTAAATCAAAGGTACTCTTCGTTGGTCAAACATATAGGCCATGTAAATCTCTCTAAGTGGTGCAACTTTAAAATTGAGGACCTTAAACAACACGCAATGAAGCATGGCAATTTTCTTCTTTCTAAAAAGAGCAAAAAAAAAATTAAAAGAAACATATCGTTTAACGAAACTAAAAAACTAGCAATTCAATATGTATTCTTCCAACTTCACATATATTTAAGACCCATGTCATATGCAGTAATTAGAAAGTTAAAATCAAGCAACGGCTAAATTCATATGATTAAGAAAAGACTAAGCAGAGGCATTAACAAAAAGTAAAATATAAAAGCTATTTTCATACCTAAACATCGACTTTTTGGCCGTAACGGCTAAAGGCATCTTCGATCTGACGCTTAGTGACTTCCCACGACAAACCTCCGATCATATATACAGTTACAATCACACAAAAACCCAAATTTAGACAATAGACACGTAACATATTCAATAAATGGATTCTAGCAAACACTTAAAACTAAAAAAATCATATCATCAGGAAAAAATAAGCAAATCAAGTCAAGTTGATGAATAAAAAAGAAGCAGCAGCAGACCCAACATGGGCGCACACATATATCCACACACACATACACACAAATAGTTGTTGGTATTTTTTTTGAAGAAAGCACGGGATCTGGAGGATCTGGCATGGAGATCGTCCATTTCATTTCAATTTACAGAGAGGGGCAACCACCCTTAGAAATATCCCTTCTTTCTGGAGCCTCATTCCAATTTCTGAGTGTTCTTAAAACTAAGGAGATCAAGTTGAGGCTTGTTATACTATAAAAGAAACAGAACCCCACTAGCTTTCTAAACAGAGAAAAAGTGTACAAACTGGATAAGCTGAACTATTCCTCCCTCCCTTTCATCAGATTCGCCCTCTTTCATGACTTTTTGCGATTAAGTACAGTAGATGTAAACTGAATCAAACCCAAATAGCAATTACAGATCAAATCCGTATCATTAGCCAAGTCAATCTACGGTAAAAAGCACGATAGAGGTCAATGTTCACAATTACTAAATATAACCCAAGAATTCACAAAAATCAAAGGGGGCAAAAACCTAATGAGATGGGAGAGTATTTACTGAATCAATTACTAAACACTAAAACAAATCAAATAACACGAGACATATCCACATATCTTACGAAAGATCAAAAGTAAAGAAGAGGGAAAATGAAAACATATGTGCATGAGAGAGAGTCTCGTACCGTCCATCTCGACGATATGATTGGCAACTTGATCTCCGAAGCCCATTGTCTTTGCTTGTTTGCATAGATATCACAGATTTGACGGTCCGGATTAGGGTCTCTGGAAGACGTCGGCGGCGAGAAAGAAAAAGAAAGGTCAATGTCCAGCTTGGGGGTAGCAGTCATGAGTTTGTTGTTGGGTGAATGGGGAAGGGTGGCAGTGGGGGTGGGAATGGCTGGTGTGGGAGGCCGGCGGCAAAGGTGATGGTGGGTGAGAGAGAGAGATGAGGGGAAAGAAATACGACGGATGGAAATAAGAAGAAGATGCAGGGTTTTCTCTTTTAATACCTATTAGCGAAGGATTTTTCACCGTTGCTAAAAATTCAACGTTAAAGCCCTTAAATAATTCTGCAAAGTACAAAAAGAAATAGAAAAATAAAAAAATTACGAAAATAATATTTAGTGACAGAAATTCCGTCAAAAATAATCCGTCGGTAAAAGTCCGTCGCTAAAGACCTTTACCGACAAAAAATTCCATCGAAAAAGGTCTTTAATGATAGATATTTACCGACAAAAAATCCGTCGTTAAAAGTCAGTTTTAGCGACGGATTTTGATCCATAACTAAAAGTTCTTTTTCTTGTCGTGTTAACTAGTTCATATAATTGTTACTAAATGCACACATCAATTATCACTCATAGTTATAATCGACTCTATTATAGTCAAATTTAAGTTTCAAACCTTATAATTAGTCAAATATTCACTAATTGGTCTTGTTATTCATGTGAATTTAATCTATAAAAAAGCAATATATTTTATGTTTGTTATTAGGGTCCTATTAAAAAAATTGTTAGTGTATATTCAATTACAATAAGCTTTGTAAAATCACTTAAAACAAATTCATTACTCATATACTAAGAGTACATTAATCCGATCTTTTTTTTTTCAAATCTCATATTTGATTTGTTTTCTAAATCCTATTTATGAGATATAACCAGTTTATTCAGAGGTTTTATTTAAAAATGTTAATTATGATTCGTTTATTATATCTACATATTCATTTTTTTTACAATGATTATCTTATGTATATTATTTCTACATCTATATATGAATAAAGATTATACATTTAACTCAATTAAAACGTTATTTTTTCCCTTCTAAATATAATATGTTATCTTTGTATATATATATATATATATATATATATATATATATATATATATATATATATATATATATATATATATATATATATATATATATATACATATATATATATATGGATCGTGATCCATTGCTAGCGCTAGCACCGTCCACTACATAATGTAGCGGACGGCCAATTATCATCCGCTACATTATGTAGTGGACGGCCAAACAGCGCTAGCAAGAGTGCTAGCGCTAGCAATAGCAATTGATCACGATCATATATATATATATATACACACACACATATTTTTATATTTGCGTCAAAGAGTGGTTTAGGGAATACAATAGTCAAAATTAAGTCATAATTATAAGTTAGTGTATTGATTAAGTTGAGTTTAAAAATGGTTAGAATTAATTTTTATATTACACAAGACGTATGAATATAACCCTCATAATTCATGCAAAATTAATCAAATTTAAAAATAAGGACCCCATCAAAATTTAAATAAATTGTTAGTTTAGTTTTTGTTGTAAGGCTCATAAGTTGTTTAACTTCAATTGTAACGTTACCTTTTTCTTCTAAATCAAAAATCTTATTTTTGTTTTTCATATATATGAGTTTCTATATTTATATTAGAGAGTAGTATTAAGGATACAATAGTCAACATGAAGTCCTAAAAAGTTAGAATCTTGATTAGATTGAGTTTTAGAATGATTAAAATTATTTTTAAATTATATAGAGCTTAAAGACAATCATCATTAATTCTGCAAAATTAATTAAACTTAAAAATGAGGATGCTATTAAATTTAAATCAATTATTAGATCACGTTTTTGTTCTATATCTCATACATTATTTTTTGGGATCTATGGATTTTAATTTTCATCACTGAAAAATACTATTTAAGGACATAATTGTCAAAATGAAGTCTTAATTGATTAGGTAGAGTTTTAGAATGACTTGAATTAGTTTTAAATTAAGACTTACTAATATAAAAACTAATTAATCTTAAAATAAGAAACTTATCCAAGATAAAATTAGAGACCTTTAGTGACACTATCGTATTTAGTATATAATGTTTATAAGTCTATTTCACATAAAAAATAATGTGATGATGTGTCATGTAAAGAAGTAAAAATATGTCGTCCAAAAAAGTTATCATTGTCTTTCTCGCTTTGCTTATTATATACCCCCTTCGTCCCTTAATAATTGATCATCTTTCCTTTTTAAGTTGTCCCACAAAAACTGATCACTTCCAAATTAAAAAAAAATTTGTAAGTATATTTACATATTTACTCTTTTTATACTTTTTTATTATATTTCTCTCTCCACATTTAACTCTCTACCAACTCATTTTCTCTCTCCTGACACACTACTTTACACTTTTTTAATCTATTTCTTTCTCCACATTTAATACTCTACCAACCAATTTTCTCCGTCATGGCCACTTTCTTCCCCCTATCTCTAAAGGGTAAATAGAAAAAAATACACAATACATAACATAAATCCTTAACATGCGTGCAAAATAAAAGTGATCAATATTTTTAGGGATGGAGGGAGTATTATATAAATCGTATCATCCTGACATATTCAATGCTTTCAACAACCATTTTGCATGACTTCAAAATATGTATCTGACAATATGGCCATCCCAAGACAACACTAATCAACTGTGCAAAGTGTCTGCCAACCACTAGGTGGGGGCTAGGCAAGAAATATCTTTTGACATTAATCAAGTATTTCTTATTAAGTTGGGATGATCTCTGATCCAAAAGAACCTGGCTCATCATGGGCTCGTGTTCTCAAAGCTAAATACTTTTTTATGCCAAGGAAAGTGGGTTCGCAATCTACATGGAGGTGCCACGAGGAATGCAGTCTGAGTTAGATGTCAAGTAGGTTAATGTGAGACATAGCAAGGTTGGAGCAAGGGCAGAGACCAATGGCTTTCCAGACAGAGCTTGAGGGTGGCAGTGCTGTGAGGGCGATGGCGCACGGTGAATATACGACGACAGTCACAGTCCTATGCTTAGTTCCAGAATCAAAGTCCTGTATGTTTCTCTCTAGAATTCTAGAACTTTTAGATTCTAAAGTGAGAAAGTGATTTTTGTCAAATAAGAGAATTATGTTGAAAATGAAATCTAAAGTCCACTATTTATAGGCAAAAGAGTACATGTGTCATCAGCTGACACCTGTCATCACCTGGGAGTGACATGTCACCAGGGGTCCAAAAATATCGGTTCTCTGTTGGACTGTCAATCGCATATTCACCCAGCATTCTCCTCACAGCGTCGCTCTATTTTTTTGGAAAGACTGGCTCCCACAGCACTGGTGTGGCCAGAGAACCCCCCTGATCTAACCACCAATCCAAGCCCTTGCAGAGTCCCACAGGCCTGGCAGCAATGGGGAAGACCCGATGCCCAACTGCCAAGCGGACTAGGCGCGATGCCCTCCGGAGACCTGCTCTCGTCTCGGAGTGACCCAGGGGTCATAGTCCCTAGGGGTGCTGATGAAACTCCAGTGTCAGAGCACGTAGGCCAGTCACACAGACACCCTAGCGAAGATAGTGTCCTAGAGGAGTCGCCTATCCCGCGAGCTGAGGTAACATCCCAGAAGAGCCGTCTACCTAGCGGAAGATAATGTCTTAAAGAGCGAGCCTATCTCTGCGGGTAATTCCTCGTGCTGAAGCACTCAGAGCGCGTCAAGGTAGCATTCCGAAAGAGTCATCTACCTGACGGGCCAAGGTAGCATCCAGAAGGAGTCGTCTACCTGACCGAAGGGGAGTTGAAAAGCTCCCTGACAGAGATAGTGTCCCAAAGGAGTCACCTATCCTACGGGTGAGTCCTTATGCCAGAGCACTCGGAGCGCGTTAAGGTAACATCCAGAAAGAGTCGTCTACCTGATGGGCCGAGGTAGCATCCCAGAGGAGCCGTCTACCTGGCAGAAGGAAAGTTGAAAAGCTTCATGGTGGAGATAGTGTCCCGGAGGAGTCGCCTATCCCTGCGGATAATTCCTTATGTCGGAGCACTCAGAGCTCATCGAGGTTGTATCCCAAAGGAGCCGTCTACCCGACAGGCCGAGGTAGTATCCCGGAGTAGCCATCTACCTGGCAGAAGTGGAGTTGAAAAGCTCCCTGGTGGAGATAGTGTCTCAGAGGAGTCGCCTATTCTGGCGGGATGCTGCACACTCTGGAGAGTGGGTTGAAACATGTTCCACGACCAAGGTAAGGTGCGCATGGTATGGTGAAAAGATGGACCAACACTAGGAGCATGGTAGTGTAACAGAGAGCCTGGGGGTGCGACTGTATCAGCGACGTGGCACATGGGCGCGCCGAAGTGTGTATGGTGCCGAGGGCACGGTAATGTGACAAAGAGCCTGAAGGCGCGGCTATATTAGCGACGCAACTCATGGGGGCAGCAGAGTGTGTCGAAGATGGCGTGCGAGTGACAGGGGTGGCGAAGACGGGGCACTGGCATGGGAAGTCGGCGAGCTAGCGAAAGACACTATGAAGCCAGTATGGCCGCAGGCGACAAACATTACGAAGTCGGCATGCGGGCGACAGCGGGCATCATGGAGATGGCACGTGACCATGGGTGACAGTCATCGAGGCGATTACGAGCGGCGATGGGGCGCGGCCACGAGCGACGGTCGTCATGCGGTCACGGGTGATGGGTGAGCATTGCGAACATGGTGCTTTAATGAGTGAAGGAAAAAGTGGCCGCAAGCCCCCATAGTAAGGGTGGCAACCCCCCTGTCAAGGGAGGTGGCCGACCCACTCCCCCCTTCCCCGTCAAAGGAGGTGTCAACCCTCCCCCCCCCCCCCCCGTCCCGATCAAGGGAGGTGGCCGACCCCCCCACCCCCCGTCAAGGGAGGTGGGAGTCGCGCCAAGTTTACTCTTGCACATTTTTCTAATTCTTGGTGGGGCCAAAGTTGCATGGGATCCCTAGTGGACTATTGGGTGCGACCAAAGTAGGTTGGGAACACTTTCTACACTCACATATCCTCGATGCATCAATTCATTCCGATGGGTCCTAGGCTTGGTGCAGCCTTTATTCTGGCCTCGCCGTTTAAGCAAGGACTCACAGGAGAATTGGCATTTGCGAATTAGTTGATGTTTAAACTGACTGATGGGCCTTCGATTACCTTATCAAGGATCTTATTTCCTCACCCTTTAAGCATTTTTATTAGATCTCAAAGTTAAGTCACTAATCACAACCATTAAGACTTGGGATCTGCATGCCTTACATCCTTTCCTATCGTCAAATGCCTACAGCACAAACGGACTAACTCCTTTAACTTGAAAATTTGATCGTTGTGATCAGTTTATAGTCAAATCAACAAATAGTTTCATCTGTCACACGATGCACTTCTGAATGTTCTATTTGTTCCCAGGTGGAGGACACATCAACCATCTATTTCCCCACGTCCCTCCTTTGTCCACTGTGCCTTCGGAGGCTCGCCTATTGGTTCACTCAAGAATTCCCCAAGATATATCGCACTGTTTATCCTTGGCATGATTGCTTGCCTGTAATAACTGTATATTCCAAAAGCGAGGCTATTTACTAGCCCAATATTTTGGATTTTGCCACCTCCCATGTAATGCATTTCCCTCTACTATTCATGACATGCGACCACGTCCCACACCACCCTGCTCCCTGGTTTACATTGGTAGGCATCAATTTAACGTTGACAGGGCTTCTATAGGTAATCCCGGGTTTACGGGGATTGGAGGCGTCCTTCGTAATCATATAGGGGATGTTATTCATGGGTTTTCCGTTCACATCAATAGCACCACAAATGTTGTTGCGGAGTTCCTTGTCCATCGGCGCACTCTACATTGTGCTACTACTGAATATGACTCTCTCGTTGCTCTATCTATGCTTTGCAGGTCCAATGCCTACAATCAATGGCTCTTCCACCTCCATTACGACTACTAAACACTCAGGATTATCTCATTGCAGGCACGTTTCATTTGCTTAGTCTAGCTTTTATGAAAGCTTTAGTTCGAATGCAGCACGCACATTGAACTAGCTTAGCTTGATAATCCAAGGAACATGACAGGTACCGGTCGAATTAGTAAACAAAATCCAAGTACATCAATCAAATAATGATATTTCTATGTAAAAAATCAGCCAACCAGTGCCCCCATGTCCAGTTTGCCTTTTGCTACGTGAGGCTAACTTAGTAGTGGACCAATTAGCTAAGGCAGCTAGCCTTGATGTAACTATATCTACTTTTCTTGTACGCCCTCCGGCACCACTCACTCCTCTTTGTGTAATGGATATGCATACAGGTGTTCCGATTAGGAGGGTGCATATCTAAATAATGTTGTTAACAGTGTAAATATCCATTTTTTTAAAAAAAGAGGTAAGATACATTGATGTCAAAGTTAACATGCGGATGACATCTCCATCCGATAAGCATTACGGTACAAAAATCTACAACAATAGAATTAAGAACAAAGTAAACTACAAAAATAATAAAATAAACAAATAAGAGGAAAAACAAACTAATACAACCAAGCACAAAAAGATACAAACCTATAGCTACAAACAGGATAGCTAAGAACTAAAACCAGATAAATATGTAAAAACTCAACCAATCAAAAGACACCAACTGTCTGTCCACCCCAACCCATATACCAGACATGTAGCCCCATCATGCACTGTTGTCTCGATTGTCGTGCTTCCACGCCAGAGCCAAAACCACCACCTTTTTCTACCAACTCACTTTTGCCAAGGCCCAAAGGACACAGAAGACAAACACCAACAAGAATCACCACCATCCTCGATCAACATACACCCGACAGGCTAACGTCCCTCACGATCAGACACCGGCGGCCAAAATACCATAATTCCAGAACCTAACAGACTCACAAAACAAACGACACCGACTAAACTGCTGACAACCAACAGCTGCCAACCTCACCTAACGAAACAACCTACAAGCAGAGCACCTAAACCTCTCCACCAGTAATTGCAAAACACCAACCTTTCTAGATCCAGGGGAGGGGGATTAGCTAGGGGGAGGGGAGGGAAAACCCCTAGAAGGAAAACCTAGATCTAAACTCACCAATCCATCTCCAACCAAAGACAGCCCGATGAATCCCTATGGCAAAACCCACAGACCCTGATGGTGAAATCAAAATTCACAAGAAGCCACCACAACCCGATCGTTATACCAAAGCAAACCAGGACCTGACAACTTACCCATCAACCGTCGCCAACCCATCGCCGACATCAGAGGGCAGAGAACCATACCTAATCGAAAAGCTCTAACATGACGGCAACACCGTCTAACTCACGCATGCCTCCAATGTCCCACACAAGATCCTAACGAATCTACACCTAAACTACCACGTCACCACCCGTCAAAAAAACGACGGTGGCGACGGAGACGGAGGTAAGAGGGAGGAAGGTTTGGGAAAATGAGCAACTTCGCAAAAGTCGCCTCTCACGCGTAATTGTGTTAATTTCTGTATTAGTGTAAATATCCTTTGTTTTTTTGACCAGGAGAAAAAAAGGCGGTGTGCAGTCTGACAAAGTTTTGGTCAAAGTCACCTTTCCACTCAGTTATCCTTGTATTCCAAATCTAACAATCCCAACTAGCTCTGGGTTTCCAACACTTAATTCTTTGTATAAAAGGAATAAAAACATGTTGCATGGGCTCAGGTACATGCATCTGATGCAGCTGCATGTGCAGATGTCAGATGGGTCTAGCCTACCGAATTCCCAATGTTGGGGGCGTTGTCTAAATAGCATATAGATGCACCTTGCAGCGTCCTCTAGCTACGTGATCCTCAATCCCAAACAACTGCTGACCCCATCACCCCAAGATGTAAACTGAAAAATAGTACAGTATCTAATTAAAGAATTTATAGCACAAATCTCAAAAAACTTCATTCAACCCAAGAAGCATAAAGTAACTTCATGGAAATTACTATTCTTACCGTCTTTCATAGGTCGATCATATTTTTTTTAAGTCGTTTCATAAAAGTTGATCAATTTTTAATTAAGAAAGATCTTTTTAGGCATTTTTTTATATTGACCTTTTTTTACACTTTTTTTTAATTTTTTTTCTCCACATTTAATTCAGCTAACTAATTTTCTCTTTCTTTCCTCACTTTCTTATATTTTTTTATTTTATTTCTCTATCCACATTTAACACTTCATTAACCAATTTTATCTCTCTTGATCCACCCTCTTTCCCCTCCTCCCTCCCCCCCCCCCCCCCCCCTCTAAAGGGTGAAACGAAAAACACACAATATATAACATAAAATTTAAAAGGAACATAACACTTATTGTCAAATATTCTTTGATTAACCAAAAAAAAAAACTTATTGTCAAATCACGACTAAATTTATGCATAAAAATTAGGGGATAAAAAATTAAGGTTCAATCCCCTGTACACAAATTATCACGACTCAATGGTGTAATGGCCACAAGCCCAATTGACACTACTGCTTAGCCTAACGTACACAATAGAGTTCACTCTATTAAGGATAAAAATATCAAATATAAAAACAACTTAAGTTGCACGATTGAACGTCTCAACTCTTTAACTTTTTTTTCAAAAGAAGGAAATGGCTCTGATACTCATTCTTGATTCTTTCTCCACAAAACCAGCATATCATCGGATACCCTTCTCCTATTCGAATTACAATAGGAAATGAGAATTAGAGCCATTAGTAGGTCAAGGAACTTCATAGAACTTCGTTCTTTACAATCATCTCAGTACTGGCTAAAGGGGAAGCACAACATTTCTTGCTGTGTGGAATGGTGAAGGGACACATTGGTGACTGTTCCCTGTATTGTGAAACAAGGCCAAACCACCATGCAGCCCCATGAACCACCTTGAGGAGGCAAGACGATGCTATTTCGCGGAACTGATCGACTTAATCACCTTCTTTTTCTACATATAATGAGTCGTTCCAGTTCTGCAACAGTGAACAGTGCAGAACCTCTCAGTACCTGCAATAATGAGTCGTTCCAGTTGCTACAGTTTCTTAAAATCATGATTGAGTTCAATTATTGTTGTGCCGGTTATCCTCCCCTCGCTTAAGAGAAAACTCAGGACCGTACGCTTACAAAATTCTGTTTTCGTTTTTGTAATGATGATGAAAAAGATACCTTTTTTTACGTACTTTTATCTTTTTTTGTATTCGTTTTGAGTAAAATATCCAAATAGTAGCAAAAAATGTGAAAATATCGAAAGGGTGTTTTCACCTTTTCTCACAATTTGTATTCTCTGTGTCAGAGAATACAAATCCAAAATCCACTGTTCATGTTCTCTGACCTGCCGCCTAGCTCTCTCTCTCTCTCCCCTCCATTTTTCCAATGAATAACAGGGAAGCCGGAGTAGGAGTATGAAGTAGACGCCGTTGCAGTGATCCGCATCAGAGATGGACTTCGATGGGGACTCCCTAACGATGCCGTTGCAGTGATCGGCATACCTAAACCTAAACCCACGACCACCTTCATCGTTGCACAGACACACACAACACGTCCCCCCCTCCCTCACCTCATCCCAATACACACACGCACACACTTACCAGATTTATGTGCGATTGTAGGTGTGTTTCTCTTTGAAATTTGACCAATCTGCCATTTTCTTTGAGTTCACAGTTTGATGGAAGGGGTGATTGATTGTGGCGATTGTGGTGGGTAGTTAGTTCACGGTGGTGGTGGAAGGGGTGATTGGTTGTGGTGGTGGGTTATTGGGTCAGCGCGGGGTTACGGTCGTGATGTGGTGCTGGTGGGGTTGTGGCCGTGATGATGTGGCGGCAACAGAACAATGGTTGAGTTGTGGTGCTGGAGCAGCTACGGACTTGATGTGGTGGTAGTGTGGCGGTGGCTGGACTGTCGCCTTGCTGTGGTCGGCAGTGGAAAGGGACTTGTGGGGTATTTGATGGGATTACGGTGAGGGTAATGAAGGGGAAGGGGAAGGGGAAGGGGAAGGGAAAGGGGGACACACAGAGGTGGGAACATGGAAGGGGAAGGGGAAGAGGAAAGGGAAAGGGAACTCATGAAGGGAAAATGGAAAGGGAAGAAGGCCGGGCCCACGGAAGAAATATTGTATAAAATACTAAAAACATACAAGAATGGATCCAAAAAAGTTGGTAAAAATGAGAATGAGAATGATAAATGTACAAGAAAAATTGAAAAAGTAGATATAGAAAAAACTAAAAGTACAAAATTCAATTTTAGAATTGAATACTAAAATCTGAAAAACAAAAACAGAATACAGAAAAAAATTTCGTAAGCGTACGGACCCTTAATTTTTTGGCTCTTTCCAAAAGGCACGAATGCAAATGAAAAATGTCCGAGAGATAAACTTGGCCACGGGGTGGTCTTTATTATAATAAGAAAAGAGATTTGGAGATAAACTTGTGCGCATTTGGAGATAACATGATGAATGGTTGAAGTGTGTTATTCATGGTAAATAAGGAGCAGGATATTATAACGTATATTGTAACGTATAGGAGGAGAGTCGGCCGTTTCAGCTACCACAATAGTGAAATGTGGTTCACGGTACAAAAGAAAACAACCAAAGCCACATAAGATTCGTCTTGACCAATAGCTGCATAAACTCATTGCATTTTGACCTTATTGATCAAGAATTGTATTTGTTACTAGTGATGTTTTACCGTGTTGTGTGGTTACTTACGAGGAAGTTGTGTGGGACTTAAAAAATTCAAGCAAGAAAAGAAGAAAACAAGGTTATTGTTGGGCAAGACACTTCTAGAAAGAAATTTCTAAATATAGTATTTTTCAATTATGATGCAAATGCAGTTGAGAAAAATCTACTCCCAAGATACAATGCCAATCACTTGTGAATTAAAGATTCCATTCATACAATTCTCTCACACTACCAAGAACTCACTGCGGAGTCGACTCAATGACACTAAGAAAGAATTTCATAATGTTTTAGAGAGAGAGAGAAGAATGTTCAAGTTTTAATTAGCTACAAGTGAAATTCAAGACTTACATTTATATAGGCGATGATTGGTGCTTAATGTCCCGCAATTTTAATTATGGAGGCTAACTTTAGAAGTAACGCCACGCAGGCGCCTAATGGATGCTTACGAGGCGATGAATGGGCAAGGCCTCCAGAATATTCTATACTCTTCTTGTACATAGAAGATAGATCTAGAGAAGATTCTAGAATGGTAGAGAACCTTGTAAATAGCTAGAGAATTCTAGAAGCGGAATATGATCTGTAGGATGGAATGTATCTCCACCGTCCGTCGAGAGGTGGACTAGTATAAATAGTCAAGGCCTCACTTGGCCAAAACACACAAGTATTCTTGTACACAAGCAATACAAGCATACATCCTCTCAAACTCTCTCTTGTGTTCGTCTTTGTGCTTTCGCTTCTAGCATCGCCCAGCCCGAATGGAAGGCTGACTTAGCACAAGCAAGGGGCTCACTAGCTAAGTGCCGCACGGTTCGACGTAGCGAGAAAGTTCGGTCCGTGACATTAAGCACCTTTACTGAAGAGCCACAACTAGTCAAAAATATGGTTGCTAAAGCCCGAAAAAAATTGAGGAGAAATTCATAATTTTGAAGACATAAAACTTACAAATCGTCAGATAGGTACTGATGTAGGAGAAAAATATCACCCACGAGATGGTACCACATGTCACCATCTTGTGGTACCTAAAATTGTCAAAACCACTAATGGGGAAGTGGGAAGTCTTAACCGCCCAGCATTATGGTAATAACTCCCCACTTAGTAGTGTTAACTGCCCATTAGTGGAAGTAACCTCCCATGAACCTGGTAACTCCCAAATTAAAGGAAAATAACTACCCACTAGGAAGGGGACTATATAAAAGGATGAAAGAAAGGTGATGGAGGTAAGTGACTTCCAATCAGAGATTACACTAAATGTATCTTGAGTTTATTCTGACTTAAGCATCGGAGTTTTTTGCCGAAAATCTTTCCGGTGAGTCACCGGTGTTGTCTTTTTATTGTGCAGGTCTATTCACAAATCAAGTTCCAGATTTCATCCACAACATTTTGGCGCCATCTGTGGGACCCGTGATTCGTTAATAGGCCATGTCTCAAAATCCTAATTCACAAGCTCAGGAAGGTGGGGCACTTCCACCGCCACTAATTCGTGACCCACTTCGTGGAAGAGCCACGTCTCAGCCTTCCAATCACGGCAAAAAGGTCGCAAGTATGCCAACAACCACCACCGTGGCACGAACCACCTCAGTAGCAGTATCTGTGATCCATGCGGTGATATCGGCAGCCGTAATGACAACATCAGCACCCATAACAATAGTACCACCAGCCGTGACAATCATTCCTCCCTCCGAAAACACTGTCCTACCTTCATTTCAAACTGTCGGCACATTTGAACCTCCCACAACCGGTATAATCCACACTACTCCACCAGTCATGAACAACCAAGCCAACTTGATGGCTATTCTTCGGGCTATGCAACAGTCCATCGAACGGTTACAAGCAGCTGTGAACAATCCACCTCCGCAGTCAGAACCAGGAACCTCAAAGACTCCGGAGCGGACAAATCAGCATGTATTACAAGTAGAAGATGGACAATCCGATGATGAACGACGTAACTCGAGGTCCTAGAGACAAAAGGAAAGCTGTTATGAAGCTCATTCTACCAAGAGGGACTCTTATTATTACCCTAGTGAACATTGTGCCGAACGATATACTAGCGCCCCGGTCATCGTTGGGCGACCATAGGTTGATCACTTTCCTACACCACCGAACTTCAAGATGCATCCCTGTGAATCGTATGATGGCACAGAAGACCCAATGGAGCATTTAGCTCATTTTACTTATGGTATGAATCTGCACTTGGTCCCTGACCAAATTATGTGCCGAGCGTTCTCAATAACATTAAAGGGAGCCGCACATGTGTGGCTCCAAAGAGTCCTTCAATAACATTGAAGGATTTCTTAACAAGTCGAATACAGAGGAAAAACTCCTTGGCCCTTTTTCGTATCATACAGGTCCCAAAGAGTTCTTGAAATCTTACTACACCCGTTTCAATTCCGAGAAACTCCTCATTGACAACCTAGATCCGGTAGTGACTTTTGTGGCAATGGCAAAAGGTGTGAGACCAGGGACACCATTGCGCTTCTCGCTGAATAAAAGGCCCTGGGAGAATATGATCGATCTACTTGACCGAGAAAAGAAGTATCTTCTGGCTGAAGGGGATTCGATGACCACCCAAGATGAGGGGACTCCTAGACAGATAAGGCGTGATCACCCGGAAGGGAGGATGCTCGAAGAACCTAAACACTCACGGGCGACCCTTTCCAAACACTTCACCGCTCTGACCACATCTCAGGAACATATTCTCAACCAGATCAAAGGCCAAAACATATTAAACTGGCCCAAGCCGATGAGGATGGCCACCGATAAAAGGGACACCCAGCTTTACTGTCATTTCCATAAGGATCATGGTCATACGACTGAAGAATGCAAAGTTCTTCAGTGGGAGATCGAGAACCTTATTGCGAAGGGACACCTCAAGCAATTTGTCAAGGCAAATAAGCGCCAGGGAGGTCGACGAGGAGGAAGTCAAAGAAGGCACAAGGAGTCGGTTCCCAAGGAACCCCTGGTAATAAACACAATCGCTGGAGGCCTAAGCACGGGGGGAACCTTAAAATTAGCTCAAAAGGCTTACGCACGGCAAGTCAACTTGACGCAGGGACCAGCTAAGCGACCTAAGGCCCCCACCACTATAAGCTTTGATGATACAGATCTGGAGGAAGTCATTACACCGCATGATGATACTCTGGTTATCTCCCTCCAAATAGATGTGTATGTCATTAAATGCATCTTGGTAGATACAGGAAGCTCTGCAGACATTCTCTTTGAAGAAGCATTCTCTCAAATGCAGATATCAAGAGATCAAATCCGACCGGTCTCCTCACCACTGTACGGCTTCACGGAAGCATCCGCACCAATTGAGGGAATAATTCCCCTCAATGTAGTTACTGGAACATACCCGCTTCAAGCTACACAATCAATCGACTTTCTGGTAGTCAAAGTTAAATCAGCTTATAATGGAATATTAGGGCAAGCGGGTCTTAACAAATTGCAAGCTGTGGCCTTAATGTTTCGCTTACGTATGAAATTCCCAACTCCTAACGGAATAGGAGTAATGAAGGGAGATCAAGTTGTAGCACGCAAGTGTTACATGGCTTCGTGCAGAGTAGAGGAGGCGCTCGCCATTGAAGACAAGCGAGATGAGCATAGTTTCAGGCGAGCTAAGCCAGTGGAAAAACTTGTCTCCATAACACTAGGAAAAGATGAGAATTGCCAGTTAAAGATAGGTTCCACGTTAGAACCAGTTCTTCGCCATCGACTAATATCTTTCCTTCACTCTAATGCGGATGTCTTCGCATGGAGCACAACAGATATGCCAGGAATAGATCCATCCATAATGACCCATCGTCTCTTAGTTGATCTGAGCTATAAACCTGTGAAGCAGAAAAAGTGATCCTTCGTGCCGGAGCGGCAAGCGATCATCAAGAAAGAAGTTGATAAGCTCTTAGAAGCAGTGTTCATTGCTGAAATCGACTATCCGAAGTGGGTGGCTAATGTGGTCATGGTTCCAAAGGCTGGAACGAGCAAGTGGAGAATATGTATTGACTACACTAATTTGAACAAGGCTTGCCCCAAAGACAGCTATCATCTGCCTCGCATCGACACACTAATAGATGCAACCTCGGGGCACGAGTTGCTTAGCTTCATTGATGCCTTCTCCGGCTATAATCAGATTCGCATGCACGATGACGATGTAGAAAAAATGACCTTCATCACCAACGAAGGTCTCTTTTGTTACAAAGTCATGCCTTTCGGCTTAAAGAACGCAGGTACCATCTACCAACGGCTCGTCAATAAGATCTTTAAGCCTTTGCTAGGGAAAACCATGGAAGTTTATGTTGACGACATGCTCGTCAAAAGCCTTTGTGCAGCAGTTCACATTGCCGATCTCGAAGAATGCTTCAACCTTTTGCGCGAATATAAGACACGGATCAATCCAGCCAAATGTGTATTTGGGGTCTCATCGGGCAAGATCCTAGGTTTCATGGTATCATACAGAGGTATAGAGGCCAATCCTGAAAAAATCAAGGCTATACAAGACATGACCGCCCCAAAGAAAATGAAAGAGGTGTAGATACTAACTGGACGGATAACAGCTCGTAGCAGATTCCTCTCCAAGTCGACAGAGAGATGTTTGCCTTTCTTCAAAGCTTTGAAAAACACAAAAGACTTCGAGCAGACCGCCGAGTGCCAAGCTTCCTTTGAAGCATTGAAAAATTATCTGACAGCACCCCTGCTCCTCTCCAAAACCACTTGTTGGGGAGGAGCACTTCTTGTATTTGGTCATAGCAGACTCAGCTGTAAGTGCAGTGCTTGTTCACGAATAGGACGGTAAGCAACTCCCCATTTACTATGTGAGCAAAGTACTATAAGGTGTTGAGTTGCATTATCCAG
The DNA here is from genome assembly GCA_033070095.1 of Escallonia herrerae. Taxonomy (NCBI): domain Eukaryota; kingdom Viridiplantae; phylum Streptophyta; class Magnoliopsida; order Escalloniales; family Escalloniaceae; genus Escallonia; species Escallonia herrerae. Next base: position 135,402 of record JAVXUP010001673.1, on the reverse strand, counting down.
ATATTGAAAAACTTGCATTTGCTCTATTGGTCGCAGCTCGAAAACTTTGACCTTACTTTCAATCTCAGTCCACAACGATGCTCACGGACAAACCGCTATAGCGAATACTCCACATGCCAGACGTCTCGAGACGACTAGTCTCGTGGTCGATCGAACTCGGGGAGTTCGATATCCACTATAAGCCGTGCCTTTCTATCAAAGGACAGGTCATGGCTGACTTCATTGTTGAGTGTACTTTGCCCATTGAAGAGGAGGAACAGTTGCCCCAGAAAGAGAGGCCTTTCACCTAGACCCTCCATATGGATGGTTCTTCTAATGCAAACGGAAGTGGAGCTGGCTTAATCCTTCACGGACCTGAAAACCTCGTAGTGGAATATGCCTTACGTTTTGACTTCCCTGCTTCAAACAATGAAGCTGAATACAAAGCTCTTATTGTTGGGATGCACCTTGCAAAGGCTATGCGAGCAAAAGCGCTTCAAGCCCATAGTGATTCGCTGCTAGTCGTCAAACAGTTTTCTGAAGAGTATGAAGCACGAGGTGCAAAGATGGTTGAATACCTCCAAAAAGTAAAAAGGCTTGCAGAGACTTTTGTGTACTTCAACATCACTCAAGTCAGCCGAGCAGAAAATGCGTTAGCTGATGCACTTTCACGCTTAGCGTCCCTCGACCCGTCTGGGCTTAGTCGAACGATTCACCTCAAACTTTTGCATGAGCAAAGCATTACGACAAAGGAAGTTATGCAGACTGAGCATGAGCCGTAATGGATTGATCCCATCAAAGCCTACCTTCAGAATGGCACCTTGCCTGTTGACCAAAAGCAAGCCAAGAGTATCATCATACACTCAGCCTAATATGCTGTGGTAGAAGATGTGTTATATAAACGCTCCTTTACACTACCCTATCTGCGCTGCCTTACCCCTACTGAAGTAGATTACGCGTTACGGGAAGTTCATGAAGGCATCTGTGGTCAGCACCTCGGAGGACGCGCATTGGCACACCAAGTTCTTCGACAAGGCTACTACTGGCCTACTATGCAGCAAGATTCTATAAGTTATATGAAGAAATGTGATGCCTGCCAGCGTTTCTCCTCCATTCATAGGCAAGCACCAAGCCCTTTGTCAACATTAAGCAACCCCATACCCTTCGCGATGTGGGGGATGGACATTCTGAGCCCTTTCCCTCCAGCCACTGCTCAACGCAAATTTGTGATTGTAGCTATTGATTACTTCACTAAATGGGTAGAGGCCGAAGCCCTAGCTTTGATCACAAAGGAAATGCGAAGACTTCTTCTGGAGAGCGGTTGTTTGTCACTTTGAAATTCCTCGTGTGCTAATCACGGATAATGGAAAGCAGTTCGATAATCCAACCTTTCGAACCTTCTACACAAACTTATCTATTGAACAGCATTTCACCTCTATAGCACACCCACAAACCAATGGGCAGACTGAAGTTACAAATTGCACACTTCTGCATGGGATAAAGAAGAAACTCATAAAGTGCCATGCGTGAGGAGAAAATTGGCCTGGCACAAGCCCATAAGCATTCAAAACTTTGATAAAGAAAGGAAGAAGAGGAACTCTAAATCCATTGATGAACATGTCCCAATAAACACCATTCTCATCGATTGTGGTCATATTAGCTTATTCATTCTCACCAGGAAGCCTAAGTTTTATAATCGACAGAATTTCACAACACTCACGTAAAAGTTTCAGGTCATAACTACTCAACTTTCTTCTAAGTGTGTGCACCAAAAGGCTTAGGAGACTGAGCACTTTCCCTTAACACTTCCTTAGCAAGAACTCCTCTTGACTCTTGGAAAGGAACCAAGAGAACTCCGATTTCCAAAAATAAAGCATCAAAGGCGGGCTCTATCCTAACACCTTGTATATCAGCGTTAGGCTCAGAAACACATTCTTCATCCTCGTTGGACATAATTTTAGATCAAAACAAGAGATTTCAAAAGAAAAGTTGAAAACAAGTTTGAAGCTTACTTGAAAAAGAAGAAGAACCTTCAAACTCTTTAGAATTTTCCTTTGAATGAGGCCTCCAAATCTCCTTTCTCTCTCAACACCACTTAAGAAATGAGAAGTTGATAAGGGTAAAAGGTTTTACCCCTTATATAGAAACAAGATACTCATCCAATGGATGAGATCTCACGACCGTTAGATTATCCTGAACACGTGGCAAGATCCAGTAAAATGACTGGGGGCAAAATTACCTGTTTACCCCATGATGATGACTACACATAGCCAAATAGAAGAGCTACTTTGGTCCTAGCCTCTACCGAGCAGACGAGCGCATTGGACCATACTCCTCTACTCTAGCTGAGTAGACGAGCTACTTTGATCCTAGCCTCTGCCGAGCAGATGAGCGCATTGGACCACACGCCTCTACTCTAGCCGAGTAGACGAGCTACTTTGGTCCTAGCCTCTGCTGAGTAGACGAGCGCATTAGACCGCACGCCCCTACTCTAGCCGAGTAGACAAGCTACTTTGGTCCTAGCCTCTGTTGAGCAGACGAGCGCATTGGACCACACGCCTCTACTCTAGCCGAGTAGACGAGCACCTCAGTGTGCCTCTGCTCGGCCAAGTCGAGTAGATGCGCACCTCATTACGCCTCTACTTGGCGAGGCCAAGTAGAGAGCAACTCACGGTGCCTCTGCTCGGCCAGGCCAAGTAGATGAGCACCTTAGTGTGCCTCTGCTCGGCCAGGCCGAGTAGACGAACAACTCACTGTGCCTCTTCTTGGCCTGGCCGAGTAGACGAGCACCTCATTACGCTGAGTAGACGAGCACCTCACATGCCTCTACTTGGCCAGGCCGAGTAGACGAGCACCTCACACGCCTCTACGCGGCCAAGCCGAGTAGACAAAAATCTCACAATGCTTCCACTCGGTTAAGCCGAATAGACTAGAGTAATACTTCTGCTCGGCCAAACCAAATAGATGAGCTCTTAGTAGTGTATACTCAGCAACCCCTATGGTTTCCTTCCTTGGCCAGACCAAGTAAAACGAAGGGATCCTAACTATTAAAAATGTTGAGTGGAAGATCTCTTTAAAAACCCAAGAATAATGATTCCATATTCTCCTCCATGGAACATGGAATGAGGGGCAAGTGATGTAGGAGAAAAATATCACCCACGAGATGGTGCCACGTGTCACCATCTTGTGGTTCCTAAAACTGTCAAAACCACTAATGGGAAAGTGGAAAATCTTAACCGCCCATCATTATGGTAATAACTCCCCACTTAGTAGTGTTAACTGCCCATTAGTGGAAGTAACCTCCCATGAACCTGGTAACTCCCAAATTAAAGGGAAATAACTACCCACTAGGAAGGGGACTATATAAAAGGAGGAAAGAAAGGTGATGGAGGTTAGTGACTTCCAATCAGAGTTTACACTAAATATGTCTTGAGTTTATTCTGACTTAAGCATCGGAGATTTTCTGCCGAAAATCCTTTCGACGAGTCACTAGTGTTGTCTTTTTGTTGTGCAGGTCTATTCACGAATCAAGTTCCAGATTTCATCCACAATAGATACCATCTATCCGGTACCTATTCAAGAAAGTGGTGTCGATCCTATAAACACAGGCCAAAGAATTGCACTAATAGCTGCTACCTATCCCTTATAGGTGCTGTCAATCCAAAGCTTTGGTTTGGGCTGTCAATATGAACTTCGGGTTGAGGCCTCCTTTACATATAAGATGTGTTCCGCCGGTTCCCTTGGACCAATACCGATGCTATAGTTAATATTCCAAAATTTGAACTTCTTATTGCCTTTATTAATTTTCTATTTTTTCTTCTTCTAACATATTTTGAACTTTTCTTTCTTTTAAAACATATATAGGTATATATGGTTAAATTAAAGGACCATAAATGTACAATTTCCACGAAACACATTATTATTAGAGATTTATTGGGGCTGTGTTTGATGTGCCGGATAGGATAGGCCAAAAAGATATAACAAGGGAGGACTTCTTTTTCAGTCGAATAGAAAATGATAATGATTTAATCATATGATGTGTTTGGGACGGGCATTGGATTACAAGTCGTATAATTATATTATTCAACTAAATCACAACCTCAACCACCCACAGTCACCACGACATCAGCCATCGCAACCAACAAGGAAAGAGAAAAAGGGAAGAGAAGAGAAGAATAGAGAAGCATAAATTTTAAAAACCCCAACCACATGACGGAATTACCCCACTGGAGGAGGATAAAATCCATCGCTTGGATATTATATTCCGGTACAAGTAGCATGTCCAAAAGCCGGATATAAAGTGCATCGGATAGAAAATATTTTACCCTATCCCTTATCCCATGCGCCAAACACACACTTGAGCATATACTGAGGCAATGCATTAAACATACTGTAGTTATTATCGTCGACCGCATCCTACAGCGATTACCGAGTCAAGAGCAATAAGCCCCATTTGAAGACGTCATATATAAGGCACCTTATTAACCCTCTTCCCCATTCTTTCTGGTTTCTTACACTATATTTACCACACATAAAAAGAGATTCAAAAGCAGAGCTTGAGTTCGTTTACCCTTTCATAGTCTGCCCCGAGTATCATCACTCAATATTATTATGCTAAACATATACTGGTGCAAATGCAACTGAAAATCAAAGTAGCAAAACTTTTGCATCAATATGATCACCAGTCACCACAGAGAGCATCACCGAATCATGTTGTTGCTAAAAGGTATAATCATATGCCTTTATAAACCAATCGTGCTTCCATCTACTATGCTTCCCAATCTCTAGCAGTAGAGGGAAGCATTCTCAACATCTAGCATGACACAGTAAATGCATCATCTAGTAACTAAGTTAAATATGTCGAGCCATCCCGAGTCCCGACCAAACAAATAGCAGTTGTTTTTGTCAAGGAAAAATTTTAACTGCAGTTCCGAATTATAAAAGATGGCTACAATCCCATATATATATGGCGCTAATTAGTGCTCAATATACATCCTTAATGATTTTGATTTGTGACCATAAAATGTAATCCCGAGTGTTGTTGATGAGAGTGCAACTAAAAATGCCACTAACCATTTATGACATCCATTATTTATCAATACTAGCCCAGTAACCCGAGTCAAGCTCAAGTCAGTTTATGAAATACAGTATACTATAAGGTCTTAAAAAATGTATTAATATGTACTACATATCGTGAGACAAAAAAAATAATAACATTATGAAAAAAATATCTTATTTGGCTATAAAAAAAAATAGATACTTATATAGTGAAGTCGTTAGGTACTTGTCTTCTTTAAGTTTTTACTTTAACTTGTTAAGTATTTCAAATGAATATTGGCTTACCACTTATAGTAGTAAAATAGTCATGTTAGTGCTATATAGAGCTAAATAACGAACATGATTGTGATTGAAATTAAATAGTTGTGAGGTTATGACGTACCCCTTTTAAATTATAGATATTATATATGAGTATAAATCTTTAACTTCAAAAGTTTTTGAGGTGTTACATGTTTTTCGAATAATTATAATTATATATATGTATAAATATTAATTTTTGTGAAACGCATGTGTGAGGACATTCAACTGGCAAAAATATGTCATTTTTTTTTATTGTTTTAGTGCCTCTGAGGTATTAATAGTCCAAAATCATACCTGATCGGTAAGTACAATGATAAAGTTGCTTTTGTTTTTCACATATTATAGGTCTACAATTTGTCATAAATTATAGTTTTTATATCTAATAAATGCCTTTAATGGTATTTTTCTATAAATACTTATTTAATAAGAATATAATGTACCTTTTGTGTACCAACTTTTATCGGGTTATTGTTGTTAGCTATATTAAGCTTGTAAAATTCAACAAATATCCTTATGTTAAACTAACGATTACAGGGTGGAGATTAAATAGTTCATATAATTGTTATTTAATGCTCACGTCAATTATCACTCATAGTTATAATCGACTCTATTATAATTAAAATTAAGTTTCAAAACTCATAATTAGTCTAATATTCACTAATTTGTCTTGCTATTCATCTAAATTTAATCAATTATAAAAATAATATATTTCATATTCAGTCCTATTAGAAAATAATTGTCAGTGTATATTCGATTACAATAAGTTTTGTAAAATTACTTAAAATAAATTCACTACTCAAATATATTAAAAATAAATTTGACAGAATGACCAAATAATATCTAATATTTTCACAATGCGTGTGTGTTTCTTGTAAGATGTTAGTAATGATAAAATTAAATTGATAAGATGACGTGTCCTTATTTTAAAGTGTTAGATTATTTTCTATATCTTCAACGACTTGTCACCAAGTTATAGTTTTTATATCTACTAAGTGCACTCATAGTTTTTTTTCGTGAAAAACTTAACTAAGTATAAATAAAAAATAAAAAAAAGTCTTTTCATTGATCGTAAGGCCCTATACAAACACGAATTGGTTAATTATTTGTTTTGTAGAATTACATAGATATATTTTTACATTTTAAAGATTTTAAATGTTCTCAAATATAATTATACCTTTTTTTCTATTACATGCACAGTCATTTGTTGTTTGTGTGTCAATTGTTTTTTTAATTTAATCAAAAGGATTCTAAAAGCTTTTGTATTTTACTATATTAACAAATCATTACATTATTTTTTATAATTTTTTGAAAAATGAAACAATTATTACAATCATATATTGTTTCAATATCAATTTTAGCATTATTTTTTTTCTCTTCTAAATCTAATATGTTATTTTCATTTTCAAAATATATAAATTTTGTATTCATATTAAAAAGTATTTTTAAGGATGCAATAGTCAAAATTAAGTCCTAATAAGTTAGTTCATCAATCAGTTAGTGTTTTAGAATATTTAGAATTAGCTTTTCAATTATATAAGACTTAGTAATATGAAAACTAACTTATCAAGACATAAGAACCCTATCCAAGATAATATTCTCAATTGTGATATCATATTTTTTCTCTTCTAAATCTAGAATGTTATTTTCGTTTTTTAAAATTTATGAATTTTTATATTCATATTAGAGAGTGGTTTATAATGGTACAATAGTCAAAATTAAGTATTAGTAAGTTTATTCATCAATCACTTAGAGTTTTAAAATGTCTAGAATATGTTTTTCAATTATATAAGGCTTAGTAATATGAAAATTAACTTATCAAGAAATAAGAACCCCATCCAAGATAATATTCTCAATTGTAACTTCGCTTATTTTTTCTTCTAAATCTAGTCATTTTTAATAAATAAGAATTCTTATATTCATGTTAGAAAGTAGTTTTAAGAATACAATAGTGAAATTAAGTCCTAGTAAGTTAATTCATCAGTCAGTTAGAATTTTCGAACGTTTAGAATTTATTTTTTAATTATATAAGATTTTTTAATATGAAAATTAACTTATCAAGAAATAAGAATCTTATGCAAGATAATATTCTCAATTATAACATCATTTTTTTTTCTCTTCTAAATCTAGTATGTTATTTTTGTTTTTAATATAAGAATGTTTATATTCATATTAGAGAGTAAGTCTTAATAATATGAAAATTAATTTATCAAGAAATAAGAACTCCATCCAAGATAATATTCTTAATTGTAGCAATATTTCATTTTCTCTTCTAAGTCTAGTATGTTATTTTCGTTATTAAGATATATGAATTTTTATATTCATATTAGATAGTGATTTTAAGTATATAATAGTCCAAATTAAATTCTAATAAGTTAGTTCATGAATCAGTTAGAGTTTTAGAAAGTTTAGAATTAGTTTTTCAATTGTATAATAATTAATGATATGGAAATTAACTTATCAAGAAAAAAGAACCTCATCCAAGATAATATTTCAAACCTTTAATGATACTTATAATAGTTATAATTTTATTTCATATTGAAAACAAAATGTGATGATGTGTCAAGTAAATAAGTCATGTATGTGTGATGATGTGTCGCACAAAGAAGCTCTCGCTTCGCTTATTATATATTACTAGCTCAGTAACCCGAGCCAAGCTTGGGTCTGTTTTTAAAATAAAGTATGCTATAAGGTTTTAAAAAGTATATTGATGTGTACCACATAAACAAAAAAATTAACAGTATAAAAATATATTATTTGGCTACAAAGATTAATCTTAGTGCCTAAATTAATTATGACTAACTTAAGTAAAATATGAAAAGATGAATTCACTTGCATTGCCCCTAAATTTCTATTATTAAATAGCATTATTTTTTTTATTAGACTGCATGCAATAATTATGAGATATTTTCATGTACATATGTGTTTACATGTAATTTTATTATAATGTAAGTTGAATGACAAATAATAGATAGCGACAAAATAGAGCCACTGGTTACTTGTCTTTGTCTTCTTTGAACTTTTGTTTGAGGTTGTCAAATAGTATTTCAAATGAATATTGGCTTAGCACTTAAAATAATAGAACAATCATGCTGGTGCCATATAAAGTTAAATAGCGAATACAATTGTAGTTTAATTAAAATATGATGATGCTATCAAGTATCCCTTTTGAATTATAAATGTTACACAGATTTAATTCTTTAACTTCAGATGGTCTCTAAAGTATTACATATATATGTTCCTAAGGTTATTATAACAATTAAGTAAAAAATTAAAATAAATTTTAACTGAATGACCACTACTATTCAATATTTTATGTATATGTTTTTCTTTAATTCTTGTAAGATGCTAGTAATAAGAATATTTAATTGATGAACATGTCGCGTCCTTATCTTAGAGTATTGAAATTATTTTTCAAATTTTTTATGACTGTTATTTGTCGCCAAATTATAGTTTCTATATCTATTAAATCAATCTAATGATATTTTTTAAAAACAATTACACTAATTTTAGAACACAATAATCTAACATTGTATAAAAAATTATGTCAGGTTATAGCAATAATTATAATCAGCTTGAAAAGGATAACAAATATCATTATATTAGGCTAATATTATAAAGCGAGCGTTAATCAATTATTTGTTATTGAACTCACACAATACTCACCAGTCAAACTTGTAATCAATTCCATCATAATCAGAATTAAATTTTAATATTTATAAGTTGTCTAAAATTTACTATTTATTATTTCTAATGAAAATTTAATAAGTATTATTGAAAAAAACTTTTTTATTGATCATAAGCGCTCTATATAAATCATTAGTTTTGTAGAATTAGATGCATATATTTTTGCATCATAAAGATTCTAATGTTCCTAAAATAAAGTAAATAAGAATTATTTGATTATTCTTTTTAATGTATGTGATTTATTTTCAAATTTTCATAATTGTGATATAGCCACTTGTTGATCACGCGGTCATATAATTTTTTCTATTAAATCTCATATGTCTTTTTTTTTCTAGATACATAATTTTTTTTTTTGTATGAGAGAGTTAGTTTTAAGGACGTAATTGTCAAAATTAAATCCTAATAAGTTAATACGTTTAGAGTTTCTGAATTAATTTTTACATTATATAAGCTTTCCTAATATAGCCTTCATATAGTTTTTGCAAAAATAAAGAAACTTAAAAATAATAAAATTTGTTTAATGCATTTAGAGACACTAACATGTTTATTATATAGCTTTAAATTCTTTTCAACTATCAAATTTATGAATTAGTTTTATCATTACTGCAATTTTAATTGACAATAATTGTAAAGTTATTTGTTGATAGTGTGCTCTCACCCATAAAATACAGTCAATTTTTTATTTTATGAAAAATTTCTAAAAGCTATACATCCATTATAGTAAGCATATACTAAAATAAAATAAATATGAATCAAGTGTAAAATTATTTTTCTTATCTCAATCTTAATTATAACATCATTTTTTTCTCTCTCTTAATATTATTTAGATGTATGAATTTTATATTCATAGTAGAGAGTGGTTTTAAGGATACATGCAGTAGTTAAAGTTAAGTTATAATATATTAGTTCATTAATTAGTCAGAGTTTCATGAAGCTCAAAATTAATTTTTTAATTATATAAAACTTATTGATATGAAAATTAACTTATCAAGAAATAAGGACCTCATTCAAGATAATATTTAAGGCCTTTAGAGACACTTATAATGTTTATAATTTTATTTCATTTTGAAAACATAATTTGATGATATATCAAATTTTTGCATCTTAATGTTCTTAAATGTTTTCAACTATAGTAATTAATAATAATTTGATTACACATTTTTTTCTTCTATTTTATATGTGATTTCTTTTTAAAACCTTGTTTATACTTCTACAGCTACTTTGTTGATAATGCGATCTTATCAAATCAAAACAAATTCCTATACTTTGATTAATGATTTTATATATTGCATAGATAATTATTTTTTTTGCAATGATTATGTTATGTGTAAATACATATACATTTAGTAAAATATAATAATTTTAAATTAACTGTAACATAAAAATTTTGTTCTAAATATCCTATGTTGTTTTTATTTCTTAGATACATGTTTTCTTATCTTCGTATGAGAGAGTTAGTTTTAAGAACATAATAGTCAAAATTAAATTTTAAAAAATTAGCATATTTGAGTTTTAGAAGCAAAATTAAATAAAATTAATAATAAGGATAATATTTACATACCTTTAGATACATTTACATTTTAGTTTATAGCTTTAAATCATTTTCAACTCTCAGATTTATGAATAAGCTTAGCCGTTATTAGAATTTTAATTAATAATAATTGTATGATTATTTGCTGGTTGTGTGGTCTCACAAAACAAAATTACGTTAAATTTTTTGTTGTGCCAAAAGATTCTAAATACTATATATTATATTAATAAATTTTTACATCGATCACGGTAAGCATATACTTCGGTCAGCATATATTAAAATATAATAAATATGAATCAATTGTTAAATTATTTGTATAGTTTCAATCTCAATTGTAACATCATCTTCTTCTCTCTTCTAAGTTTAATATGTTATTTTCATTTTTTAGATATATAAATTTTTATGTTCATGTTATAGTGTGTTTTCAAGGATATAATGGTTAAAATTAAGTCACAATAAGTTAGTTCATTAATTAGTTAAAATTTCAGAATGGTTAGAATTAGTTTTTCAAATATATAAAGCTTATTGATATAAAAGTTAACTTATCAAGAAATAAGGACCATATTCAAGATAGTATATGAGGCCTTAAGAGACTTATAATGTAATAATTTTATTTTACATTGAAAATATAATCTTATGACATTTCATATTTTTACATCTTAAAGGTTTGAAATGTTGTTAAATATTGTAATTAAGAATAATTTGATTTAATTTTAAACTCTTCTTTTCTTATACGTATGTGATTTATTTTTAAAATCTCATTTATGCTTACATAGCCACTTTTTTGATCTTGTTGTCTTATCAAAGCAAAAAAATTATCCTATAATTTGATTATTAATTTTATATGTTATATAAATGACTATGTTATGTGTCAATACATATACATTTAATCAATCATAATAAATTTAAATTAACTATAACATAATTTTTTATTTTGAATCTCATATGTTATTTTTATTTTCTAAATACATGTTTGTTTAACTTTGTATTAGAAAGTTAGTTTTAAGAACATGATAATCAAATTCAAATCCTAAAAAATTAGTAAATTTAGAGTTTTAGAAGCAAAATTAAATAAACTTAAAAAATAGGGATCACATCTAAAATATTATTTTAATACCTTAATATACACTAAAATGTTTGGTATATAAATTTAGATCATGTTCAACTATCATATTTACAATTAAGTTTTACAATTGTTTTGATTTTAATTAGTAATTATTATACACTCATTTGTTGGTCTTATGGTCTCAATTAAAAAAATAATGTCAAATTTGTTATTGTACCAAAAGGATTCTAAAGATGAATCAATTGATGCATCATTTTTATTGTGTCAATCTCAATATTGTAACATCATTTGTTTCTTTTCTAAATTTAATATTTTATTTTTTATTTTAGATATATAAATTTGTATAATAATATTAGAAAGTAATTTTAAGGATACAATAGTTAAAATAAGTTATAATAAGTTAGTTCATTAATTAGTTAGATGTTCAAAATGTTTAGAATTAGTTTCTCAACTATATAAGACTTACTAATATAAAAATTAACGCATCAATAAATAAGGACCCATCCAAGATAATATTATTTTTGTTTTAAAAATATATAAAATTTTATATTCATATTGGATAGTAGTTTTAAGTATACAATACTCAAAATTAATTCTTAATAAGTTAATTCATTAATTAGTTAGAGTTTTAGAACGTTTATAATTACTTTTTCTTTCAATCATATAAGGCTTACTAATATAGAAATAACTTATGAAGAAGTAAAGACTTCATCTAAGATAGTATTTCACACCTTTAGTGACACTTATAAAATAAGTTAGAATTTCAAAATGTTTAGAATTGATTTTTCAACTAAATAATGCTTATTGACGTGAAAATTAAGTTATCAAAAAGTCAAGGACCCCATTCAAGAGAATAATATGATTTTCGTTTTTTAGATATATGAATTTTATATTCATGTCGGAGAGTGATTTTGAGGATTCAATATACAAAATTAAATCAAAATAAATAAGTCCATTAATTAAGTAGAGTTTCAGAACGTTTAGAATTATTTTTCAATTATATAAGACTTACTAATATAGAAATTAACTTATCAAGAAATAAGGACCATATTCTTGATAGTATTTCAGACTTTTAGCAACTCTTATAACGGTTATAATTCTATTTCACATTGGAAACATAAAGTGATTATGTGTCAAGTAAAGAAATTATTTCTGCGGCGACGTGTCAGGTAAAGAAGATTTTGATTCGCTTATTTAAAGGACCCCGTTCAAGATAATAATATTATTTTTGTTTTTTAGATATATAAATTTTTATACTCGTGTTAGAGAGTGGTTTTGAGGATTCAATACACAAAATTAAATTCTAATAAGTTAGTCTATTAATTAGTTAGAGTTTTAGAATATTTAAAATTATTTTTTAATTATATAGGGTTTACTAATATAAAAGTGTTTCAGACTTTTAGTAACTCTTATAATGGTTATAGTTATATTTCACATTGAAAATATAAAGTGACGATGTGTCAAGTAAAGAAACTATTTCTACGATAACGTGTTGCATAAAGAAAGTCTCGCTTCCCTTATTATATATTATATAGAAATAGATAGGGGCTAAAGTCATCTTGTAGCCAAAACGTATCTTTTTTCTTATTATGTGTGATCCAAACATGTCATGAGTGTGTGTGTGTGTGTGATTAATTAGGCTAAATTTTGGCACTCTTAACATTAGACGATTGTAGAATCAAAATTAAATTGAATCAAATGGTTCAATAACAAGAGGATTAAAGTGCTCCAAAATACTATTAGCTACATACTTTCATCGTCTGTCTCGACTAGAAGAACTTACTCCAACTAGGATTAGAGCAAAATAAATCTATAATGAAAGTCAAAAAAGTTTTGAAAATTTGGGATTCCAGCGACTTGCAACCTGTGAGATGCACTAAAATTTCAATGTAAAGGTAAGGATCGGTGGTACAACCAATGGATGAGATCAGAAGATAACAATTATCTTATCCCTTATTACTTTTGAGAATCCTGACACCCATTAAATTTCATCCGATGATTGTAACAGTTGTTGATAGAACCGTTTCCCTTGATAAATTTTGTAGGAGTGGTGGGGGATAACCAATGGATGAGACCAGCGAGTAACAAATATCTTACCCACTATTTTATGTTAAAAAGTGTAGCACCCATTAGGTTCTATCCGTTGGTTATAGCACTTTCCTTTCCTTTTCATTTTTTTTTGGTTTTGATATGAGAGGAATAAAATCTAGCAAAATAGCTAAGGAGCTCTTCCAGGGCAACGATGACACGGCCTTCCCAATTCAACTGGAGATGTGACAATAAGAAATCTGAAGAACACTTTAGGACGTGTAGCTATACTCGTTGTTTTGGGCCGGAGATACGGGAGTGGTGGGTGGGTGGGTGGGTGGGCGGGCTAAATTGGTTCAAACTTTTTTAGGTTGTGGCCCATTGCTTTGATCTACTCAATTTTGGTTTCCTATGTTAATTAAGGAATAAGAAATTTGACAAAAATACTAAAAAGAGTATTATTGTGTTGTGATGTCTATTACTTTAGCAATTATTTTAAAATTAAAGTTTTAAAATCTTTGGAGAAGATATGGCTTGTGTGTCAGGCGCTTCCTGACGTAGGTGTTACTTGTTTTTATCATTCATTCAATGATAGAAATGTTACTATTAATTTTAAGATTACATGATTGTCCCGTTCTTTGGCGTAGCTTACGGTCTGACGGCAATTATAGTTTTTTTTTACAACACATTATGCATAAATACTACTGCTTCATTGTTCACCTTCCAAACCCCTACTTTCTAGATTTAAATACCCATACGATGCAGCTTCAGTTATCCTTCAGCTTCACCTTTCCGAGATACATTTTCCGTTGTGATTCTTTGGAACCCGTCCATGAAGACAATTGTCCTTGCACCCCATGCAAGTTTTGGCTACTAATTTCGCTTCAGTTCGCTGAGTTCTTGGTACTAATTTAATGCTGCAGTTATTGAAGTTGTTACTCGCATAATATGCTGTTGTACGTGATCCTGCTAATTTATATCTTCATTTCCTGTAATTTGTTCATTGCACGTAATGACTCAGTGCAAATCATTCTTTGTGAGAGCACATGCTGATGTGACCACATACAATCTATAGGAACGATTTTATCAATGCCGCGAAAGGATCCAAAGCCAGAAAGGAGTAGGCATGGAATTCCATTCTTTGGGAGCACTGATACATGTTCCTGCTCTATTTTTTTTGTGCATTTGGATCTGCAGTTTACAAAGAAGGAATACACATTGGCAATCGGGGTAGCATCCAGTTCTTAATAAAGATAGAAGAACGTGTATTTGTTACTTGTTATTGAAGCAGAAAGAATGGTGAACTGCATTCAAGGGATTATCGAACAAAATCCTACTTCAATGACTTCCTGAATCCCTTATTTATCAAACTTTTTAAGGATTGCACTATGGTATAAATACTTGGTCTCCTAAGTAGATAGCTATTGTACTTTTGTAACTCCTAAGACGTTATAATATAATTCTCTAGGTTATGTTTAATCTTGTCGCTGATGTTCTTTGGTGGCATTTATATGGTGCGACAAATGAAAATATTATCTCTAGTGTGTTTCAGGAGTGTCACTGAAAACTTATAACAACTGTTAGGATCAAGCGCTTACCACTGCACCAAAAGCAATTACTGTTAGTAAGGACGCAACTTTATTCTCTTATAATCCTGGCACATCAGCCAGCGCACACGGTTGAGTACACAAGAGAGTAGATAGACGCGGCCAACCTCCGATCTGCCAACAATCCCTTCCCCAGATACACCCCGGGGGACTCGAACCTGTGACCTGCTCTGATACCAATTGTTAGGATCAAGTGCTTACCACTGCACCAAAAGCAATTGATGTTAGTAAGGACGCAACTTTATTTCCTTACAATCCCTGCACAGCAGCCAGCGCACACGGTCGAGTACACAAGGGAGTAGATTGACGTGGCCAACCTCCGATCTGCCAACAATCCCTTCCCCAGGTACACCCCAGGGGACTCGAACCCGTGACCTGCTCTGATACCAATTGTTAAGATCAAGCGCTTACCACTGCACCAAAAGCAATTGCTGTTAGTAAGGATGCAACTTTATTTCCTTATAATCCTGGCACAGCAGCCAGCGCACACGGTCGAGTACACAAGAGAATAAATGAACGCGGCCAACCTCTGATCTGCCAACAATCCCTTCCCCAAATACACCCCGGGGAACTAGAACCCGTGACCTACTCTGATACCACTTGTGAAGGAATATACTAGATTCCGCACCAAGCAATAAAGAAGAGAATCAAAAATAATAACAAAAAATAGAGACACAAGATTTACGCGGTTCGGCGAAAGCCTACTCCACGGTGGTAGCAGCAATTTCACTATGTTTTTCACTGGAGATTACAGACCTTTCTTGTCTCTCTCAACAAACCCTCTCAAAGAATGACTCCTCTCTTTTCAGGAAAAACTTTTCCTACTCAAAGAAGGACTATTCTTTCTTGTCTCTTCAAAGAAATACTCTTCCTACTCAAAGAATGACTCTTCTCTCTTTTCTCGTGTACTTAAAACACAATAGAAGACAATATATATATACTTAGAGATAAGGAGACATGTTGGAGAGAGCACCTTGCAATGGCGCCAAATAATTCAACGAAGTATGATTTGGAGAAGTTTTATGGATCGAACGATTTCAGTTTATGGAGGATGAAGATGCGTGTTGTTTTAATTCAACAAGGGTTGTTGAAAGCGTTAAAGGGGAAACAAGGGCTTCCTGATACGATGTTTGATGATGAAAAAGAAGACATGTTGGAAAGAGCCCATAGTGCCCTGTTGCTGTGTTTAGCCGACAACATGTTGTGAAAGGTTTCTCAGGAAACGACTGCGGCTAGATTATGGCTGAAATTGGAGAGCTTATACTTGACAAAGTCTCTGACAAATCGCTTGTATTTAAAGCAACGGCTGTATACTCTTCGGATGAAAGAAGGTACATCGATCAGTGATCATCTTGATGAATATAACAAGGTAATATTAGACCTGCAAAATATTGATATCAAGATAGAAGATGAGGATAAAGCTTTATTGTTGCTGTGTTCTTTACCTCCGTCATATGAACATCTTGTTACTATCTTATTATATGGGAAGTACAGTATCTCCATGGAGGAGGTTGAGGCTGTGATAAATTCTCAGGAATTAAGGAAGAAAGCTTCAAAAAATAGGGGAGAAGAACATGGTGATGGTTTGATGGCTCGAGGCCGAAGCACTAACCATGCTGGGTCTAGAAATAAAGGAAGATCAAGGTCTCAGTCAAAGACCAGAAAATTGAAATTCTATCATTGTCACAAGGAAGGGCATTACAGAAAGGATTGTCCTGAGCGTAAAGGGAAGAAAAAAGATAATTCCAAGACGGCTGATGTTGGAGTAGTAGAAGATAATTCTGATGATGCAGATGTTCTCTCAATTACTATTAGTTCCTTAAATGAAAGGTGGATTCTTGATACGGGTTGCTCCTATCATATGTGTCCTAATAGGGATTGGTTTGTCACTTATCGCTCATTTGATGGTGGTAAAGTCCTTATGGGAAACGATGTCTGTAAGGTGATTGGGATATGTTCAATTCAGATTAGGATGCATGATGGTATTGTGAGAACATTGACTGATGTCAAGCACGTTCCAGAGCTGAGGAAAAAATTGATTTCTTTGGGTATGCTTGACTCTAATTGTTGTAGCTATCGGGCTGCAGGTGGAGTTATGAGGATAATGAAGGATGCTCTTGTTGCGATTAAGGGGTTGAAACAAAATAGTCTCTATTTGTTACATGGTAGCACAGTTACAGGAGCAGCAGCAGCAACTTCATCTTCTGATATAGATTCTGACACTACTAAGCTTTGGCATATGCATCTTGGGCATATGAGTGAGAGGGGTATGGATATGCTAAGTAAACACGGTTTGCTAGGAAGCAAGAAAACCTGAAAGCTAGATTTTTATGAGCATTGTGTCTTTGGGAAGCAGTTCAGGGTAAAATTCAGTCGGGCTGTTCATACCACCAAAGGTACAGTGGATTACATCTATTCAGATCTTTGGGGTCCTTCCACGGTTCCTTCTAAGGGTGGTGGCAGATATATGTTGACCTTTGTTGATGACTTCTCAAGAAAGGTCTGGGTGTACATCTTGAAAACGAATAGTGATGTCTTTGTTCAGCTGAAGCAGTTTAAGATAATGATTAAAAAACAAACCGGTAAAGAAATTAAATGCTTGAGGACTAACAATGGCATGGAATTCTTCTTGGATAAGTTTACTAAGTTCTGCAAGAATGAAGGCATAGTGAGGTATCGCACTGTTAGAAAAACGCCACAGCAAAATGAGGTTGCAGAACGGATGAATAGAAGTCTCCTTGAGAGGGCTCGATGTATGCTTTCGAATGCCGGGTTATCGAAGGAATTTTGGGCAGAAGCTGTTAACACAGCTGCATATTTGGTAAATAGGTTTCCATCGATTGCAATTGATTGTAAGACTCCTGAAGAAGTTTGGTCCGGTAAGCATACTAATTATGAAAATTTGAGGATATTTGGTTGTCCTGCTTATGCTCATGTTAATGATGGTAAACTTGAGCCGAGAGCAAAGAAGTGCATTTTCTTAGGCTATGCAAATGGGGTAAAAGGGTACCGGTTGTGGTGTCCTGATTCTAAGTCATCGAGGTTCCTAATTAGCAGAGATGTGACCTTTGATGAGTCTTCGATGCTTTCGAAGAAGAAGGAGTTGATTGATGCAGGAAAAGACCACGGTGTCAGAGAGAAGGTGGAGCTAGAAGTTCGAGCTTCAGATTCTTTGCCTATAATTCCAACAGATAAGGATGATGGCTCTCATTCTATCGAGCAGAATGAAGAACCTCAGGAGCAGCAGTATAACATTGCCAAAAACAGACCGAGAAGAGAAATTCGACCTCCTCAGAAGTATGGATATGCAGATATGGTTGCTTATGCTCTTAGTGTGGCAGAGAGTATTGAGGTTGAAAAGCCTGTTACATACAAAGAGGCTATCAAGTGTACGGAATCAGCGGACATGATGACAAAGCATATTCTAGAGATCAAGTTTAAGCATTGCTTAGGTTTGATCAGTATCGACAGTATTTGAGGTGCAGCCCTAGGGGGCAGGCGTGGTAGTAGCAGATGATATTTTCAGATTGTTTGTGACTTGTTTTATCCAAGCCAAGGTGGAGATTTGTGATAATGTCTTGGATAAAAAAAAAACTCAGAATGTGTGGGTGTCCCACGTCAGTTATTCAAAGAAGATTGTGACTTGGACTTAAGTATGTAAGTCTTGTCCCACATTGGTTATTTAGATAAAGTCACCACTTATCTCTAAGTATATATACGTTGTCTTGTATTGTGTTTTAAGTACAAGAAAAAGAGAGAAGAGTCCTTCTTTGAGTAGGAAGAGTCCTTCTTTGAAGAGAGAATAGTCGGAAAAGTCTTTCCTGAAAATAGAGGAGTCATTCTTTGAGAGGGTTTATTGAGAGAGACAAGAAAGGTCTGTAATCTCCAGTGAAAAACATAGTGAAATCGTTGCTACTACCGTGGAGTAGGTTTTCGCCGAACCACGTAAATCTTGTGTCTCTATTTTCTGTTATTGTTTTCGATTATCTTCTTTATTGCTTGGTGCAGAATCTAGTATATTCCTTCACAACAACCAATACTCGTGACAGGAAAGTGCTAGGTGTTGGATAGAATGTGGCAGGAAAGCCTAAATGTCAAATTTTTAACTGTAGCAAAATCTTATTAATTACAAAAATTGAGAGAAAATTCAACCCATTTCAAGCGAAGTAAACTAATCCCAAATCATAACAACTGCTATAACTGCCACCCCAGAAAGAACAGCAAGAAACTTGAAAATGGGCGTGTCAAAGTAACATTTAGCTTGAGGTTTGAAGCCTTTAGCAATGAGGTGGTTAATGGCCACATATATGAAAACCCCACAGGCAAGGCCCATGGAGATAGCATATGTCCAATCAGCTGCATGGCCTTGGGTCGTGGCGTCAATGGCAATGCCTATCCCCACTCCAACAGGGCTTGAAACTGCAAAGGCAAAAGAATACGCCACGGTTGCAAGAAATGGCCGTTTTGGTATCATCCTCAGCAGTGCTATCCCCATTGCTATGGCTGCGAAAATCTTGTGCAGTGAGATTGTCCATAGGTTTCTCCATGCATCTGCCTTGCTACCTGAAAAATATATTTGTTAAGACTAAAATCATAGGTGGCAGTTTGTGTGGTTCTCTGGCAACATTCCCATATGAGCATATATGTTTTCTGGTACTAGCAAGCTAGACTTTGAACGAAGGATGTCTTGTGAGCCGAGGCATTCACTCAAGATATCTGGAGAACCGTATTAGCAAACTGCAACAGTCCTGGAGCTATTCGACCTGGCAGGATCTTTTCCATTATGTAGTTGATCATTTTCGAGGCAAGGGTTCCAAGACCAAACTCTGTAAGCTCGCCCTAGCGGCTATTGCATATCATACTCGACTTGACCACCAGAAGCCAAGTGCGGTGTTAATCTTACGAAATCTCCGAGTGGGTGAAATGTAGAACCATGAGCTGCAAAAGATCTCCCCTAAAATGTTCAAAACGGGAGCTCTTTAAGGAATGGGGTGAGGCAGTGTTAGTCTAGAATGGTGCTGGTGAACTGGCTTGTATCTTGGTCGGTGCCTCGAGTATACCCCCCTGTAAATGGGCATTTGAGCTTTGAATGGAAACTGGAACTTTACCAAAAATTTGAAAAAACAATTGTGCTATAAGAAAGTGGTTTTTACCATGTATATTATGTTGGAAAAATATAGGCTTTGATTTGTATTTTCTACAACAAAATATTAGCAATACCAAGTAATTAAACGTAGCAAAATAATTGAAAGTAATTATATACGAACTCTTGATAAAATTATGTAATCTAAAGCAGTAAAAGGATATAAAATAACTCGTCCATGAGAGTCGTGACAGAGTCACTGTCCTAAAGACGTTATCGCCTCCCTACGTGCAGGTGTTGACGGCAGATAATGTTTCCAAGATAAAACCCATTGACGCAGCTATGTCTCCTCCATGTGCACGTCCACAGGAAGACGGTATGAACAAGTCCACGATCACGTTGCCCAAGTATAAAATATGAAAATAGCTAAAGAGGAAAAACATTGTGATAGTAAAGAAGAAAACACTAAGTGTGGAAGCATAGTTGCTTCTAGTCTTCTATGTCACACCCTATGGCCTTATATACTTGACCAACCATAATCTATTTATTGGCTACATAAGTAAGATTAAAAGTCTTTGTAACTCATGGAATAATCATAACCATTCTCAATAATGCCAAATAATAAAGTATATTATATACACCATAAACACATTTGAGTTAATAATATTCATTATTGCATTTGTAACTCATTTCATAATTTACATGTAAGTAAATACATATAGCCATAAATTGCAATATAATAATAATGCTATAATGTACATTTTATTTTATTAAAATATTCCAACAATCCCCCACTATTTTGATAAAATAAAATGATAATTTAAAATACTTAAAAAACCACTGATGAAATGTATATAAAACTCACCATTCCAACAAAATCTAAAGCATTTAAAAACTTCTCAATGAAAATCATGATACATTCATAAAACTCCTTTATTATTATATGACTATTTTTTTTTTCTTTTTCTTAAAATAAAGCCATGGTTATTGAACATTATAAACTCATAAAGTAACAAAATAGAAAATACATAAATAAGATGGACAACTTGTATTGTGCAATAGGTGTTGGTGCCTTCTGGGCTTGAACCAACACTTAGTGTTGACAACTTCCATTTGAGAGAACCGTAATGGACTACGCCTTGAATTAGGTCCCTTGGCCAAACTTCAGTTGTCACACACACAATACTGATATGGGACTTAGTTCGCGGGTTAGCGCTTTTAATGGCCATGCGGTCTTATCTTGATTCTCATGAGAGTCTTTAGGGAATGGCCCATGGTTCCCATAGTCGCGGCCTCACGACCACTCTCACTTAGGTGAGTCCTCCAAGGGTACGTGTGACATGTACCTCGCGAAAATATTCGCCTCAGGCTCATTCAGGGAAAAACCCTTCCTGGACGTCACACTAAGTAGCACAAGCACCGTACGGATGGGGAGGAGACACTCTCCTATTAATAAAAGGGTGCTACTTTTATCACGAGTCACGCTCTACGGGTTGTTTCTACCCATTGAACCTTCTTCATGGGATCTCCAATCACAAAGGATGGGTTACTCCCGCTGGTGACTCCCTGTGGGCTCACCCCATCCGCCTCAGGTGAAAAAGGATCTAGCCTCTGGCGCTAGTCCCGAGGCAAATTGCGCAATTTTTATGAAGCCTCTATAACTTATTTTCTTCTCATCGATGAAGTGTCACAAATGTGCAGAATTTTAAGGGCCCAATAGTGCACATCAAAGCAACATTATGGATCTCATCAAGTAAATCATGTTTTAGTGGTAACATCCACTTCGCTTAGTATCAAAGATGATACTAGCTAGTCAGTAACCTCACTACTAGGAATCAAACCTTTGATCAGTAGTCTACTACTAGGAACTAGTCTTCAACATATTGTGACCAGTAGTCTTTCACCTACTAGGAGCCACATTTTCCTCAACATTCGTCACGCTTCGCATTACATAATCTCGTATCGATAACAACATCATAAAAATCCTCTGATGAGTTTCAAGAATTTTGATTTCAATTCTCAAGCTTTGAAAAGGCTAGATAAAACCCTTTTGCAAATATAGTTTTGAATTTGCAATCTTATTATAAATATTTGGTATCCAAGATTTAAAATATAAAAAAAAATTCAACACACCTAGTATTCTAGAAATCAAAACTTAGATACCATTTGAAATAGACATAAATATCACAACTCTAAATATTAAAACAATCATCAGAAGTCATAGACTTCGGTTATCGTAATTTAACATTGTTACTAAAGTATAATTTCAATCACTAGACTTGAGCAGCACTTTGCATAAATATATATATTTGTTTTTTATATTCCATGTTTTAAGCTCAACTATTCAGAACAACCATACATGCCAAGAGATCCAATCTAGCAAAGCTAGGTGCAAGGAATAAAAATTATATGCGTGAGATATATATTGTATAATCTCACTACATGTACATGCATGCAACATGTTAAAATAGACTTAAAAAGTAAGAACATACTATAGATAGATGTTCTTTATGTCACTAATCCCTCTTTTTTTTTATATATACATGACTCAAGAAATCATAATTATCTTCAAATCATGTACCCCCATATTTCGCAGTCATGTATTTATCAAAGAATTTAACATTGTAATAAGGATTTCTATAATTTGATCAAACAATTAATTTTATAGACATACTCAGCAAAATAAAATCAGTTTCAAGTTACTTATTTTACAAAAGCTGGCAATCCATGAAAATTTTTCCTTTTTTTTTTTTAAATAGGAATCCCATAGGTAGTTTACCAAACTATAACTCTATGTGTAAAATCTCAAAAATTTATATATATATATATATATATATATATATATATATATATATATATATATATTTTTAAACCAAAGCCATGTGTCGAAAAAGAATAAGTGTAGATATTTTCGAAATATGCTGCTTACAGATAAACAAAATAATCTACAAGTAAAGGCATCCATATTATTGTCACTAAATATTATGTCTTGAAAAAGTCATAACATGGTATCACTATATCTAAACATCAAGTTATAATTTAGTATAAACCTTTTAAAAAATATTCAATTTATATCCGAAACGCTATCAAACTAATATTTTAAAATTTGATATCCACAAAACAAAGAGCTAGATGAAAGTGATAGATCATGAAACATCCGATGCAAGTAAGAGATCTACACTCATCATACTTACAAAAACGTTTATCCTTTTTTTTTAAAACATTTTTAAGGAAAATGTCCCTTTTAAACTATTTTTAGGTGGTTGTGAAAACGGAATTGTCACGTAATTTTTAAACATTACAAATTGAGCTCATTAGCCCAAATTCAAAGTCCATGAAAAATTCACACAAATATTTCATACAAGACTGAGTAGACACATATTGTCCGGTAATAGTGCCGTGATACGAGAAATCGAATCAATTACATTTTTTTTTCCATCACGCTACCAAAAATTAGTAACTCAAAAAATCACTTGCATGTAACCCACACTATGTCACATATTGTCAATTCAAATAAAGAGTCACAAACAACACAAGATCTATGCTAATACAATTTAGCACAAGCACAAAGTAGTAGATAATCCTTAATTTCCCCTTGCAATATGACTGCATTTCATATTACTTGATTAACTTGTGAAACTACCAACTCTCCATAATTTTACATCTTTGTAGGGATGCTACTCTCTTTATAAAACTTTTAAAAACTGTTATTAGTCTTCTAATTGGCATACCGAAATAAGAATCCTAATAGTAATTAAACACAATGGAACCTCATGCGGTGTATAACCCAATTTTTTATTTCATACGTTTTTATCGCTCATAACTCATAAAGGTATTGCATATTTTCTTACTTGTTTTATTTCTATATATATGCAAGTATCAAATATTTAAATAGCTGATTATAAATTAGAACATACCTCGATGTGATATGAAAATATCACTTTCTCATCCCAAATTTATACCATTAGAAGATTTTCTTGACCAACATAATTGATCTTTTGAGCAAGTAGCCAGGGTCACCATTCGACCTTGGCATCCCCAGCTTTTTAAAGCCTTGTACCTCTACCATTACACAGAGATACTATGCAGTGCATCTACACAAAGGAAAAAATCCAAGCAGTGCCTTGAACATCAACACTGGCCTTTCCATTTAATATGAAATTCAATCTCCTTCCAATCTTGTTCAGGGTCAAATAAGTGGCCCAACATGCCAGGCTCTGTTGATGAGTTGATCTGCCATTCTTTTTGGTTTCTTCAGCCATGCCTTTGTCTGTATCCTTGGTTTCGTTATTGTCCCTCTCCTTTTCCGGCACCAAAGCTGAAGCTTTAGTCATCAGTTCTTTGCAGGATCAACATTCTTTCCGGCCCACCCAGAGACACCGTCAGCAACGGCAATAACTCCCCTATTGAAGAAGCTCACGAAGAAGGATGAGTTCCAACAGACACCTAAAGCGCACAACAAAGCGATACTTCGGCACGTTGTACTTGTTCTTATCTTGATTGATCAAAACGAATCCTGGCACGATAGTCAGTCTTTCTGTTTTCTCCTTCTCTTAAACTTAACCTGGTACCGCTTGAAGTAGGCCTTCGACTTTTGGAATTTAGCAAACACCATTGCTGAAGATGGGTGTGACGAGAGAGAGGTGCTAGAATGAAGTTTTCTGTAGCCTCGTTTTCGCACAAAGAGGAGCAAAAGGTTGTGATGGAGCTGAAAACAAGAATTACCATTTCCAGCTTCCAAATCTCTCTTCACTCTTTCAAAAAAAATAATATTTTAAAACTATACAAATCAAAACCAATAACGTCTTTAGTTGTTGGAAAAATATAGGCTTTGATTTGTATTTTCTACAACAAAATATTAGCAATACCAAGTAATTAAACGTAGCAAAATAATTGAAAGTAATTCTATACGAACTCTTGATAAAATTATGTAATCTAAAGCAGTAAAAGGATATAAAATAGCTCGTCCGTGAGAGTCGTGACAGAGTCACTGTCCTAAAGACGTTATTGCCTCCCTACGTGCAGGTGTTGACGGCAGATAATGTTTCCAAGATAAAACCCATTGACGCAGCTATGTCTCTTCCATGTGCACGTCCACAGGAAGACGGTATGAACAAGTCCACGATCACGTTGCCCAAGTATAAAATATGAAAATAGCTAAAGAGGAAAAACATTGTGATAGTAAAGAAGAAAACACTAAGTGTGGAAGCATAGTTGCTTCTAGTCTTCTATATCACACCCCATGGCCTTATATACTTGGCCAACCATAATCCATTTATTGGCTACATAAGTAAGATTAAAAGCCTTTGTAATTCATGGAATAATCATAACCATTCTCAATAATGCCAAATAATAAAGTATATTATATACACCATAAACACATTTGAGTTAATAATATTCATTATTGCATTTGTAACTCATTTCATAATTTACATGTAAGTAAATACATGTTCATACCCTATTCTGGTCGCACCCCAGGACCCGCTAAGGGATCGCACCCCAGGACCCGCTAAGGGACCCACTTTGCACGACACATCACCCAGTCAGCGGTCAACTTTTCAACGCTCGAGAGCCGGTCAAAACAACGCATGCTCAAGTCACGTGAACCACTCGTGAAGCGACCTCGGCGTGCCTTCCACCTTGGGGGTCGGCCACCACAAGGAGTCGGCCACCCCAATGGGTCGGTCACCCTTGGGGGTGGGGGTCGGCCACCCCAAGGGGTCGGCCTCCCTTGGGGGTCGGCCACCTACCTTGAAGACCGACGCCATCACCTTTGACCGTGCTCCGTTGTCACGACGACCGTCGCTCGCGGCCGCGCTCTGCCGTAGTCGCGACGACCGTCGCTCTCGGCCGTGCTCCTTCGTCGCGATGACCGTCGTTCGTAGTCTCGATGACCGTCACTTGTGGCCGCTCTGTCGCCATGACAACCGTCGCTCACGGTCGCGCGCCATCCACGCAACGACCCTTGTTGCTCGGACATCACTATGCGACCCTCGTCGCCCGCACTCAATCGCGCCCCGTGCGCCACAATCATGTTACATACTTACGGGATGGGCTCACAACCTCAAAGCCATCGCCGTTTTCATCCTAGGGGGCTTCGCTCCGTGCTCCGGCACGAGGACCCTTCGCAGCGGGATAGGCGACTCCTCCGGGACACTATCTCCGCCAGGGTGCCTGCGTGACTGGCCTACGTGCTCTGGCACTGGCGGCTCGCGTCGGCACCCCTAAGGACTATGACCCCCGGGTCACTCCGAGATGGGAACAGGTCTTCGGAAGGGCATCTTGCCTAGTCCACCTGGCAGCTGGGCGTCGGGTCTTCCCCACCGCTGCCAGGCCTGTGGGATTCAGTAAGGGCTTGGACTGGAGGCTGGGGCAACGGGCTACTCTGACCATGCTACCGCGGCATGATCAGTCTCCTCAGACAGGCAGAGAGATGTTGCAAGGGCAGGGCAGCACGAACTTAGGGACCGGCAGTCCAACGGAGGGTCAGTGCTTTGGCCCCCCTGGCGACGTGTCGTTCCCAGGGGGTGACACATGTCAACTTATGACATATGCACATTTTTGCCTATAAATAGTGGACTTTGGAGCTTTCTCAAGCATCTTTCTCTCATTTGGACTTTTCACTTTCTCTCTCTAAAAACAACATTCTCTCTAAAATTCTAGTGAGAGAAACACACTTGGACTCCCGTCTCCGGACCCTTGATGCGGTACCCTGCCTCGCCGACTGTAGACCGTCAGTCCTGTTCGTCGTCGCCCTGCCTGCGCAGCGCTGCCAGCCCTCACGACCCGTCTGGGGAGCCTTGCCCTCGGCCCTTACGCCGTCCTTGCTGTCTTCCGCGTTGCCTACCTGGAAGCTGACTCAGACCGCATCCTTTGTGGCACCTCCACGTAGCATCGAACCATTTTCGGGACCATCAATACATATAGCCATAAATTATAATATAATAATAATGTTATAATGTACATTTTATTTTATTAAAATATTCCAACATATTAGGTTTAACGCTGCCCTCATGGGGATCAACAGAGCTAACGAAATGTGGAGAGATTAAATGGCACGAATTGAGGTGCAACATACTCGTCCTTGTAGGATATAAGGGGTCAAAAGCAAAAGCTGATTTTGCATAAATATGACCTAGAAACTGTCAAGTTAGCTTTAACAGAGTAAATCATCCGAGAATGACCTAATTGCCTAGTAATAGGTTAAACATTGCTCTCCAGTACTTCTCTTTAGATGTAGTGATTCGATGTGTAAGAGAAACATCATTGTTTTCGAGGAATTTTATCACTGTTATATTGGAGTTTTTTTTATGTGCGTACCTGATACTCCAACGGCAATACCCTCAAAAACCGAGTGGAAACACAGTGCTAGAATGAGAAGAATGGTGTCTCCAAGGGATGATGTCCTCACGAAAGCCGGATTGAGACCTGTTCCGAGCTCTCTTGCATGCCCCTCCTCTACGTCCACTTTAGCTTCACTTTTTTCGACACTCTTCATAACAAGCAGTATAATGCAGTCACCAAGCATGGTAAGAAGATACCCTGCCGAGGCTAGCATGAAGGCAAAAGGGTACGATTTGGTGGTGAGCTCTCCAAAAGTGGAAGCTGAGTCACTCAAGAAATGGATCAGAGAGGTACCCAGAAACACCCCACCAGCAAATTGAGTGCCTAACAGAAGAAAATTCTCGTTCCATCGGTAAAAATAAGGCGAAACTCCACCGGCGAAAGTGCTTGCAAATAGAATGATTAAACACCAGACTTTCACAAGAATTAAGCCTTTCTTGTGCAAATCCGTGGCGCCGCCACTGTCGTGATTTTCGTCTCCATGGCCGTTGATTATGGAGAATTCAAGGAAGAACAGGATAGAGATGATCAGAGGAGTTGACTTGAGAAGGTTGGCCATGGGTGAGCTTGTGGCGTCTTGTGTGAAGTAGTTATGTTGGTTGGAAATGAGAAGAAAAGGTTTAATAAGACCTGGATGTGGCCTCCCAGTTTCTTTTCTTTGCAGTACAGTGTTGACCTCACAATGTTGTACTACAAACCAGCTCTTCACAGGAGTGACCACACGGGCGGCCTTGGCTTAGCCCATCCTAACCCCAAAATTGCATAGATGCATCAGCCTACGGTGCTCCGTTGGGATTGATTTTTAAAAATAAATTTTAATTATAGGTTTTAATTCATTTTAAGTATAATAATAGATTAAAAATTGTTGATGTTGTTTGTATAAAAAGGTTGCAAATAGGTTTACTGTTTAGTATACCTAAATTTAAAAGAGGCATTTAATGTTTGTGATACCGAAGAAGTGGATTTGCAGTAAATGTGAAAGTGTCACAAAGAATGCAGTTTAAGTCAGTATACCAAGTATACTGACATGGAACAGAGCAAAGATAGAGTAAGGGCAGAGACCAACGAGTTCCCTGACAGAGCTAGACCTGGCAAACGGGTAAATCTGCCGGATGCGGGTCAAATCCGTCCAGGTACAGGTAAAAAATACCCAAAAATTTATAGGTAGCAAAATCATGCACTCGCATCCGGCCCGCCAACACCGAGTAAAGATGCGGGTAATCTGGCACAAACTTGTATTTTTTATTCTTAATTTTTATAAGCTTGCTTCTATCAATTTCTCACCAGTTAATTCAAATCTTTAACTTCTATCAATTTCTAATTCAATTCCTACTGTTGTGACACCAGATCCATACAAATAACCTTGAAAAAAAAAGAGATCTATTATTACAATAATGAGATTACACAAAGACAATAAAGAACTCAAGAAAAATTAGATGAAGAGAGATCTCGGTGGAGATAAAGGAGATTTGCACGTAGGCGTCTTGCAGTGGTAAAATGCTGAAATTCGTGGCCGGCGGTGATGGTTTTTCAAAATATTGTCGGGTCTCCTGTGTGGCGGTAGTCGGTCTCTCCGAGGTGAGGACTTGGTTAGGGTGGAGGTTAGAGGCTGAACAGACTGGTGACTGAGATCGAAAGATAGGATTTTGGTCTGCGTGGGAGCTGAGAGGGATAGATCTGGTGACATCTGAGAGGCTCCGAGTGTGTGTGTGTGTGTGTGTGTGTGAGAGAGAGAGAGAGAGAGAGAGTAAAAAAGAGAGAGGGTCCTGTGGACTGTGGTGGGCGGCTGACGAGAAATGGAAGAATGAATTGTAGAATGAAACCTTAATATTATCTAGTATATATAGTAAGTTACCGGGTAACCGCGGGTAACCGGCACCCAACCCGGACGGGTTCTCTCAAAATGGTCTGGTCCTAGTACGGGTTAATTTCTGGCGGGTAATCATTTTTGTTACTCGTACCCGCGTTTTAGGCTGCGAGCTGGGTCTACCCGCAAGTACAAGTCAAATTTTTCCAGCTCTGGACAGAGCCTAAGGAGTGGCAGTGTTACGAGGGCGAAGGCGTGGGTGAATACACGACGACAGTCAATATTCCAATGCTTACGTCTTGAGCCAAGGTCCTGCTTTAGGATTCTGTGTGTTCTCTCTCTAAAATTCTAGAGTGAGAAAGTGAATATGAGTTCTGAAATTCTTAAAAAGCCTCAAATGAATTCTCAAGCCTCCCATAATAGAGGTTGAGATGATAATTTCATCAAGCGATATATGGCACTCCCAGAGAATGACACTTCACCGAAGGTCCCACTGATGTCGGTAATCCACGGACTATCGGATCGCATATTCATCTGACCTACTCCTCACAAGTCGCTATGTCTGTTTAGAAAGACTGGCTCGCAGAGCACTAGTGTGGCCAGAGAACTCCCATGATCTAGCCACCAGTCTAAAGCCAGCCTTTGCAGAGTCCCACAGGGCGTCGAGAGATGTGCGAGGACCTGGCAACGGTAGGAAGGCCCAAAGCCCAACTGCTAGGTGGAGTAGGTGCGATGCCTTCTGCAAACCTACTCCCATCTCGGAATGACCTAGTGGTCATGGTCCCTACGGGTGCCGATGAAAATCCCCCAGTGCCAGAGAATGTGGACTAGTCACGCAGGCACCCAAGTTGAGATAGTGTCTTAGAGAGCGAGCCTATCCCACGAGTGAGTTCTCGTGATGAAGTACACAGAACGCCCCAAAGCCTACCCGACTGGCCGAGGTAGTGTCTGGAAGAGTAACCTGCACGACACGCCGAGGTAGTGTCCCCAAGGAGTTGCCTATCTGATAGAAAGGGGAGTTAGAGCTCCCTGGTAAAGATAATGTCTTAGAGAGCAAACATATCCCGCGGGTGAGTCCTTGTGCCGGAACACTAGAAGCCAACCAAGAAAGTGTCCTGGAAGAGTCGCCTACCCGACGGGCAGAGATAGCATCACGGAGGAGTGGTCTACCTGGCGGAGAAGGACTCTTCATGTTGGAGCACTTGGAGCTTCCTGGTGGAGATAGTGTCTTGGATGAGTCGCCTATCCCCTTGAGTAGTCCTTATGCCGGAGCACTTAGAGCGCGCCAAGATAGTGTCCCAGAGGAATCACCTACCCAACAAGTCGAGATAACATCCCGAAAGAGTCGTCTACCTGGCGGAGGGGGAGTCTTCATGTCGAAGCACTTAAAGCTCTCTGACAGAGATAGTGTCCCGGAGGAGTTACCTATCCCTAAAGGATGTTACACACTCCATGGAGTAAGTCAAAGCATGTTCCACGACCAAGGCAAGGTGTACATGGTGTGGTGAAAGGATGGACCAAAGCGGGCGCGCGGTAGTTTGACAGAATGCCTGGGGGCACGACTGTATAAGCAGCTCGGCACATGGGTGCGGTGGATGTGTGCAGTGTAAGGCACATGATATGGTAAACAGTGCACAAATGCGGTGACGAGTATTAGGTAGTCGGGCATCATGCCGGGGGCACATGACACGAAAACGGCACTCGAACGCGGTGACTGGTGTTGCAGAGACGGGGATCGTGCATGGGCAAATGATGTGGAGACGATGCTCGGGTGGGCCGAGTGGTGTTGGGGAGTTGGGCATCGTGCCAGGGGTACGTGACACGGAAACAGTGCTTGAGCGAGGTGACTGGTGTCACGAAGAGGGGTGTTGTGAAGGGGGCACGTGACGCAGAGATGGCACTTCGACCCAGTGGTCCAAATGTGCACAGCCGGATTGGGGCAGCCAGTTTGGGATAGCAGAGGTCCAAGTGTGCGCTATCAGATTGGGGAAGCCGGTTTGGGATAGCAAAGGTCTAAGTGTGCATAGGCAAGATGGGATAACAACAGTCTGTTTACATGTAAGGATATTTTAATAATTTTTTTGGGTCAGATTTGATTTTCTAAAACTGATTAAATCCGAATCTAAAAATATGAGGATTATGCATTTAATCAATTTTGAGCATATTAAAGTAAATTTAATTGGTTTATCTTTTTTTTTTTGTCAAATACTTCAACACTAATTTTATCTAGATTTAATTAAGTTTTACCATTACAGAATCAACCCCGGACAACCCTCCACAGCTGTGAAATTAGTTCTCACAATCATCGTGAAAAGGGTGTGCTACACACACCTAATATGATCGAATACTTATCAAATTTGCTCCCCATTCTCATTGGAACAATTCCAGCCTTTGCACCCGTAGTAGGGTTGCAACGTGTGTCATTACAATTGGTTGTAGCATATATTGACTCCAGGCTAACAAGCATATTTGCACAACTATATGCATATACTGTGGATCAAATCTAATAGATTGATAATCTGAGCCGTGCATGGGAGCTTTATTACTTTTATCACACTGTAAAGCGTCGATCACTATTTTTCTAACGTTTTAGGCGCAAGTTCAAATGCCTTTAATGCTGGCGTGACAAGTCCGATTACTCAAGTACGTAAAAATAACGAGCAGCTGAGGGTGAGCATTTAACAGTTAAAAATGATCCAACCATGAAAATGTGAAACAACCAATTCAGCTAATTCCAAATTGACCTACAAAACAATCATTTTGGTTTTTCTTTTCCAAGTCGCATATTCAGTTCGAATTTTTTTAAACCCACTATAAAGCAAACTGACCGTAAATTATGAAATTACTCTTTAACATAAATCTAGTTATGCTTTACTAACTGCCTTATTGATATTTAACCACTCATTAAAAAGGGTAAACCATTAATCCCTCTAACCCTAACACATACTCTCACCTACTGCTCACATCTTACTGTAGTGTGCTCCACCATTCCTCCACCTCCACATCTGCTAACTGTGCTCCACAACAGAACCTCCGCCTCACCTCCACCTCCACCTCCACCTCCCACTCCCAGTGCCTTCACCTCCACCTTCACATCTCAACCTCCTCCGTCTCTGATTCTGCCTCCACTTCCACCTCCACATCTCAACTACCTCCACCTCTACCTCCGCCTTAGAGAAAAAAATCCTCCACTTCCACTCTTATTACACTTACTCTGCTGTAACTCAATCAATTATAATTAAAAAAAAATTGGTTTTTTAGCACATCTATTTGACAGTAACTCTTTTTCCTTGTGTTTTTTTTTTTTTTGTTGAAACATACAAAACATCGTGTCATTGTTAGGAACATGATTCATGTCTTCTTCATCTATAATGACATTTTGTCATTTCTATAAACATGATTTATGTCTTCATCTATGAGGTCTTCATATATAGTGTTTATGAACCCGATTCATGTCTTCATCTATAATGATATTCTGTCTTGTATACAAAAAGCACATTTTTTATGACCCTAATTTATTGTCATTATTATTTTTCAGAAATATAGACTATGATTTATGCTCGTTGAAGGTTGACTATGATTGTTTTGAAGATGTGGAAGTTCTTTTCTTGATCCTTTTGATTTTAAAGATTCTTAAATATTGTGTAATGACCCCGTTTCTCTTTTGACTGTCATGTAATGTGATCAAAAAATTTAAAATTCATGCTCGCTTATCGAGATTTGGTTACAATTTCAACTTTTTTGGGCTTATTAGCTTGTCTAAGTTATTGATTATTTAGGCCTCAAAATTGAGTCTGCCTCAAATTGATTGATATATTCAAACTGACATGTTTGATTGGTGCAAAAATTGACCCGTTCATTACGACTTAGTTTCTTGTTTCTAAATTGAAATTTGTCGATTCAGTCCATTATTCAGTCTTTAAACGACTAACCGAACCGTGCTCACTCCAGCCGGCAACTCTTATGTAAGACTTGTCTTTGAAACTACATTGTTCCAAATGTACTGGATGTACTGCAAAAGGTCTACAACTACCTAATTTTAAAATGTCAGTTACTACCTGCACATAACTACATGTACGTGTAGGTGCAAAGTGTTCCGGGTCAGAGAGAAAACATCAAACCCAATGACGGATATTATGCTTTTGCTTTTATTTTTTGGTACAAGATGATGGTGATGTTTACTCAGGCTGACGAAGATATCATAAGTTCTTGTAAAAGAAATTATTTCGTGCGACTAAAGATAAGATAAAGGAATATTTCATCTAGATTTCCTTACTGTGGCATATGATCTCATGTTTCCCAAGACTCAGAAGCGGTGTCAGCTAGTGGCACTGAGGTGCCGATGCACCCTGCTACTCCGTTATTTTTTTAATTTATATGGCATATTTAATTTACAATGATAAAAGTGTCCACTTAAAAATTTAAAAATACTTTAAAAAATTATGTCTTGTTGATCATTTTACATGTTAAAGTACCTAAAAATTCTAGAGATTTAAAATGTAAAACTTAAGCAAATAAATAGAAAAATTAAAGTCCAAACTTCAAAGAGATAAAGTCAACATCCAACGCAATGCACATAGCTACCGAGCGGCTCCGCCACAAGGCACACTTTACTTGTTTTCTCCTCTCCCTCCTCTGGCAGCTTATAGCGACTTTTTTTACAATTTTTCCCATATATATAATATATATATATATATATATATATATATGTGTGTGTGTGTGTGTGTGTTGTTTGCCTTAAAAGAATGATTCATGGCTCCATTACTGCCAAGAATCATAAGAGATTTCATAAAAAGTTATTCCAACTTGTCGTGACACATAGTTGTCATCATAAGTGCCACGTGAACTCCCCAATGAGCTTTCACGACAATATTTTGTCGCTGAACAGGAAGGGATTAGAGAAGGTTTGCTCTAACCAGCGCTGGCGTAGCGCGAGCATACTGAGGGTAAAAGTTGAGAATACCTCAATAGTTTCTGTCGCCGCTACTTCCATCTTGTCTAATGTAAGTAGTTACACACTCTTCTGTCACACAAAAAAAAAAAAATGAGAACACCTTGTCGCTATGCAATGTGCTTAAAGATGGCACTTCTCTCAAGTATCAAGATGTTCATGTAGGCTGTGATGGTGGTTGCGTGACAAGACTTGTAACAAATCGTTTTACGGCCTCACCATAGGGAATTACCTCCCTCAAAAGGGTTTGCCAAGTTGGTATTTATGAGTTCATAGACGTTGTCATAAATTCAATCACAAATTATCCAACATCTGATGTGGAATATCACAATCTCCCTACCTTATACCTTAGCTAAGGCTCAATCATACATATCTCAGAATCTTCCTCCCTAACCAATGTAGGATATATCCGGGCTTGTCTTCGTTCCTAGCCAATGTATGATATATCCGGGCTTGTCTTCGTTTCCCCCAAACATCAGCAACCTGACTGGATAACCCAGCCCAAACTTCTGAGAGTCAGCTCTGCAACAATCTGTAACGACCTGGTTCACGGTCCCTCCACAAGGCATTGCCTCTCTTAAAACTACTAGCCAAGTTGGCACTTGTGAGTTCATAGGTAGGGTCTTGTAAGGCCAATCATAAATTATCCAACATCCAATGTGTGATGTCACGAGATCATTATGAATTCTTCTCAGTGTTGTCACGTTGTGTCTTTGTTTAGGTGGAGACTTCTTTTCCTCTAAGTCTCTTTCGCTTAGGTTTATAGGATCTAGACGGTATTGGGTTTTTTTTTTAATAGAATTGATAATTGAAGGAGTGACAAAAGTTTGACCTGGACACCTTATATTTACCTCCTTATAATTATACATCATGATATACCACAACCATTATACCAAGTACCTAGTTTACATCTAGATGCCTATATTTTAGAGCTCTTTTTTATTTAACTTAGTTTTCTTTTTCTTTTTTTTTCAAGAATAATCAGAATAGTAATTTATATGACCCATCAGTGTGGGGATCCGAAACTCGAAATCTTGAGATTAATGGTCAAGACATTTGTCACTTCACCCATTTTTAATATGGGGGCTCCTAATGGAATTATGTTTCTACTTTAGGCCTATTCTAGGTTGGTAGTGCTCCTGCTGTACTGCGGCTTGTCTTGATCTTTATTGTAGATCTAATTAGTATGGATGTTAAAAACCAACCCACCCAGGAACATACTTAAAGTGTGGCGACGTTTAATTTTAAAAAGTGGATTATCAATTAACTAAAGTCAAATTCTTAATTATGTCTGACAATATATGGGACAACATTCGATAAAAACAAATAAAAAATAATGCAAAAATTAAACAATAAATCGTAAGAAAGGGTTGCAAATAGAGCATGTATAAAAATCTAATTGCATGATGTAGTTCATACAGTGGGACTTAATACATCAACAAATATAGACCTTTTACAGTGAAAGAAAAAAATAATTCATAGGTATAGATAGTGCAGAGAGTCTATCCTATTACCTAGAGGTTTCATATTCGAGTTTCAAAAAAGGTTTGTTGTTGCCGAAAGTTTTCTCTTTCTTTTGTTGCTGCTAATGCTTTTGCCTTCGTGCTTTTGACGAATGCTCTCTATTTTTGTTGCTTTCTTGCTTCTGCATAATGCTATAAATGAACGGAGTTATTCAAGAATAACTCGTCATAACAAGTCATCCTTCGATTCACTATTGGCTCATCCGTGTTCAATCAACTAGTAAATAAGTAGAATAATTTTTCAGACCTCGTTTATTAAACGAGTTGAAGAATGAATATTTTTTGTTTGTTTATTAATGTTCACATACGTAAAGGCTCGTTTGTTTAAGGACATTAGCATCTACAAGTTCAATAAGTCCGCAAACCAACAGTCCTATATTTAAACCTCCCCTTAAATGGCATAACATATCCACAAACCCAAATACCCTATTCTCTTCGGCTACGTTTGATGGGCATGGTTATTAAGTCAAGTAAGACAGGATATGGTGTATAAGCTAGAATACATGTTCCATCGGATAAGGCCGAATAAGCTTTATATTACATCCAGCGTCTAGACCGAACCCAGATTACACAACGAATAAAATAATCTTATTACCTTCACCAAGGGCAGCAACCACCATCCTAAACCCACCACGTTACCACTAACACCATCAACACACCACCACATCAGCAAGCTTACCGACCACCACAACTGTAACTACCATACAAACACCATTAACGCACTTACTACATCAGCAAGCCCACCACCACCACTACAACTACCATCAAAATACCATCGACACATCACCGCATTAGCACGCCCACCACCACCAGTAGAACTAACATCCAAACACTATCAACACACCGCCACCACTAGTAGAACTAGCATCCAAACACTATCAACACACCGCCACCACTGCAATCATCACCTAAATGCCACCAACCTCCGTCACCCATAGATTACACCTACCACTAATCGCCACCAACCTCTATCCACCACAGATCCCGCCCACCACCAAACACCCTATTACTGCCCCTACCTATTGCTCCATCCACCACACCAATCACCCCACACATACTTTGATATACACCACCACGGCACCCTCAATCGCCTCACCCTCACCTCAAAGGAAAGAGAAGAGGAAAGATGCTTACGGTCAGCGGCGATGGATTTTGTGGCAGTGGGTGCTGCGATGGCTGTGGCTATTACAGTGCTCATTCTCCTTTATGCTCTCTTTGCCCCGTGTTTATTATCCCCAAGTGCCTTAATAAAAATAAACCAATCCTTTGGATATGTATTAAATTAAGCCACTCCAGTGGGATAAAACCAATTAGTAAGATATGTTATCTGCCCTTTATATGCAAAACCAAATGCTGGATAAGATTATTTTTATCCTATCAGGAGCTCTAACCCAGTGCGCCGAATACAGCCTTCTGGTTTGTGCCAATCCTCTATTTCTTTCTGCATTGAGAAGCTTAACACATGAGACTCCCGCTCCAGCCCCCCACTATCACCCTGATGGCGATCTTCCTCCCCTTTGCCTATACATGAACAAAGGCATGCTCTTGAACAGATCTAATGTCCTTCAAACTAGATTTAAGCTTTGTCTACAAAAGAGATCTGATTTCAAACTAACTAGATCTAAGCTTTGTCTGTAAAAGAGATCTAATCTCTTCATTGCCAGGAAGTAGAACCGAGTTCGAGCCGAACATGGGTGTGTTCAAATTCGGTTTGTCTATTCTCTGAAAAGTTTGAACTTAGCACGTGTTCGTTTATGAGCCAGATATGGATGTTCGAACTCCGCTCGAGTTCGTCAACACAAAAGTTGGGCTCGGCTCGTTTGTCTAAAAAAATAAATCAAGAGAAGATCTGAAGGAGAAGAAGCTGAATTTATCAGAAGACCATGCCGTCTTCTTCCACAACAACCGGCGCCAACGTCTTTATTCACCATCACCACCGCCGACGTTGCTGTCTTCTTCCACCACAATCGTCGCCATCGTCTACTTTCACAAGATCGGAGTTCAGAGTTATAGAATAACCCAGATCTTATCTATGGTGATGTGTACGCTTAAGAGTGAGAAGGGTGCTTGCGTGAGAGTTAGAAAAAGAGAGTTTATTTGTGTATCCATGGAGGTGTGTCTCTCTCCTTCATTTGTCATTGTGACAGAGTGGGAAGAAGAGGAGAAGAGGGAGTGCAGCTGTGATCTCATTTTTCATTGTGACAAATGGGGAAAAAGAGGAGTAGATGAGGGAGCATGGCTGTGAGGATTTAAGAATATGTTAGGGTTTTCTAAATGGATATGAAGAGGAGTTGGGCTGGGCTTTCTAGTTGCACTCTAAATTTATGACTTGGGCAATATGCAACGTAAGAATTGTTTGGGTATATTATTGGGCTTTGTTGCCTCAATGCCTTAAACATAATACTCACCTATATATGTATAATATAATCTTCATCTTTTAAATATAAAATTATTATATTAGACGAACCGTTCACGAACACATTCACGAACAATTTGAAGTGTTCATGCTCGGCTCGTTTAATAAACGAGCTTTAAAATGATGTTCGTGTTCGATTCATATATTATACAAACGAACATGAACGAGTTCTGAAGGGAACGAACCACGAGCTGTTCGTGAACAGCTCGGTTCATTTACAGCCCTACCAGAAAGATTCCGATCATTGAAAGCGCTGGAGCGTAGTTAACCATGTGTTTTGTAGTCAAAATCTCTCCCTCTTCTCGGAACATTGCTGGTTAGAAATCCAATCATTGAAAACGCCCGAACAAAGTGTGAAGTATGCTTTGTGGTCAAAATCTCCCCCTCTTCTCCAAACACACTCATATTTGGCTCGAACTCGATTCATATACAACCAGGTTCAGCTCAAACTCTATTCGTATACATCCTTTTTGCTGTCCGCTCCTCTGTCCTCCCCTTTTTCCTTCTTTGTTCCTTTTTTCCTTCTCCTCTTTTCTTTTAACAGTCCTATTCCTTTTATAAGCCCAATCCTTTCATAAGCCCAAGTTTCCTTGTAAGCCACTGAGCTGATCTCTTTGTTCGGCCTTCTCTCAGCTTTTCTGTTCTTCTAACCGTCCTCTTCCTTTTATAAAGCCCAATCAAATCCTTTTTAAAGCCCAACTTTCCTTGTAAGCCACTGAGCTGATCTCTTTGTTCGGCCTTATCCCAAACTCTTGGAGATATAAATAAAGTCATTCTTACCTCCGCCGAAAGCCATGGCCATGCATGGTTGAAGTTCCAACGGACCATATCTCTAATTTGGATAATCAGTGATGGGCCTTTGTGAAGAGCCAGTTAACAAGGACACAAGCAGGCCTTTTACGTTACTTTCTCTTTCACTGGCCCATTTCAGATAATGACCCAATGCAAATAGAAATCATGCAATTGTGATACCACGCGCAAGCTGCTAGAAAACACTCCTTACCGTCCAAACAAAAAAGTAAAAGTTAATGTACTACCAGTCTTCTCCCTACAGATTCTTTTGATGTCACAGATGGTGCAAACCGCAAGCTACCCGTAACTACACCTCATGTACCAACTAGGCCGTTTGATTTCTACTAAATGGATGAGATGAAGAGTTATCAGTAAAAGGATGGTCATAAAGTATTTAATTTTGCACTGGTTCACTATGCTGTCCTACCACAAAAGGAAAAGCTACAAATCGTACCAGAAACAAAAAAGAAGAAAACAGAGACTACTGCAAGATAGGGAACACCTTGCTATATGAAACTCCGTGACTGCAAAAGATATCACGGTCAGGAATGCATACACGATGTATTCATTCTTGTCCATTACTAACTAAAGAAACATCCTACTAGTCTGTACATTCAATGATTCAGTGACATCAACTTTTTTTTATTTGCATGAGCAATGCCCTAAACCATATCATCACCATCTGTCTCACTTTCTGTGTTTTCCTGCCATCCTGAACCCACTGTAAGTTTGCACACAGGGCACGTCCCTTGCTGCCGTAGCCACGGATCAATGCAATTAGCATGGAACTGAAAAGCAGCACGGCAGTCAAAAAATTTTATTTCTCATGAATTGAAGAACAAGCATATAGTAATGAACAGAATGTCTGAATGAGAGAAGATGTGTAATGAGTAGGCCCCTATTTCATATTTGCGACGGTCCTAAAGGCAAACTAAAGGATGAATGATCTAAACGCAGCCCACTGTATTGAAAAGTCAAGCTGGTACAAGTATCTAAAGAATTCATCACTTTGTAATTTGCAATGAATAAACTTGCATTCCTTATGAAAGTAATGAACAACTTGTGCGAACGTCAATGCTACAAAACATGATCTAAGACTGCATTTGGCAGGTGCAAAGGTCCAGACCAGAGTGGAAACCTGTAAGATACTGCATTCGACAAGTGCAAAGGTTGAGACTCCATTATATGACTGAGATTTTCCGTTTGACCAAAAGTCGAAGACCACAATTCAAAATTATGAGATACCGTCTATTGGAATGCCATGTAATGTGTTAAGCAAGTTGCACACGCTGGTTGAAGAGACATTAAGAAATTAGCAACCATCTATAAGCAGGATGAGAAGGTGGGACACCTGATGCAAACATGGCAAACTACGAACAATTTCTCCCCTGTTAACTTGTTCCAAGCAAATGCTGCAAGTTAATTCCTCTTCAGAAGCCTGTGTGTTTGATTCTGCCTTGATGTCCACCTTGATCTGTGGGATAAACTGAAAGCACTAGTCATCACTAATAGAGCACGCAGATGATGTAAATACCATGATCATATACTGAAGAAACAGGTTCAAAGCAGAGGGACAGAGACCCGTTTGAGAAAGTAGAAAGTTGACCCAAAGAAGAGCCATAACAGGCATTGTTTCAGTCGCTACATATCAAAGGCCTGTTTGAATACCTTATCTTATTTTCACTAACATTACCCATTTCTGGGAATTTGTTCTTGTTCTCATCATAGTCATCTTTATTTTTCTTTTAAAGCTTGCTTAATATCTTATTTCATTTTTTGCTTACACCACTTCCAAGTGCATCAAAAACACCAGTACAAAGAACTACTTCCCTTGCAGTCCTTTGAGCCTGTTTGGGGTTTAACGAAAGTTGAGCTTTCTAATAGGAGAGCATTGGATAGAATTTTGTGGACAGTAAATCAATCGTCCATAAAAATGTTTAGGAGATTTAAGCCTTAAAACTTATCATAGAGATCTGTCTTTAAGGAAGCTTTTCTAATTTCCAGAACGACTTGTTGGGAAAGCGGAAATATTCATTCATCGACATGTCTTTGTGCGTCAACAAATTCTCCCTCCTTTTCACACTATTGGAACTTGTTTGAAAATCCAATATGTTACGGGCAACTATATCTTATCGTCATACTCTTAAGAGTATAAATGGATGGCCAATGTGAATCCTAATTCACACGATACATCTCGTACATGATATAAGTTTGTAAGTTTAGAAATGGAACCAAAATTTGAAACATCCCCAGAAGGTATACCAATATGTGCATATGATTTTCTCTAAAACATCCTGGCATACCTACAACTACTTTCTCTCAAGAAAAAAGATGTGGAACAAAAAGTTGGTTTAGCAAAGGGCTTCTTTAGTGGGGGTAGTCAAAGAAGACTAGTATATAGCATCATTTGAAGTATATAGAGACTTCAATGTTTCAAAAGCTTGGTCTAGCCGTAACCTCAGCAAACCGAAAGATTGAAAGAGAAAATGCTAGTCACCACAAGCAATATGCAAATGAATGGTCGTCTTAATGATTTATGGTCCAAAAAGAACATGAAGAGAATAAAACTGCATAAGACTGGATGTTTGTTTTCTTTTCTCATAAATTATTGGGTGCAATAAATCCGTAGGAGAAGAAAATAGCAATCCACAATGCCTTGGAGCAGTAAATGATCAATTAACGAAACTGAAAGCAATGATATGTATTAGAGATTAGGCACTCGACAGTACAGAAAACAATACCTCTCCTGAAGAAGATGAGACGTGTTGCTGCGACGACGAGCCCTCACTGCTGAAAGAACTGAACTTGAGTCAAATCGTTATCCAATTATTTGATCCAATAACAGAAGGGGAGAAACAAAAAAAAAAAAAAGAAACTGATTATGATTTGCATATGTACGTCAAAAGCCAAGTACTTTCCTCAAACAGGTCCACATTTTAACATTTAGATTATGCGTGCCAATAAGCACTGAGGTGACATAGGCACTCACTACACATGATCAGTATCCAGTCTGACTCTCAGATACGAGCTTTAATCAGTGAGGGGAAAAAAAACACAAAGTTGTTGCTGAGATTATAAATTAAAGTATCATCATAAGAACCATAATACCACCATGAAGATACATCAAGGCTCCGTTTGAACAGGTGGATAGTGATGGAAAGTGACGAAAATGATTTTGAAAATTTTTAGGGTTTGGTTAGACAAAAACAGAAAACTATTGAAAAAAGAATTTCTTGTATCTGCCAGATTTTCCCAGAAAGTAACTCATTTTCTTTCTTGCCATTCTTGCCAGTAACACAAGAAAATAAAGAATTTCTAGGAAAGATACTGTTTCATTATGGAATTCTAAGATGCCCTCAGGCCCTCCCTTCACCATAACTTGAACGTTGCCCATTGAAATTACAAACCTCAGACTCATTCCGGGAGAAAGGAAAGCTTGCCGGAGAATTCACTCTCTTCCGGTGAGTTTTTATCCTAATTAATACATATTTAAAAATTAATTACCAATATACTCCATTTTGAAACTTATTTACCCGCATACCACACTTTTAGAAATCGCTGTTTGAAACCACGATTTCAAAGTAGAAATCGTGGTTTCAAACAGCGATTTCTTCTTTATTTCTGCTCTAAAGTAGAAATCGCTGTTTGAAACAGCGATTGATTTCTACCTTGAAATCGTAGTTTCAAACAACGTTTTTCCAAAAGTGTGGTATGCGGGTAAATAAGTTTCAAAAATGAGTAAATTGGTAATTAAGTTTTAAAAATGTATTAATTAGAAAAAAAAAAAACTCCTCTTCCCGTCCCTGGTCATACTTTGGTGCGTCCACGGAAGAGAGGAAACGCACCTATTTGTGAGCTTATTATATGTAGATATGTTTTAAAATGTTTTGTGTTGGTAGTATAAGTATTTATAATTTTTCTCAAAGACGATGATACTCCTAAATTGCAGATACGAATAATTGCAAGTACAAGAAGTCAAGGAAAAATATCTTTAACATTATCCACACAAATGAAATGCATGCGAGAAAAATACATTTTTTCTCTTTTCTTACACTTCATGTTCACTTTTCAGCTTTTCTTCATTTCCAAGAGAGTCTAAAAGAGTGGGCAGGGAAGAGAGCCTAAAACTCTGTACAACTATGTGTACAGAGTTTTTCTTTTCAAATAAACAACATGCATACAGTTATAGACAAAATCCGGTGGACCTTGGCGAGGATGCCAAAGAGGATGGTGTCTGAAAATGATAACGATTTCATTCCATGGATGCAATTGATGAAGTAAAAAGGATCAAGATGGCAAAGGATGATAATCAGGAGGAAGACGAAGTCCACAATGGCGAGGTGACTTGAAGAGCTGCAGAGCACAGAAGGTTGACCAGCGAGAAAGGTTGAATTGATGGGCATGGTCATAGAAATGAAAATAATAAAAAAATGACTGGAGCAGAAGAGCAAGATGTTAAAGACAATAAGAACTATGAAGATATTAAGGTGGAGAAAAAAGAGGAGGAAGAAGGAGAAGATTACGGCACAGGCTACTTGGTAGAATGAGATGGACAGCTGGAGCGAATGATGTTAAATTGGATGAAGAAGACGGAGCTGGAAATGGGCAGGTGCTGCCACTGTCTTCTTCATCTCACCAGAAGACAAGAGATGTAGACAATGGTGATGAAGAAGATATTGATATCACCGAGTACAGACTTCCATGTAATATATATGTGCTATATATTGCAACCTACTTGGACTTGTAAGTCAAGTATGTGTTGTGGTTTCACATACACCAAATTCCTTATTGATATAATTTTACACAAAGAATTATCCTATTTGTATGAATCATGTGTACAATAAGTTACTTGAATGACATGTTCCGACAAAGAACGTGCCTGGAGTGGACGCCAACTAGTTGGGACAAAGGCTTATGTCCCAGAGAGGGAGGGAAATGCAAAAGAAAAAGCATGTCCTGGACAAGTTTGTGCCCTGTTTTTACAGATTTTCCATGATGACACTTCTATTTTGTGTTGGATGCTAAGAACCAATCTGTGTTAAAAGGTCGGCTCAGAGACATCTAAATTATATCAAAAGTCAATCTCACCAAGTAAACATTTCATCTGCATTCAAGTCAATCAACCAATGGTGCCATATAGGTTGAATTTCTTGTCCTATAAGGAAAAACCTTTTAGAAAATCAAATTTGAAAATACAATAAAAAACAAGTTCAATACATCAACAAGAAAAAGAGGTTGTAAGGTTGACACTGGATTAAACGAACTTCACTTTTCCCCATAAACCAAACTCCTCAATGAAGAAGTAAAAACGGATAACAATCTTTCGCTTGGCACTGTCAATTGACAATGC
Source organism: Escallonia herrerae (assembly GCA_033070095.1). Classification (NCBI taxonomy): domain Eukaryota; kingdom Viridiplantae; phylum Streptophyta; class Magnoliopsida; order Escalloniales; family Escalloniaceae; genus Escallonia; species Escallonia herrerae. Next base: position 90,883 of record JAVXUP010001673.1, on the reverse strand, counting down.
CCAACTGCGTATATCGCTATTGCTTTATTTCCTTATTTAAACATATATGAGAGGTTCGCAGTCTACAACGTTCTGTAAATTTGTTTTACCAGAAAAGAGATGTGAAATGGAATGGCCATATATTCAACCTCTTGTCAACCTTATATCTTTCAGGCCACTATTAAGTTTACAACACGGATAGATTAACCAGCTATTGTTGCTCCCTGCACTTTTACCCTCCCGCAACAGCAGCTTCCCTTCTCACCACCATCCCAAGGTAGCGAAAAGAATAAATAAGCCAAAAAGGGAGTTAACAAGACGTATTTATAAAACCAAATGCTCTATTTAAGGGAGTGCCTGTCCAAATCCTCAGATAGAACTCCACAATATCTGCATAGTTGGAGGCAGAAGAGTTTCAATTTTGAGAAATAGGAAAAAGAAGCCGTAGGCTTCATCATTCTCCTTGGGACGGAATGAGAAAATATACCCAAGTAAGCCTTTGAACCAAACTAATTGGGATCCTCTTCCTGGTAGGAATGAGTAATAGAAAAAAAGGACAAACAACCACAGAAATCCTTCCAACTAACCTCTTTGGGCCAGTGGCCTTGTACTTGTGGACAGGTAAGGCATTTATCTCTTCCTCACTCATAGAAGTCGTTCTTGTACCATTATCAGAATCCAAGGCTCTCAAAGTCTCGTAATCTGCAGTACAACATAGAGTTTACCTCAGTTGCAAGTAATTGTCCCACTTAAAAAAGAAACAACGAGAAAAGAAAGTTCCAAATTTCATCTAATTTGGACTGCAAGTATCTGGAACTCTGGATGCAACTTAATTTAACGTATATCTGCTCTGGAAAAAAGAACAGTACCAAGGTCATCGAATTCGCGGTCAAGAAGAGCAAGCTGAAGTCTCAATCCGTGCAATCTCCCTCTCGTTGCAAGAGCTATAGATGGTGGCATCTGCAAACGAAATTCGGTGCGACTCAGCAAGCCAGTGGCAGCTGCAGCATGAGCTTGAGCCTGAGCTTGGAGTTGTTGGCAAGTTGCATACATCCTAAGTGTTGTAGCCACCAAAAAAACACCCAGTACTAGCCAGAGCTACATGCACAGGTCAGAAAAAGGCCATCTCTGTGATAATGCTTGTCAAAATCAATCAGAAAACTAGATTGCCCAAGCAGATACTAAAGTTACCAGAAAGTTTGGTGACATTTGATGAGTATTCAATATTGTGAAGAGCAAAAGAACTGCCATGAAGAAAGGTTATGCATGGTTTGATATGTACTGTGATAGAGTTGTGAACACAATAAACAAAATGTAAGGAGATAAAAGCATACCAGTGACAAGAAAAGCTAGTGAATTAGTATTAATTGGTCGGGCTGCATGTAGACGCTGGAACAGACAAGAAACAGAATTGGCTTCATCACAAAAAAGTGCACTGATATCTAATGTAAAGAAAATAATGCGACTGCTTAAAATATCGTAATATACACAATACACTAGGTAGCCAGGTGAAGGAACATACCATTGTGCGTCGTCCAGGAACAAATCCTGATAAGCCACTTTCAATATCAGGCCTAGCCCCGCGGAAAACAAAACTCATGGCCGCAGTCGTTTTAGGAATAGCCCCTAGTCCAAGAAAAAGCTTGTTTGATTTTGAATAGTCCTACACTGTTACAACAAAGAAGAGCAGAAGTTTTGAAGAGTCACTATTACAACAGAGAAGAGCAGAAGTTTTGAAGAGCATTCAGCCATGTGACACGAGCTAAAAATTAAGTATTAAAAAAAAAGATCACGCTACTCAAACTTGTTCCGATAACACACTAAAATAAATGAAGTCAGAAAAATCAGCTATCAGTAATAAAAGATGGGCATACGCAAAAAGCAACACCATCTAGCAGAGCTATACTAGTGTCTTTATATAAAGCTGAATGGCAAGATAGGTGACCAACATCAAATCTAGTTCTGCTTAAAATTTGAAGTGCAACATTGTGCCACTATTGTCTTCTAGAAATTATTCACATCAGTTTCAACAAATCATGAGAACGTGCATCAACTGATGTAACTTTGGCACTTATATGTCACCCATTTCAGTTGAAAAGTGGTGACAAGGCATGTAATATTAAGACAATAGTGTCACGGACTCATTGTGTGGACACCTAATGCATGGGATAACGGTGTTACCAACTGACGGGACTAGCGGAAACGCCACAGCTTTATGCAGTGGGGTTTGCACCAGTCCTAACACGACCCAGACACTGGGGGTCTAATGCAAAAGACCTAAGGCCTCATTTAGGTATAGCCGGCCTCATTTAGGTATAGTCGGCCGTATATGGAAAATGTTCCAAGGCGTGTGACAAGTGGTATAACAGCCACACCCAGCTATTTACTACTCCCTCCGTCCCACATAAATTGAACTTTTTTCTTTGCACGCAGATTAAGGATTTAAGTCATTTATTATGTGTTTTCCTTTCTACCCTTTAGAGAGAGGAGGGGAAGAAAGTAAGCCAGAAGAGAAAAAATGGGTTAATGGAGTGTTAAATGTGGAGAGAGAAGAAATAGAATAAAAAGTATAAGAAAGTGGGTAAAATAAGAGAATAGGAGGGCCCGCTGCGGCCGCCTTAGTGTTTGGTTATTCGGTCCGAGTCCGGATGGTCATAAAATCGCCTACTAATATGGAGAGGAAATCTCAATTAGAAGCTTAGCATTGGACCAGGAGAGAGAAAATGAGTTGGTGGAGAGTTAAATGTAGAGAGAGAACTAGAATAAAAAAAGTGTAAAAATGATAAATATGTAAAAATACCTACGAAATCTTTCTTAATTTGGAAAGTGGGCAACTTTTGTGGGACGATTCAAAAACTGATCATTTGGGCCCAAGGTCTCACAAAGTACCTGGGATGATGGTAGACCTGGCAAAATTTTGGCCCATACCCTTGGGTCTACCTGTCCTGAAAAAAATCCGGGTACAGGCATCCAAACCTGATACCCGCTGAAATTCGACTTGTACACGAACCGACCCATCATTCGGTTCAGATATAGGTTACCCGGTTTACCAGGGAATTGAAAGTATATATAATGTCAGACTTTGCCCTAACCCATTTCGTTTTAATTTAGGTTTCTCAATCCTCTCAAATCTCAACCTCACCATGGCCCACTCCTTCTCTACCGCCCTGCCGTCTCTGCCTGCCGCCGCCCCTCTCTCTATCCCTCACTGAGTCACACTCTCAGTCTCACAAATCGACCGCCAATCGCTGCATATATCCATCACCCCCTCACTCTTCAAGTCCACCACTGACCGCCACCTTCCTTCTCTGCCTGCCACCGCCCTCCTCTCTCTATCCCTCACTGAGTCACACTCCCAGTCTCACAGATCGACCGCCAACCACTGCCATATATCCGTCAGCCCCCTCACTCTTCAAGTCCACCACTGACCGCCACCTTCCTTCTCTGCCTGCCGCCACCCCTCTCTCTATGTCCCTCACTCGGTCACAGTCTCCTCTCACAGATCAATCACAGCCGACCGCCACCAATGTTCAAGTCCATTGCCGACCACCCTAATCACCTCCACCACCGTTCCTCACGGATTTCTACAAGGAAGGTGAGTCACTACTTAAACTCTTGAAGACCCTGTTACCTGTGATGTTTGTAACACTGTGGACTATTGGACATTTGGAATTGGAGTTTGGACACATATTCAGTTAGTTAAGTAGTGTATGAAGTAACCAGCTACACATGTTCTTGAGAAAATGATAAGAATGCTTAAAGCATCTATTGAAAATGCTGAAATCGGTGAAGACACTAAATAATCAACTACACTGATATTCAGTTGAAAAAGAACACCTGTGTGCAAAAAAAAAAAATTCACTGAAAAAAAACACTAGCATGAAAAGAAAAAACACTGAAAATGCCGTAATCAGTAGTGAGTGAATTCTTGTTCAATAAAACAATTTTGTGAGGAAAAAAACATAAAATGCTGTAATCAGTGAGTGAATTATTGTTTTTTCCCACTGAAAAAAAAACTTAAAATGCTGTACTGAGTGAGTCTTGAAAAAACACCGAAACACTGAAAAACACAAGTGTTTCACAACTTCAATGGAATCTGTGAAATGCTGAAAATATATGAAAATGTTCAAGATGGGTTATGTATGCTGAAAATGCCGAAAAAATACAAGTGCTCACAAGTGTTTCACATACTACAATGGAATCTAAGAAACACAAGAGTAATGCTGAAAATGTATGATGTCTACAGGTTATGTATGCTGAAAATGTTATGTATGATCTTGTTTTTTTTTTCTTATTAGTTGTTTCCTGCTGTTGTCGGATCAATGGAATCTGTGAACGTAATTGGTTGTTTGGTTATGAAATTCAAAGTAAGTCTTTATTTTCAGAGCATTAGAATTACAAAGTTCATTTACAGATTGTGATGTGAGAGCTGCACACACCAAACAAGACATAGAGAGAGAGAATGCAATAGCAAACTTAGAACCACGAACAAGCATACAAATCAACACACAAAATCAAATCAAGCAAGCATAAATTATCGCAGATTCCATTAGGGCATGGTCAGAGAAACCCCAACAGAATGCATCACTGGGGAAAGGAGATAGAGGCTTACAGATTGTGATGTGAGAGCTGAAATGATCACCAGCAATCAGAATTCTGTGAGTGGGAGAGGGGGAGAGAAGGCACTAATGATGTCGGTGTCGAAAGGCAGTTGTAACGCTCTTTTTTGTCCCAAACTAGGAGAGAGGAGTTGGATGGTTTTGGGATTTTGTTACATTTGCATCCCTTTAGGCAGCGACTGACATGTCAATTTTTGCTTTTGAGGGTGTCCACCGCCAATGAGGAATCCTTGCTCGGAGGCACCCTCTTGCGGTTGATCAGTAAAATGGAATCTGTGAAATGCTGAAACTGAAATATATGAAAATGTTCAAGATGGGTTATGCATGCAGAAAACACTGAAAAATACAAAGTGTTTCACAACTACAATGAAATCTGTGAAACGCAAGTGTAATGCTGAAAATGTATGATGTCTACAGGTTATGTATGCTGAAAATGTTATGTATGATCTTGTTTTTATTCTTATTTGTTGTTCGTTGTTGTTGTAGGATCAATGGAATCTACAAACGTAATTGGTTGTTTGGTTATGTACTTCAAAGTAAGTCTTTATTTTCAAAGCATAAGATTACAAAGTTTATATATGTGTTTCGAGATTTAGTTTGATCACATTTGCTTAAATATAGGTGAAGGTCCCGAGGATAGTGAACTAGTGGTACGGTTGCCGAACGATGCGAACATGGGTAGTTCGTTGGATGCAAGAAATTTGATGGAGGTCAAAAGAATTGAATTTGACGTTGAAGTTGAAGGAATTAATTGAGGACTTTTATCACGGATTATGCACAGGATGTTGTATTTATGTTGAAGCTTAAATGTTTAACTTCCGATTGTATGTGGGCCGGCGGGTAATGGGAAATGATGCTATTGTTCTTATGGTATTTAACATGCTGCTAAGTACCAAGTATTAAGTAGGGGACTAGGAGCTATGAATATTTGACATTATTTTTTATTTTTGCTAAATTAAAAATACTTTTAACAATCAACAGGAAACGTGCTAGCAAAAAAAGGGGAAAGGGGGGGAGGGGGGGGGATTATGCCTAACTAGGAACTATCAAAATGGGGTAAAATATATTGTTTATTAAAATTTAGTGTTAATTACAAAATTGTCCCTATGATTTACACGTTTTTGCAATTTGCTCCCCGTGTTTACAACTTTTGCAATAGTGTCCCCTAAAGTTGAGAAAATAATTGCAAACAGCTCCAAAATTGGATGTACATTCAATTTTGGACGTTAAGTCCGCATGTGCGGTGCACATGCCATTTTGGCATGAGCAAATCTGTAATTTCCCCTACCCCATCTTTCTCTCTCTCTCTCTCTCATGCATCCTCCCCACCACCACAAGTTGCCAGCCTGTCCTTCGATCAACCGGAAACCCACAACGACCAGCATGGTCCTGTCCTGCCATCATCACCACCGCCACCCACCTTTGTTTGTTACCACCTCCACCACGAAGATGGAACCCTCGTGTGCCCACACACACACACACACACAAAAAGAAAGAAGGTAAGATTTGATGAACAAATTGTCAAACCCCAACAAGCAGATCCATGAAAAAGAAAAAATGGGAATCGATTTTTAGGAAATCTAATCACGGTTCTTTTTAGTGGTCGTGATGGTGCAGATCAGGAACAAGGGTTGCGGCCATCAGTGGCACAAATATGGACGGCGGTGCTGGTCCTTATAGACGGTGGGTAGGCGGCGTAGCTATGAGGCCGTTGAGGCTGCGGTGGCACCGACTGCCGCGCGGCACCAATTGGAGCCGTTGATCATGGCGGTGACTGGAAATTGTTTCATTCAGAAGACTGGATGTCAAATTCAGCAGCATAGGACTGGAAAGCTTTGTTAAACCTGGAGGAATTGATCCAAATATCTGGTTTTCTTGTAGTAACATAGTTCTCAGCTTTGCACTTAGTCGTCCAATAGAACTCGAGAATATGATATTACCGGAGAATCTGTTATTTGACAGATCAAGCAGACACAGATGAGGAAAGTGCCCAAATGATGCTGGAATCTCACCAGTGAAAGAGTTGTGTGATAAGAAAAGTTATTGCAATTGCTGCAACTGACTGATCTCTGCTGAGATTGTTTCATTCAGAAGATTGGATGTCAAATTCAGCAGCAAAAGACTGGAAAGCTTTGCTAAACCTGGAGTAATTGATCCGAATATCTGGTTTTCTTGTAGTAACATAACCATTTGCATGGTATCATTCAGCTTTGCACTTGACGATGGTTGTGCGGCCAAGTGCAGTGGTCGTGGTTGTGGCGGCATTGCCCCACTGTTTGGTTTTTGCGGTTGTGTGGGATTACGGCTGTGACTTGGGCAAGGTCGGAGAGATGAACAGAGCGAGAAAGGGAAGATGGGGTAGGGGAAATTACAAATTTGCCCATGCCAAAATGGCATGTGCATCGCACATGCAGACTTAACGTCCAAAATTGAACGAACATCCAATTTTGGAGCTATTTGCAATGGTTTTATCAACCTCAGGAGACACTATTGCAAAAGTTGTAAACATGGGGAGCAAAGTGCAAAAACGTGTAAACCACAGGGGACAGTTTTGTAATTAATCCTAAAATTTATATGTAAATTAACCAAATTATCCTCGGGTATACCCGACCCCGAAAAAAAGGGGTAAAATCTACCCGGACCTGACCGGGTACTACCTGGACCCGGTGGGTCGTCCCGTTTGCCAGGTCTACATGAGGGAATCTGAAGCATCGGTGCGTCATTCAGGTTGCCGTACCAGCACGCAGGCAAATCGCGTGCAGGTGCGGCTGGGTGCGTACGGGGTGCGTGTCCAACATTAATTAATATCATAAATAGTTTTCTGAATTTCGGTGCCGCTTGGACGCGGCTGGACACCTACTAGGTACTTCAGGGACGGAGAGGAGGGAGAGACAAAAGAAGGAGAAGAAGAGGCAGCGATCCAATACTATAGGCAGCGGCGACAACCGAAGACCGTCGATCGGAGACCGACCATTAAAAGAGATGTCGATATCTGGTGTTGATCAGGCAGTAGCAGCGGCATCCAGGAAGAATAAGAAGATTAGGGGTAAGGTACATCTGCTTTTGTCGATGTGCTGGTTCTTTAACAGTTTAACCCATAATAACCACATGTTTAAATGCATGTGGTCACTCAGGACTCATTACAGGTGTATGGAACTAAATCTTATCCCAACTTTCTAGTATGATATTTAGGTCCCGTTATTGACTTATTATATCCAAAACAGCCCAATATTTTATAGAATTAGTAATAACACCAAAAATACGATCTTTAACTAAAGTCAGCTATACAATTTCCAATAACTTCAAAACAGTCCATCAATTCGAAAAATCCCTCACTAATTTTGTTGGAAGGACAAAATATTTTTCATATATAGTTAGATATATAATATATTAAACTAGTCGTATCCCCGCCACATCCGTATCCTATATTTATAAAAAATGACGTATCCGTGTATCCGCATCCATATCCGTGCTTCCTAGATAAGGGGAAGCCTAAACTATGCACTATACCCTTCGAAGACCTAGCCTGTAATGGAGTGACTTAGAGGTCATGATCCTCAGAGGTGTCAGTGGAGAAACCCGGAGGAAAGCCCACATATGATAGCCGGCAGAAGCACTCGGAGCACCCACGGGTAATGTCCCAGAGACTCGAGCCTATCACGGGAACGTAACACTCCAGAGAGCTAGGCATAGCGTGTTCCACGACATGGCGCACATGGTGTGGTGAAGATAGGCGTCAGGGCATGGTGACATGATGCTCTGCCAAGGGGCATGATGCATGACATGGCGTAAGATCGATGCGATGGTCGGGCCATGGCAAATGGAGACGGTCAGGGGCGCGATTGTGTATCACAGTGCATGGGCGCAAACACGCCTAACAAAGCATGGGCGCATGGCAAATGGAGATGGACACGAGTGCGAATGCACATCTCAGTGCACGAGCTGAATACACGTCACGATGCATGGGCGCAACGAAGCATCTCATCGGGTGTTTAAGTAGCTAAAACGGCTAAGTACATAAAGTGTATGACGGAGGTTGGCGATGACCATACCTTTGAGGAGACGCATGGCAAGTGCACTTAAAAGTGGGTAGTCACGGATGTACATTCAAGAGACCAAGGGGGTTAGAGAAGATGGAGTTTCGAAGCAATAGGAAAGTAGAAGGATGCCCCTTATCCACCTGCGACAAACCCCAAGGCAACCCCATCCTTGGCCTTCGAGCTGGTTTTTTAGCTTTAGGCTTTTATTTTTAGGCATTATAGGCGTGCTTGACGGGAGTGACGTGTCCCAGTTCACCAAGTCAATGATGTTGACCTTTGAATGTTGGTTAAGTGACGTGTCCCCAAAACCAGGTCCCAAAAACAGTCATGTGGGTGTAGCCAAAATAGGCTAGCAATATTAACCCTTATAAGACATCACCAAATCAAACTCTTAAGACGGAAACTTCAAAGCACTAACACATAGCTGAGCAATTCCGACCATTAAGTCGCCTATGATATTCACATGGCACTAATGATGCACGGAAGGTCATCGTTAAGAGCATGTATTTACATCAGTAGGCATTCATCGAATCCTCAAATACAATATCTACAGAGAAACAATTGTGCTGAGAAGCAGTTCTCCAACAAGCACTATGATCTCTCCACGAGGCCCACAACGAATTTAAAAAAAAAAAAAGCCTGAAGGCCATAACTAACGCCACGTGTTAAAAGATCACTCAAATTTACAAGTAATCAGCACCACAAATTCAAACGAGTCAACTGGTTACTAGTGAAACAGTTGACCAGATACCAGATAGATTATAACGTAAAATGGAATCCGCACCCTAAGAAGGCTCTAGCACAACAACACAGCCATTACCGTCCTCTCTTTGTTCGTACAGTTACACAATACGTGATCAAATTCAGTGGCTACATCCAATTAAACTCCGGAACAGAAAAATTAGGCCTGCACCGACCAAACAAGACGTAGACATAGAATGCAGTAGCAAACATAGAACCACGAACATGCAGACAAATCAACACCGAAAACGAAATCAGACAAGCGTAACCCTACTTATCACAGATTCCATTAGGGCAGTGGTGACTGTGAGAGAAACCCTAGCAGAATGCATCAGTGGGAGAAGAGAGAAAGAGGCTTACAGATTGTGATGTGAGAGCTGAGCCGAGCTGATCACCAGCGATCAGAGGAGTTAATGGTGTCGGTGTCGTTAGGCAGCTGTAACGCCCTCTTTTTGTCCCAAACTCAGGAAAGGAGTTACGTGGCTTTGGGATTTTGTTAGGCTCGGATCACTTTGTGCAGTGACTGACATGTCAATGGGATTCCTTGCTCATATAGCGACAAACGGTAATTGTCGCATTTTTATAATATCAAATCTGATTTATCACAGATATCTTAACAATGTTAGTTAGTTATGTTCTAAAATAGGAGGATGAGCACAAGATAGCTTCGTCATTTTGGAGCAGTCTATCGTTCCTTGTACTTACTATCCCTCTGACATTTCTTTAGTGCAATTTTAATACTTAAACAACATGAATGATAGAATTTTTCAGATATCAGCAGTGATAAATTAAAATTTGACAAATTTAACCTTTTTTTTTTACTTTACATTTTCAACATAAACGAAAAAGTCATGACTAACTCAACCTAATATAAATTTTTAAGATATAAAACAAATATCTAAAGGCATGCCGATACAAAATTCGCAGCAACCGCAAGAATTGAGAGTAAATCCACCCCTAGGAAAAAAAACATAACAAAGTAAGAGATCACCATCGTTGCACGCTCTGCTACCTTCCACCGAAGAACAGCGCACCAATGCAGCACCTTAACACACATCCAAGCCCAACCCCCGCCTCCCGAGGCCCTATACCACCCACCCCTCCCTCCCTCACTTGAGGAAATTCACAATTATCCTCTACAATAACCTAGCTAAAGGGAAAAGGTGAAGGGTTCTTAGGATGTGTACATTTCGTGTATGAGGAATTTTAGAAGATTCTCCATTTGATAAGGCTAGCAAAAAGTCTAGCCACGTTGTGTAGCTTGAATATATAAAATTTGCGGATGCAAAGCTCGTGCTCAATATCGTGTAGTTTTTTTTTATCCGAACTTAATATTAATGAACTTTTCCTTCTAATTACGCAGAGAGATCAAATGGTCCCTCTCCTTAGAGATGTCTCGGTCTTGTTTACTTGAGGCCGATTCAATCTTTTCACAAATTGACCTCACCAATATTCATTTCAGGTAAGAACAGGGCAAGCTGTAATATAACCCGCAACATCAAATGCAGGAAAAGTTTTGATCCCGGTAAATGCATACAAGTTAGAACAAGAAAACGTAAGAAAATCAAAGCACAAATACGTAAGAACAAGGCTCCTCTGTAACGCCTGCCCTAAAATGAGGTTTTGGTTACTTCCTAGTACTACAAAAGGTAAGGAGTGGAACCATTTATACACCACTAAAACCACCCATGAGACCACCAAAGTAGGAATCAAATCGAAAGCGGAGCTCTGGGTACACGTTAAAGCAAGTACTTCACCCACATGCAAAAGTTTCTGAGTGGCTTCCTGTAAGGATTGACACGGAAGTCCATTCTGAGACAAAGGTAAGGAGCAAAGTTGGTCTCCAGAGCGTAGCCATTTCCACAAAAGATGTACCTACCTTTGCTTTGCTAATCTTATGCGCGACAAGCCTGACATCGAAGGCATAAATGAACTTCACCATTAATGCAAAGTTACCCAGTAGATTAATGAACTAGAGACTTTTAGCAATCACTGACAAGCTAGCTAATTGCGTAAAACATCAATTTGCCACTCAATTTCCAAAACTAGTTTATCTGCTGCTAATTAGCAGCCGATCAACAAGAATTTCCTTGACCAAGAAACTGAACATCTCTCACTGCTCAAAGTAAGATGAAACAATTCTGCTTTATGCTATTTACACTGAATAACAAGAGTATCTTCGTTCACATAAACTTTCTTCTGCCCATCTGCATCACCATCTGGACATCCCATTTTGGTCCTCCAAAACCCAAGCTCTCCCACGCCTGCTCACATACCTACTGAACACCGAGCCCGCCCGGCTCCGGCTCCGGCTCCGGCTCCTCGATACCGATCCTCCAGACTCCGAATTAGCCCCCGGGGACGAAGAATTAGAAGACCTTAACCTCCCCAAAAACGAAAATAAATTACGAAAAGCCCTCCCGAACCCCCCTTCTCTCGCCCTACTCCTCCTCGACCCCCACGTAATCCTCCTCGGCGCACCTCCGTTGTTAAACCCTCCGTCCATCTCGGTAAACACAACCGGCAGCTGCCTCTCCCCGGCCCTCCTCCCTCCGCTAAACCTCCCGACAGCGAATCCGCCCCCGGGCAGTCTCCATATCGTCAAGCCAACCGTCTCCTCTTCACTTCTCGGATTAATAACTTCCGACGATGGGCTCGGCACATCCGGAGGCAGCTCGTGCCGACAAACAGGGCACGAATTGCGGAGCGAGAGCCACGGCAGGATGCAGTCTGAGTGGTATATGTGCTTGCAGGGCATCTCGCGAGCCTCAGCTCCCAGCTCGAAGGCCTCTTTACACACAGCGCAATGGCACTCGGTGCTGACGTGTCCGTTCCCGATCGAGATGGTGGGCATCGACTCAATGGAGGCTTTGGACGCCGGCGGCTGCTCGGCGTGATCCAAGCCGTTGATCTCGATCCGCGAGAGCTGGTCCAGCAGCCGATCGAATCCGGATCCCATCAAAAAGTCCGACATGGTCTCAGGTAGAGGCCGGAGCCCCGAACCGGCTCCATCGTCGTAGTAAAACTCAAAACTTCCAACTGCAGCAGCTCCACCGCCGGAATTCTCATCTCCGCCGCCATCAGGGGGGCCACGGAGGACGATGACCGGATTGAACGGGGATCGGGCGCTGTTGTTCCGCCGGCCGCGGCGGAACCGAATTCCCGTTCTCCGATCCGGTTCCGACGGGTTGTTCCCGACCATGTACATCGCTACTGCCGGAAACCGGCGGGTGGAGTCGGACGGAGACGTGGGCTCCACTGCCTCGACGAATCCACCGTCGCAGCGAGGACAAACTACGCTCTCCTCTGCCACCACACGGACCACGCGCGAGCATCTGTAGCACCAATACGAAGCCGCAGCCGCCGACATCTTCCTTCAAACTTGAAAGTTACGAACAAATAACTCGACCGAGTTCACCCAGTTGAGCTCAAGTTCCGGATCTGAGGAGAGGGCAAAAAGGTGCAGAGAATCAGAGATAAGGAGGTGTGGCTTCGAAGAATGCGAAAGGGAGGAGAATATGAGGATTTTAAGCACGCGTGATAATGGCGTGTTAACGGAGAGACGCGTTTTCGTGTGTGGATAGGGGTGTAAACGGCGTTAATTTCGCCGTCAGATTGGATCGGTCATTGGTTAATTAGCGAGGTTTTGGAAAGAAAGAAGGGATATTGGGGGGAGGAGAATGGCGCGTTGGACCGAGGCCGGCCTTGTAGGGTTGTGAGTGAAGACGTTGACTTGAGCAGGAAGTATGTACGATTTGTAGTGTGGAACGCCGATTTGGAAGTTTGGAGAGGCGAATAGTCGGCGATTACTTTGTGGAGAAGATTCCCGACGAGGAAGAACATTCCTTAGGAGGTGGACGGTAGATTAGGACCTGCACTGTATGTATGTAGTATGTACTCTGTGAAGACTTCAAAATCAAAACGGATAATTGTGTTAAATACTCTTATGATTTGAAGTAGTCAAAAATTACAAAGACCTCCCTCTAGCACTTATTTTGTTACAATCATTAGAAAATCATCTAAATTAACCGAGCGTATTCTTCACGCTCTTGAAAAATGCGTGTAGTAAAAAATTTATACATTAAAAAGACTAAAGAACTCTCCATCTTTTTTCTCTCTCAAACAAATCTCAATTCCACCAAAACCTAACCCTAGCCGCCGCCCTCACCACCACCACCACCCCAATATGCCATCTATGCCACCCACAACCGGCGCCGGCGCCGCAGTCTTGTGCACCTAGTGGCCGCCAGCCACGTCACCTTGCGCCGCCAGTGTAAACCCCTTCTACATCCCTCCTCCACCACCCCGACTGCCACTTACGCCACCCATAACCGGCACCACCATATGCCTCATTCAATCCCATCACCGCCAATTGCTACACATAATCCCATTACCGCCAATAGCCCACCCAATCCCGCCGCCACCGTCATTGTCGAATGCCACAGCTGCCATCACCGCCTTGTCCTGCTACAGCCATCAAACCCAAACGAATCGCACAACAATTTGAACCCTAATCGAAACCCAAACTTAGAAAACATAAATCGAACCCTAATCCCGTTGTGGCCATCAACAATTCGATCCATAATCACACGAGATGAGCAAAACTTAGAGAGGACTTGATCCGATACGCACGAGTTAACTTGTGATAATTCTTCATTTTGATGTAAAAGAAAAAAGTGCAATTGATTTGATGTCATTTGATTAACCTTGAAACATTTCAACATTTTTAACTTTGCCAAGTAATCCTATTTAGGATTAATATCCACATTGCCGAGAACCCTGAAGAATACTGGGTAATCTTTAGTTTGGCAAGCTTCATGTGCGGAGCTGTCTATTGCATGAGAACGTTTTTAATGCTCTCGAACCACTTATCTCGAGAATCTAGGATATCTTAATTAAGGCAATGTGGCATCAGTCGAAGCAAGAAGGCCTGGAAAATGATTGGATTAGGCTACTCTTTGATACACCATCCACCCAATTTTGCACATTGCATTTTTGGATGATAAAGTTTTTGGCACATCATGGATTCAAGGGATCGTATACTAGGGCTGCAAGCAAACCAAGCAACTCGTGAACAAACGTGTGAACCGTTCGTTAAAAGCTCGTTCATATTTGAATCATTTAACAAATGAACAAGCTTGAAAACAAAATTCTAGGCTCGTTTAGTAAATGAGCATAACATGAACATGGAAACTTGTTCATTACCAAGCTCGTGAACAGCTCGACTCGTTTATTATTTTTTTTATTTATATTTAATTTGAAAATCTTGATATTTAAAGTTCAACATTAAACAGTTTCAAAATAATGCAAAAGGCTCAAAACCAACTCTAAAGCCCTGTTACCCATACAAACCCAACAAGCCCACTAATTAAAGATCCCCCTTACATTAGGCCCTCAGCTTATTCTTTTTTTTTTTCTCATTTGTTGATCTCTTTCTTTCTTTCCGATTTTCATTCTTCGACTGACAATATCCACCTTCCCACCACCAATTGATTGCGAAGAACAATTTATGGGCACATTGAGCACTTAGGACGGCAAAGCAGATGGTTACAGCAAGTTCATGATGAGATTTAGAAGTTTGCCGTGAGTGTTTCTGAATCAAATATATTTTTTCTCTCCGAGTTTGGGGGCCCTTGAGTGTATATTTGAATTTAATCACTCCTTCAACTAAAATGGAGAAGGATTTTCTGGAAATTGAGTTGGTGATTACCAATTTCCGAAAATTAGGGCTTTCTAATTTTAATATGTTTCCTTTTTCCAAACAAAGGCCACCTTAAACGAACCTAACCAGGCTGAGCTTGCGTCCATATAGATTTTGTGAACACGAGTTTGGACATCACTTTAAAGCTCGCGATGAACACGAGCCGAGTATGAGCAACCGTTAATTAGACGAACACGAGCTCGAGCACTACTAAACGAGCCAAGTATACGTTCATTCGCAGCCCTAATCATATTCAGTCTATCGAGTTTAACAATGGTTAGTGGCATAATTGACTTTCTCTCCAATCTCACTCTTCATCGTCACCCACTAGCAAGGACTATCTTCGCCACATCCGAGCACAGCCCCTTATAGCAGAACCAATCATATTAGCCATCCCTAGCATTAATAGTACCATGATCAACTCGAAGTAATAGGGCATCGGAAGTTTAGTGGTTCGTCGAAGGGAGGAGTGCGTGAGACATAATGCACGGGTAACGTGTACGATTAATAGACGTTAAAGCCCACGTCCCAAAAAAGGTATATACAGTACCAACTTGGTCAAATTGGGTTTCAATTATACTTCTTATAAGGCCCTATTATTCTTGAATAGAACCGCGGAAGTCTTCGATAAGCTAACATAAGCTTAGTAACTGTCATAGTTTACTAAAAAAATAACCCCCTAAGTGTTTACAAAAAATAACCTTCAGGATTCATCATCATGAAATAGCTCTCAAAGCTAAACTCGTTTAACTCATAGTTTATTAAAAAAGTGATCTTCAGTGTTTATCAGAGTAACCTTTAGTGTTTAGGAAATCAATGACCTTCAAGGTGTTTGAAGAAGACTAACCCAAGAAAGAAGAAGACAAACTCATGTAAAATAATAGATTGTAAAACGTGATAAGACTAGACCTGGCAAACGGTTTGACCCGTCGCCGAGTACGAGTAAAATCCGGTAGGGTCCGGATAAAAAAGGATCGGGTAATTTATACTCGGATTTTTTCGGGTACGATTTTCTGGGAACCGTACCCTACCCTAGCAGGTAGGGTATTACCTGCGAGTAAATAATTAAAATTCTTATTTTTTTTAAATTATTTTTTGGATATTTTTCTCCCTTCATTTATTATTACAAGAACAACTACCATTTTCTAATTAAAATTCTTACTATTATCACTTCACTAATTTCGTTTTCGTCACAATTATCTCCACTCTCTTCTTAACTCTCACTCTCTCAAATCCATCACAACAAACAAATATATATCTTCCAAATCGAAAAAAAAATTACCAGAAAATTGATTCTTAAGTCTAAAGTAGTAAAATTCATACACAAAATTAACAAAAATAATACAAGCTAACCAAACTTTTTACAAAAATATCTTGTTAAAAACCAATATAATCTTCCTAGCTCCACTGTTCCGGTTTGAGTTATCACTCTCAAAGTTCATAGTCGATCGGAAACCAAGGCCTCAACCTTCAACAGTAAGTTGAGACTTCCCACGGAAGACCGACGGTAGGCTCTGGCAGATCTGCGCTCAGCTGCAGCGGATATGCGCTCTAATGTTCAGATCTGCGAATGGAGGTGAAAGGACGTTGGGGCGCCGTCGATATGGAGTAGAGTGTAGCCGGTTGCAGCGGATCTATGGTCGGCTGTGGTAGATTTGTGAGTGGATGTGAGAGAATGTTGGTGGGGCGCCGTCGATGTGGAGTAGAGTGTAGTGTCGTCGCCGGAGAAGACTAGTGAGTGAGAGAGACGAATAGAGCGAGGTTGAGAGACATAGACAGAGGGACTTCAGAGGGGAAGGAATGGAGAGCGGCAGATGAGAGAGAGAAAGATGAGAATGAGTGAATGACTGCCAAACAAAAACCCTAGTGCATTATACAGTAAAACGTTCGGGTAGCCCAGGTAACCCGTAACCTAACCGTATTTAACCGGAATTTGCGGGTCGGTTCGGGTTCGGATCTAATTTTGGAGGTATGCAGTATATGTACCCGTACCCGTGTTTTTTGACCGGGTCCGGGTGATATTTTGCCAGGTTTAGACAAGACTCAGATAATAAAAGCAGCCTCAAATAAGGCGGTGGATTCGAAAAGGAGAAGAACATTACCTAGATTACGTGATCAACAAGAAAGTTGTGCCTATAAATGCCACTTTTGATTCAAATGAAAAACATACACGAAAGTCTAAGTACATGCCACGAGTCTTTCTCACTTTCAAGTTTCTAGTTCTGCATATCAAATTAATTAGTCAGCATTTCTTTTACTCATTTTCAACCAAGAAACAACTAGAAATTATCACAAAAATCCATTAACCCTCTCTAAATCAAACTAAGACCATGTGTAATGTCACGATTTCCCTTAGCAATTACCCTAATACCCTCAGATGGTACTCCTCACCCATGGAAAGAGGTTAGTGTTAGTTGAGAGATGATTTTGGTTTGACCTTAAAATCTTTTAGGAATTATCTAGGGCATCCATGTTGCATCTTTCACCCCGGGTTCTTAAGTTGATTCACACTCTTGTTCATATGGTAACTAAAACTTAGAGAAAGCTCAACGAAGTAAGTGGAGCACAAAGCAAAGAGAACAAAGTAGCCAGAGCCATTCCTAGTACAGTTTAAAGAATGTTTTCATTTAGATTGTCTATGCAAAGTCACTGTTGCATGAGTGCAGGTCACGCCACTCCCACTTCTCTAAGAATTAACGAGCAATTTTGATGTCACCTGACGGTGACAAGTGTCACCTTCTTATTGGTGGATATTTTTTACCCATATCACGTCCAATCATGAATGGGCCTCTCGAGGGGATTCACTTAAACTTCAGTCTCCTTATTTATTATCCATGAGACAACCTTAAGATCTTGCTCAGTTTGACTAGGCTTGTAACTGAAAGACAACGGAAAGAAAAAGGTCTCTCGCGTTGTGTAAATGAAACTCATTCTATTACCAATATTAAGAAGGAAAAAAAATTGGCCTTAACCAAATGATTTGTTTGCTTTACTGTCATCCATGCATTTTCGTGTAAAAGTAGGCAAACATCTTTTTGTCCAGCTGTAATTACCTCAAGCATGTATCTGGCAAACAAGGGAACAAAAGCTCTATCATATGTAGAACGTAGCCAATTTACAGTGCCTTTTTAGGGTAGGAACTTATTCAATACTACAGGCAAGCCCCGATTCTTCCTCGCTTCTTCTTCACTTTTATACATGACTACATAGGATCGACCTTTTAAGGCTAAGGGTTGATATATATATATATATATGAGTAGTCCGTTTCATACTAACCAATTAGAGAAATGAACTAATGACAAATCCAAATAGGAGATTTTTCTAGGGAAACTCGGTGCTTGAATATGGTCAACACTTGCATCTACTAAACCTATTTAAGAATTTGACAGGGGAGTACTACACATTAGTATACCAAAAATAACCCCAAAGACTTATTAGGCCCTCTTTATCTTTTATTAATTAATAAATGTCAATATTTCAACGACTCAAATTTATATGGGTGATCAAATGGCAGCGCTATGCTAAGTAATGCGATGGTATAGTCTCTGTTTTGTGCCTGTGTTCTTCTTCTTCTTCTTTGGTTTTATTAATTTAGGGCAAAAGAACTTTGGACCCTTGTACCAATGTGCAGTTTAGTATCCTATCATTTAAAAAGTTGTACTAAACCTACCTCTACTCTTGAAAATTATGCACATCAATCAAAATTGTTGTGTAAGTATTAGATGTCGTAATTACTCTCACAAGTTTATTTTATTTACTTTAAATATTTTAAAATCTTCATTTTCCCTTTTTTCTTCAATCGAGGTTCCACAACCCCGATCGACCTTATCATCCATGCTCACCGCTATAGCAGCCACCCAGCCCTATCACCATAGCATGTGATGATTGTCATCGCAACAAACCACTGCCAAACACCACAACACCGTTGTTGTTATAACCGTTAACATTAAGTACCACCCCTTTATTGGTGCTTAATCAGAAGGGAACGAGGAGATGGGTGTAGGTACATTGTTGTGGCTGATCAGAGGGAAAGAAATAGGAGATGCATGTGGATTGGTAGTGGTCAGAAATGGGTATGGTGGGTTGTGGTGGTTAATCAGAGAGCGAGAAAGAGGAAATTAAGGTTAGTGGTGATTAATCAGATGGTTACAAATAGGAGATGGATGAACGTGTAGTGTCATTGTGCATGCAGAGTGCGTATGCGCTGTGAGTGCATGTGTGTGTGGTTGCTGTTGTGTGCTTATGTGTACGTGCAGTTTGGTTGTGTTTGTGCATACAATGTGGTGGTTGGTGTTTTGCAACGGGATTGCGTGTGTACAATGTGCGTATTCATGCAAGTGAGTGTATGTTTGTGTGTGCTTTTGCAGTGTGATTTATGTGTTCAGTATGTGTGCGTGCAGTGTGTAAGGGGGTGGTTAGGTGTTTGTGTGTGCATGCAATGTGCAGCATGCGTGCGTGTGTGTATGATGGGTAATGGGGATGGGAGGGGAGGGGAGGCTTGGGGGGACAACCCGTGGTGTTTGTAGGTGCATGATTGTGTGAACATGTAAGGTGTGGGTGTTTGTGGGGGAGGGGGTGCAACCGTGCTCTCTGTGCATGTGGTCAAAAGGGTATTTTGGTATTTAAAGGGTGACAAAGAATTTTCTCTCCAAAACACGATTAAGTTAAAAGAATCCGTCCAATGTGTATAATTTTTGGGAGTAGAGGTATGTTTAATATAACTTTTTAAACAAAAGAGGACCAAACTACCCGTTGATAGAAGTACATGGGTCAAAGTACTTTTTTTCCTTTTAATTTTCAACTCCACTAATAGATAGAGAAAACTAGTTACAATAACAAGAGAAGAAAAACACAGCAACTCTATACCCAAACTTTTCAAAACGCCTTGGTGCTCATATGCCCAAACTTTTCAAAACCCCTTATTGTAAAAAGTTTGGCTAACAACCCCAACGAAATATTACCCAAAACAATAGAAAAATAATTACTACTAGTAGGTACTAACTTACAAATAACACTTCATGAATCCGCCTAATGTCTTACAAAGATGCCTTCTCTTATCTTCCATCAATTTTAATTATATATATATATATATATATATATATATATATATTTATAAAAGCGAAAGCTGAGAGAATATGCCCACGTCATTGCCTACGTGGATACTTTCTTTTTTTGCCATATGGACTAAAAAATCTACTCCAATATATTCACTTCTAAATTTATATATCCCTCAAATTTAGTCATTTTAAATCAGTGATTGAAAATATTCATTTACATAAATTAGCCTTTGCTGACACTTGTTTCAAATTTGAAAATCTTACCGTCGTCATCTTTTCTAATTAATCTCCTAAAATCTCGTCAAATTAACTAATTGCAATATTCCTCTCTAAATTATATATATATATATAGGGAGCTGATCCGTTGATAGCGCTAGCAAAATATGATAAGTTGCTAGCGTAATCTGGCCATCCACCCGCGATCTGTGGAAGGTTCAGATCTTTTTTTTTTACGTTTTTTTAGTTCGTCTGCCACATTATGTAGCGGACTAGTATTCTAACATTTCTCTCTCTCTCTCTCTCATTAATGCCCTGACTTGTTTTTCCCCTCTCTCTATGTCCTTTCTCTTCAATCTGACTTATCTCTTTCTCTCACCACTCTTTTCCTCTCTTTCGTCCTCCTCTCCCCTCTTTTCTCTCTTTCTCCTTTCATATGATAACCATCAAAATAAAAGCTTTGAAACAGATTGCTGCAATTCAGGCCCTCTGCTTTTTGGAGATGCTTGACCTCTACAATTCAGGCCCTCTGCTTTTTGGAGATGCTTGACCGAAATGCAATTCAAGTCCACACAAAGCACACAGTCCAATTCAAGGAACCCTGCAACGCGAGGAATCACTGAAAAGAAACCATTTATGAATACGGCTACGTGTGGGTTTTGAGCCGCACGGGGCTTTGCCATTCAGTTCTACGATGTGCAGGACCGGTTGGGCTATGACCGACCCAGCAAAGCAGTAGATTGGCTCATTAACAAGGCCAAGAATGCCATTGCAAAGCTGGATGAACTGCCTGAGTAGAACCCAATTCCTG
This sequence comes from Escallonia herrerae, assembly GCA_033070095.1. Classification (NCBI taxonomy): domain Eukaryota; kingdom Viridiplantae; phylum Streptophyta; class Magnoliopsida; order Escalloniales; family Escalloniaceae; genus Escallonia; species Escallonia herrerae. The sequence continues at coordinate 69,719 of JAVXUP010001673.1, read as the reverse complement.
GTGAACCTTCCACTGCACTGGGGCCAGAGCCAATAGAATTGTCTCCTTCCTCTTGTGGGTATGAATTTCAGCTACCTAAGAAAATGGGTGAAAACCCAAGTGGTAGTTTTGATGAAGAAAGTATTGAAGATACAATGAAATCGTTCTTTCCTACAAGTTCTGGAATGAGTTTCCAGAACTACCTGAATGAGTTAATGCCAAGAGAAAGGAGAAAAAGAGAAAAAAATGTCAGAAGTCTTATCTTCAACATAATGTAGCGGATGAGAAAAAAGAGAGAGAGAGAGAGAGAGAGAGAGAGAGAGAGAGAGAGAAAGTCAGAGCATTAATGAGAGAGTGAGAGAAAAAAAAATGACAGAAAAGTCCGTCCGCTACATAATGTAGCGGATGAGCTGTTTTTAAGTTTGAGGGTATTTTTGTCAAAATATCTTCCGCTACATAATGTGGCAGACGGACTAAAAAAAACGTAAAAAAAAAAGATCTGGACCGTCCACAGATCGCGCGTGGACGGCCAGATTGCGCTAGCAACTTATCCTATTTTGCTAGCGCTATCAACGGATCAGCTCCCATATATATATATATATTACAATTGTCTCATCCATTCTATCATTTCTTTTGTTCAACATTATGAACCCACTATTCTCAAGCATTTTTTGAACCAATAAGCTTTTGTTGGTGCTTCCTTTTTTTTCTTTTTTTCTTTCTCATTTTGGTAAAGGTTGTTTGTATTTCTTTCACACAATATCACTTCGAATGAACATGTGTTCAGATTCAATGATGTTGGATGGCCTTCGTTTTTGGTTTTCTTCATTTTTATCCATGTTGTGGTGCTTTTTTTTTTTTATTGTTGTTTTCTAATTTTATAATGTCTGAAGCTTTAAAGAGAAAAGAATTGGTCTGGGAATTGAAAGTTTTAGGACTCGGATGCAAAGTCGATTCAAGAAAAGAAAAGTTTCAGTGAAACAAAAATTCCAGTGCATTTCTTAGTTGTTGTAGAATTTGATAATTTTATACTCCTTCCGTCCCACAAAAATTGATTAGTTTTTCTTTTTGGACCGTCTTACAAAAATTGCTCGCTTTCCAAATCAAGAAATATTATATATATATATATATATATATATGGGAGCTGATCCGTTGAGAGCACTAGCAAAATGGGGTATTTTGCAAGCGCGATCTGGCCGTCCATCCTGAAGATCTTGTTTTTTTTTTAAAACTGTCAATCGTCCGCGACATAATGTCGCGGACAGCCTTTTTTACCATTTTTCCCCTCCTCTCCTGTCTGCCACATTATGCGCGGACTACTTTCAAGTCCTGACATGTGTTAGGAAAAAGACGTCCGCTACACAGTGTAGCGGACGACCTCTAGGCTAACACGTGTCAGGACCTGTCCCGTCATTCATTTACGCCCGCCAAGAAAGTCTCCTGTCAGGTCTTTATTACGTCCCCATGTCAGAGTGTCGGCAATAATGTCCGCTATACAGTATCGCGGACATTATTGCCCCTATACCCAAAAGTTCCCTAATTCTCAGCTCTTTCGGCAAAATATTCTTCTCCTTCAGATTCACTTGCTTCCATTTTCGGCTCCCCTCAAGCTTCGAGTAACACTTGCTTCAAGCTTCACTCAAGCAAGGTAAGTTTGTGATCTCAAAAGTTTTCTAGGTGGGTTGACTAATAAAGTATAATTTTTTTTGGACAAAAAAGTATAGATTTTTGGTGATGTTCTAGAAATTCGTCACTCTATTCATCAACTTGTGATGTTCTTGAAATTAATTTGTTAACTTTAAACAAATTCATTGTAGTTAATTTTGATTTTTTTGAGGTTCACTAACATCGACACATGTACCCTATTTAAATTCAAATTTTTTGAGATACGTTTGTTGTATTTTGGCATGATGAATTTGTCTATTTATCTTAGTAATTTTAATTTATTATGTTCAATAAATCTATGATTAGCAAAATGGGAGACACTTTTGAGATTATGTATATGGTATATTTGTCATCTTAAATTGGTCTATTTGCAAAGATAATTTTGAGGTAATATTTTTAGTTAAAAATGTCATTTGATTGGTAAGCATAGTCTATTTCTACATAGGTCTTGTTTCACAATGTCTGATTTCGTGTCGAGCTCCAACACCCCCGTAGATGCTAGTGATCCGTATCTAGGACGAACGTTTCAAACATTGGAAGAAGCTGTAGAATGTTTTCGAGTGTATTCATTGAGGGTTGGTTTTGGCATTAGAATAAAGACTACAAGAACAAGCAACGTAACGAAAAAGATATGCTCTCGCTTATACGAGTGTCATAGGGGCAGAAACCCAGTGCAAAATGAGACACGCGTAGGCAACAATGACAGTGATGAAGAAATAGGATATTTGCGTAGAAGACGGGACTGCTTTGCTCGCACGAATTGCCAGGTCAAGATGTTCGTAAGCTACAAACTCAAGCAAGATCATTGGCTTATTACCAGCCTGGAACTGGCACACAATCACCCGTTAGTAATCCCTTCTAAGGTGAGTCAGATGCATCAACACAAGAAGATGGGTAAGGTCGCGAGGAGCCTAATTCACACAATGAGCAATGCGCGGATAGGACCTATCGAGATTGTTAATGTTCTTGCTGAACAGGCTGGGGGAATTCAAAATTTAAACTTTAACACGACAGACGTTCGTAACGCGGTCCGAACCCATAGACGAGCCGCGTATGACCTCAATGATGCTCAATCCACAATGAGCCTATTGAAACGGATGCAGATGGAGGACCCGCAGTTTACCTTCGATTATAAACTTGACGACGAGCATCGAGTTAGCACAATTTTTTGGGTCGACGGTCGTTCGAGGCTAGCTTATAAGCATTTTGGGGATGTCGTGACTTTCGACACCACATACCGTACCAACAAGTACTCGATGCCATTCGCTCCTTTCACGGGGTCAATCATCATTATCACTCCATCCTGTTCGGGTTCGCCTTGTTAAGGGACGAGAGCGAGAGTTCTTTTGAATGGTTGTTTAGGGCGTGGCTGGAAGCAATGAACTTCAAAGCACCGAAAGTTATCATCACCGATCAAGATTTGGCAATGAAGAAGGCTATTGCTACCGTCTTCCCAGATACTCGACACAACTTGTGCACTTGGCACATAAGCAACAAATACCCTGAACGTCTGCATCACGTGTATGCAAAGTATCCAGACTTTAAACAGGATTTTGACAAGTGCGTTAACAAGTCGTTAACGATTGAGGAATTTAAGGAGAGGTGGGAAAAGCTTGTTGAGGATTACTCATTGCAAGACAACGAGTGGCTCCAGCACTTGTACGAGCTCAAAGAGCAATGGATTGGCGTTTACACGAGGAGGCATTTTTCTACGGGCATGAAAACGACGGGCAGGAGTGAATCTATGAATGCCACGTTCGATAGTTATGTGGGTACAGCTACCAATTTGAAGATTTTCGTCGCATCCGCACAAAAAGCGGTTGCGTCGTTATTCGTGAAAGAAAGGGCTGCAGACTTTGCAACCACGTACAAACAAAGGAGAAGGTTGCTTGAGACCCCGCTGGAGCTGAACGGTGCCAAAGTCTATACGAAGGAGATCTTCCTGCTATACCAAGTAGAGCTGCAAAAATCGGGACGATACAGTATAAACAAGGTGGCAGAAAAGTCTACGCGTGAGTACAAGGTTTATTCGCTCGTGAATGACCTCGTCCCTGAGAAGCTGCGCAGAATTTATACGGTGAGCCACGACACATTGACGGACTCGGTGACATGTGTTTGCAAGAAGTTTGAGTTCCATGGCATCCTGTGTAGACACATTCTGCGGTTTTTCACCCAGAAGAATATCAGGACAATCCCCGATAAATACGTCCTGCCACGGTGGACGAAAGGTGCAAACAGGTTGCACGGTACCATTGCCTTTCCGGAGCACCCGTATACTGACTTTGAAGAATCAGAGACGTTGCGGTATAATCATCTGGTGACGATGTTCACCCGTTTGTCCGTAAAGGGTGCTGCTACAATGGTCGGATATAAACATCTCCTCGAGGTAGCTCAGCAGCAAGAGCCCATCGTCGACCAGTTGGAAGCAGCTTCAGTCAGCAATGCGGTTGACACTGAGCCTACGACGGGATCAGAAGATGACGAGCCGGGGGAGGAAGACGACAATGATATCCGGCCTTTGGATCCAATTATATCGCAAACGAAAGGCCGCAAGAGATCTACGCGGATGAAAAGCTCTATTGAAACGGCAACTCAACCTAAAAAGCTAAGAAGGTGTGCATTGTGCAACAAAATGACCGACCACGACAAGCGGAACCATTACAAGGCACTGGGGATAAGTCCAGGGGGTTTGCAAGACGGGGAAGAAGATGACGCCGAAGATGAGGACGAACAAGCTGCAGTGGACCTTTTATTTTTTGCTTTGGCCTACGCCTCTTCAATCGGAAAAGGAGCTTCGGCCTGCGCTGTACCCTCTCGTGATGCCTACCATTGACCAAGGCAGCAAATATATTCTACGAGAAACATAATAAGCATTAAACATTAAACATAGCAAACAGAATAAGATTAATCAATTTTACAATATGCAAGTTACAATAAGAAGTAAACAGGATCTTACCATGGCATCCAACTGGCCTATGCCTTTGTACATGCTAATCACAGGCATCGCGGGAGTATCATCGTAGAGACTGTCGATGACTGATACCGCCTTCTCTACTGGTTCATAGCAAACCAAGTACCAGTCGACATTCCCTATGGGATTAGAAACACGTCGGCAACACTTGCGCTCACTGGACTATCCTTAGCAAGATATGCTTGTAGGTTAGCGGTCGGTCTCTACTGGGACATGGTTCTCCCCTTCCTTGAACGACCCAGTCTTTCCACTCTTGTACTAGGATGCCATGAAAAAAAGCATCCAAGATAAAATGCACAGACCGATGTTTAGCTGCTCCCGACCCCTTTGCCTCAGAATTTACACGTAGTACGAGATGACACCGTTGTCTAACTAAGCTCCCGGAGCCAGCGAGGCCATTTCTGTCCACAAGCAATTGTAATTTAAGCCCTCCAGGTGAACCACGTCATACGACGCTCCGTCTTTGGGGGGCTCGATAAAATAACGGGCTTGGATTAGCTCGCATTTACGAGGCTTTAGGGGCCTGGCTGGATGCCCGTTCCGATATTGCCCTCGGGGGTCGACCGGGGGATATTGCCCTTCGGAGGCCCTGGCCGACTGATATTGCTCTTCGGCCATTTCTTCTGCAGGCTGATATTTCCCTTCGAGGAGGTCAAACGGGGCACATTCCCTCTGGGGGCGCCAAGTGATCCTGCCCACGAGACAATGGGCAGTGCCTCGGAGAAACCGTAGTTTCTAAAAGGCCAGTCTTGCGTGACTTGACTCTGAGAGAGGGGTTGGGGTTCCGGGAACAAATTGAAGGAGGGGCCATTGTAATCGTCCCACTACGCTTGAGCCTGTCTCATACCGGCTATAGAGGGACCACCAACTCCCTGGCTCACCCCTAAGCCTGTCCTGAGGGATCACCGTATCCCTCGTTGATGCCCGTATAACCCATTCCTGCGATTCCCGGGCTGAGGACAGAAGACTGTCCCGATACTTGGCGCAAAAAATTCCCGCAGCCTAAAGCTAATACAGCAGCCTATTGGCGAAGATCATGGCCCATTGCGTTCACCAGATCTTTTCACTCACTCAACTTTCTAGAAGAATGCAAGCAAGGCATTAACCTACATCCAAAGGGATAAAAAAATAAGTAACTTCAATCAGACATTTATATTCATCAAATTCAATAGCGAGAGACATGTACATATGGTTTTGGAGTCGGGCCTCGTTGCCTTGTGTAATGCTCGATACAGATACAAAAGAACCGCTGCTCATAATCCCCAACTCCAGCAGGTTACCCAACAATGGTAAATATTTTATGCTGACCGTGTTCTTCGACGTCGTTGGGAATAAAATTGCCCCCATGACCCACAAGAGGAAGGCTTGTGTGTACAACACAAGCATCTGGCCCGTATAGTTTTCCAGCAAAACCCCGTAGGTACCAACCACTTCAACTTTATACCACCACTGCTAAATTGATCTTAGGGTATTGAAGTGAAGAAGTCCCTAGCGGTTCTCTTATTCGTTGCTTCCTACAGAGGAGCAATTACCGGCTGCCTCGTCACCGATAAACCTAAGATGAACCCTACATCTTCTAAGGTAATTGTCATCTCTCCGAGCGACACCTTTCAACAAGGGCAACTATTAAGTGCCGGTCAAGATGTTGAAAGATCTACCCATGCGTGAAAATCTCAAACCTAATTCCACGCAGTATCTTTTTCTGGGATTTCTGGGACTTGTTCAATTTTCATGTTGTGAACTCGTGAGAAACTTCTACGGTGGTGAGAAGTTCTCTTTCCTACGAATTAATAAATACAATTAAAGCAAAACAAACGGTATACAACGTTCGTAAGAATAAGAACGTTGATAAATAATGTATCTTACTTGACCATCCCATATTAGAGTACTAATATGGTTGGCTTGGTCGTATAACACGGATAGATCTTCTGGTCCAGGGTTAAATTTCATTTTTTACAACTGAAATTATGGAAAAACCTTCTCAGTTTGGATTTTACGGTTTGGATTTTGATAATCGCTCGCAAAAATACGACGCTAGCACATGTATAATACATATAACGCAAGCACATACATAATACATACAATGTTAGCATATACTCATATGTATAATCGATATATATACATATACGGAATCGGATTTTACAAACGCTAGCACATGAACAAATACATACATATATAAATCCTCACCGCTAGCGCATGCTCAATGCATAATCAAAACCACGTATAAAACGCAATATTCATCACAACTATAGATTACAAACATGTAAATGATTGATTTTGTGAACTTACGTGATCTATTAGGGTATTAAAGGTGTTCTTAAGAAGAAATTGCCCAGATCTGCTTGCCAATGCCGCTGTGAATATTTGTGAGTAGAAAGAATGGAGAAGAGTGTCGTAGTTAGGGTTTTTTTTTAATATATATTAAACGTCCGCTATACAGTATCACAGACAGTTTAAAAAACTATTACATCCGCCACACTGTGTAGCGGACACTGTTGGACAAGATTACCGTCGTGGGCGTAAAGGATTGACGGGACAGGTCCTGACATGTGTCAGCCTAGAGGTCGTTCGTTACACTGTGTAGCGGACATCTTTTTCCTGACACGTGTTAGGACTTGAAAGTAGTCCACCGCACAATGTAGCGGACAGGGGAGGAGGGGCAAAATGGTAAAAAAGGCTGTCCGCGACACTACGTAAAGGACGACTGTCAATTTTTGAAAAAAACAAGATCTGGGCCGTCCATCTTTCAGGATGGACGGCCAGATCGCGCTTGTAAAATATTCTATTTTGCTAGCGCTCTCAACGGATCAGTTCCATATATATATATATATATATATATATATATATATATATATATATATATATATATATATATATATATATATATATATATATATATATATATATACATATTTACTCTTTTTATGTTTTTTTATTCTACTTTTCTCTCCACATTTAATTCTCCGATAACCTATTTTCTCTATTCTGGCCCACTTTTTATTCTATTTCTCTCTCCACATTCTCTTGGTCCTATTTCTTCCCCTCGTTCTCTCTAAAGAATAGAATGAAAAATACATAATATATGACTTAAATCCTTAATTTGCGTGAAAAAAGGTGATTAATTTATGTAGGATGGATGGTGATATACCTCAAATATAACTTCAATAATTAGGGAATATCCGGCGATCCCAGTCAAACTGGGAGATCGACAATTATCTTATCAGAGATTCTAACTCTATCATCAGAGATAGACACGTGATCCTCTAGGATCCTAATACAATCCTGATTGAATTTGTTCACAGTCTAGTCTTACTAGGGCTCTTCTTCCTACCATTATATAAATGGGCTACCCCTCTAGGTATGGGGGACTCACACAATTACATAATTTATGCTTTTTCAGAGTCATTATCATGTAGCTGCGCTCTGACTTAAGCATCGGATAGTTCTCCGCCGGGAACCCATCCGGCGGTCACTCGTTTTCTGTCTTGCAGGTCATCGGTTCAGGCTTGGGTTCCGCAACATACGCGGAGCATATTTTTAGGAGAAATATTTTGGCGCATCCGTGGGACTTGCCAGCCTAGTCGTTTGACCTCAAGAAACCTACTCGTCGAAACTACTACAGAATCGCCGCCATTGATTCAATTGTCGTCGCAATAAACAAAAAAGACTTCAGGTTAGAACAAAGCTGCCGCCGGCAGCCAATCCACCGACGGCCCTACTGTCGTTAAACGTTCTGTCGTCATCAATGTAAAACCAAGAGTAGAGGTGTCAATGGGCCGGGCTGGCTCAGCCCAAGCCCAAAGGGCCTCCAGTAAAAATGGGCGGGGGCCGGGCCTGGTGTCTGGAAAACTGGTCGGCCCCAGGCCTAAAATCTGCATATATAGGCCCAGTCCAAGCCCAGGCCCTAGGCCTAGTATTTAGGGCCGGGCCCGAGCCCAAATTTTTTTTTCTTCTTTTTTGGTTCCCAATTCCTTGTTATTTATTTGTGTCGATGGCCAACAATAATACATCAAATTAATTGGTTGAAATTGATACATTTGGTATAGTATTGACAAGCCTTTTTTGGCCTACTAACATTATAATTTATAAGTAGCATTTTTCGAAAGTTTGATGGAAGATACGCTCGTTAAAGCATTGAACAGTTGTCCCACTACGCAATCGGAGGTAGATATTTCCATGGAAGTCCACGCTAACATGCCAATTTACAGGCTTTTGCTAGTCTTTTGGTGGGTCTTTTCGTTTCCTCAATATAGGCCTGTCCATACAAATGTAGGGTGCTTGTAGCCTTGAACAGTTTTTGGTTCCTTGTACAAGTCTTAGTCACCAAAGAAGTCTTGGCCCATATCCAATATCAGTTTTATGAGGTACCTTCTCGATATATAACCAAGAGTAATGTGCAAAATAAACAAGAAATGCTGTAAATAGCATCTAGCAAATAAAGATATGGTTCCAGCATCATCACTGTTGACACACAAATTGGAAGCTCTACGTTATTTCTCAGATTACCATGATGCCTGTCATCTTTTATATGCGTACGTATCATATGTGTTGTGCTAAATGCAAACCTCCTTAGCGTGCTCATGATGATTAATATGTCAAGACAATTTATAGCTTCAGTGACGAGGAACAAACTAACCTGACATTGTTTGGAGTGAGCTTATTCAGTACTTACTGAATAATGGCAGGGCTGTAATTTAAGGGCAAGGATGACCCAACCAGCCAATCTTTTGGAGGATATAACTGAAACAAAATTTCAAATAAGCCTTCAAATATTGAACAACACGGACAACTGCTCCTCCAGTGTGGTTGAAAATGGAGCTCAATATAAAGTTCAAGAACTACTAAGAAGGCAGCCAACCGAGCCAAGCCCGGGCCTGAAAATCCGGGCCAAACCGGGCCCGAGCTTTTTCCTGGATTTTCTTGGCCTGGTCCAAGCGTAGGCTCTAAACCCTAATATATAGGGTCATTACTGTTCATCGAGGGGGCCGGGCCAGCCCGGGCCAGAAAGGGGCCCGGTAGGGCCAGCCCACGGGCCGCCGGGCCTTTTTGACAACTCTAACCAAGAGAAAAAAAATATGGGGCAATTAAATGCCCGCCGAAGATCGCCACGACAGCAACCTGCACTGCCGTAATCAAGCCGACATCAACAAGAGGCTAGACGGTGGGATGTCTTGCACTCAACTGCCAAACAACCCATCGCCGTCGCAAATCTCAAGTCCAATCACAAAAAAAAATCAGCCACGAAAGGGCTGTTTCTTCCATTGCTGCTACTTCAGTCACCCTCCAACGCCAACTCCAATCTGCGCGGACTTGCACAACGCTGGCAAAGGGCTCTGCCACGCTGACGTGACTATTGCATCCACTATCGCCGCTGTGATGCTACTGCAACATTAACAAAAAATATAGAAGGGGAAAAGAAGAAACAAAGAGTGCCTATGTAGGCAGGCCCACGCTCACACAACCATCACCACCGAGTCGCGGGCACCATAAACCGCCGACCGCCGACCACCGTAAGCAGCACTAGCGGCACTGCTGTGCAAGCTCGAAATCACAACATGGTCGTCGCCAAACTATCACAGAAAACCCACGACGAACACAGCGCTGCCATCGCGCCACTGTCCCCTACGGCTTATGTTCACAGAAATCAGAAAAGAAAAAAAATAGGAAGACACGCCGCTGCCACGACCTCTTACGCCAATTCGTCACAAGCACCAACTGGCGAAAACCGCCACCACAGCGCCGTAGCGCATAACCACCCAGTGCACCGTCGCTCCCATGGGTTAAAATCCTAACAGCACCACTGCACACCAGCTAAGATTGTCGCCACACAGGGGCATCTCATACGCTCTGCTCGGTCACCGCCATCCAAAGAATCTACTCTACCGAAATCAATTGCAACGGTGTCCCTTAGCCAAGGTCCTCACCACCGGAGGTCTCTGGCGCCATGCCATCCAAAACCGTGACGACGCCTCCATCATCGGTAAGCGGAGACAATGATGATGGCCCTGCGCCGTCTAGTTCGGATTTGCACCGTTTAGCTCCTGGTCTGCGACACCTTTGGGGAAAACACAGACGTCCACCGCGATGTCGCTGTTGGCGGACATCTTCTCTGACGTCGTGCCCTCCATTGCAATCGAATAAGCGATGCTGCCACTCCATCGATTAGCTCCCTGGCATCGCGTTGTTGCAACAACTAAGCCTTGATTTTGCCACCGGCAGCGACTGATCTCCTGTTTCTCCTTGCGGTGGCGCCGCCTCCTCCCTGCAGTAGTCAACTTCGTCTCCAGGCGACCGATAACAATAGAGCCAATCGACGCCCCACGACAGACGGCACCACCATCACGACATGATTATCTCCTCACCGATGTGCCACCACCATGGTGCCGTTAATAAAAGATGGGCAGCTACCACCACCAGATCTGCCTCTATTGCTGTCTTTTTGGTCAAGAAAAAGATGGGCAGACCAAGAAATTAAAATTTTGCATTCCACCTCGTAGAATTGCATATTGGTATTTTAGACCCATAGGGTCTTATGTATTCAATATATGCCACAAGTTTAAAAGTATTACGTGATTAGCCCATACACAATGCATTTTTGTGATTAAGACCCAAAGGGTCTTATTTATTGCTTTTAAAGCATTAAGCTTTTAACCTATATAGATCGCGTATTTAATTTTAAGGCTGGAAGGGCCTTATTTATTCTGCTTAGGCCACGCACGTTTCGAAGCATTAAGCTTTTAACCTGTAAGAAAGGCCTATTTAGGTTTAAGACCATCTAATGTCTTTTATTTAAAATATGCCGCACAATTGTTGGAAACGGTGCATATTTTATCGCATGTTTGTGGCTAAAAAATTTTAAGCGACTAAGCCTTTACAATGATAGATATTTCATTGCATGTTTGTCGTTAAAAATTAAGAGACTACCAATTTTAGCACTAGCAAACTTTCCAAAGGCCGCTTCCAGTGCGCTTATATAGCTAGACCTATTTACTTTTTTGGTCTACTCTTCTCCAATTACATCAAACACGTTACATGTTGGAGCTTTCGACTACTATGACATATTAAGCTCACCTGCGACACGTAGTACAACGCACTCTCGTCAGCCAATCGACAAAACCTTAATGGGGGCCTTGGTGTTTAAACACCATTCTTAATTCTATGTTAAAAACGTAGTTGTATTTTTATATGCTTTATTGCTTCAAGGCTGTTTTTTCAATCACTCACTTTTATTTTTTGCAAGGATTTTGATGTATAAACCACTCCATAAATAAGGAACAAATTCATAGCACCCTGTGACTTGAAGTCGCATTTAGGTTTTTTGCTGCAGTATCCTACCGTCTCAGCATTATATATCGTCTCATGGTCATATAGTGACCTCTATCTATGGCATATTCACATCGCTGCTTGTTGAGAAGCTAGTTCAACAATGATGGAAGCACACATGCTGCTACCATATCTAGTGAATCGCAAGCTATGCCTGGTAAAACTGCAAGCTCAAGCTCATGCAACCAGCAAATTGAATCTAGTTGCTTCTTAATATATCGATAAACTACGATATTAATCACCCAATAATATCTTTCTCAGACGGACTCCGTTCTTTAGCTTTATATACTCGTACAGTCAAGCAGGCAAATTATGGTCTTTTATATTGCTCCCACATGTCTTCTTGCGACCAGGCCCTATATATGGGCTGAAGAGCCAACTTTATATATCCATGCCCTGTGCCCTCTCAAACAGGGGGGCTTCATAGCAGCGGCCATATTACGGGCTCCATGACACATGCCTTCTTATTTGGCACCGCAGGGGTATGGCGAGAACTTCAAGCTCCATCAAATCCTCAAGGGTACTTTCATGAGCTTCGGCTCTGTTCGCCCTCAAGGGCTCATATGAGAACTTTAAGTTCCATCAAACCCCCGGGTATTTACATGAGCTCTGTGCTCCATCAGCCCTCAAGGGTGCTTACCAGAACTCTACATTCCACTAGCCCTCTAAGGCGGTCCCTCAAGGGTGACAGACTATAGCTCAAGTTCTATCCGAACGGTTTAGCTTTAGTTCTAACCCGTAAAATGGCAAAACCTAGTGGGAGTTTGTTGCCCTACTCTGTTTTGTTAATTCGAAACCTGGCCGAGCGTGAGTGCGAGGCTTCTTTACCAGCCCTTAACTGACGATACGGGTTCGCGTCAAAGTAAAACGCAAGCATGATGTGGTCAGCTCAAGCTAAAGAACACACACTTGCACAAAACAAACACCCTCCACCTGAAAGGTGACCCCTCAAGGGACATTCAAACACTTAGCACATGCAACAACTTGCATGCATAGCTCTGTGTCTTCTCTTTAGAGAGGCTAACGTGGGGCACAGAGTTTTAGCACCCTACTTGGGTAAAGTTCCAATGCTTAAGCTTCCAAGAGCTTAGGTCCAAGCACATGGAGGAGAAAAATATTATTACCCCTACAAGCGGATGGAGAATCCCTTACAAATTTGACGTGTGTCTCAAAACACCAGGTATAAACTTCCTCAGCCAAACATTTTAGCTAAGGAAGTGGAGGGATTGTGATATACCTCAAATATAATTCCAATAATTAGGGAATACCCGGTGATCCCAGTCAAACTGAGAGATCAACAATTATCTTATCAGAGATTCTAACTCTATCATCAGAGATAGACACGTGATCCTCTAAGATCCTAATACAATCTTGATTGGATTTGTTCACAGTCTAGTCCTACTAGGGCTCTTCTTCCTACCATTATATAAAGGGGCTACCCCTCCAGGTATAGGGGGACTGACACAATTACATAATTTATGTTTTTTTAGAGTCATTATCATGTAGTTGCGCTTTGACTTAAGTATCAGAGAGTTTTTCGCCTAGAACCCCACCCGGGGATCACTCGTTTTCTGTCTGGCAGGTCATCGGTCCAGGCTCGGGTTTCACAACGTACGCGGAGCATATTTTTAGCAGCAACAGATGGAGTATTATATACATTATCTTTACATAGAAAAAATGGGCTAAGGTAGACCAAAAATTTTATTTTTTATTTTTATCTTACTTCTTCAAGCTTCTCATTTATTACCAAATTTGTTTATTTTATTTTTTTCGTGTGTTCCGGTGTTATCTTTTTTCTTTTTTTTAATCTTATCTCATGTGCAATATTTCATAACTTTCTTTCTAATAAAAGGGTACTAAACTCCACCTTTTTTTTTGTTAGTAACATATCACAAGGTAGGTAAGCACTTCAAGAATGTCACTTATAATTATAATCATCTAACATCTTATTGTACGAAAACTATTTTTTAGATCTCGTTTATAATTCTGACATTCGAAGGAATTTACGTTTTTCTTTCGTACGTTTTTTATATATGGTTATTCATAACACATTTGTATTACGAATCCATTCAAGTGGTTAGATAATATTTTTATAATTCTTATACAATATTTCGTGCATAGCGCACGAGATCAAAGCTAGCGAGATAGTAAAAGCTAATATTAATGTTTTTATGCCTCATTTATTTATATTCATAATGATAAAATATCTCTGATCTTAGAATTTCGTAGGGGTGATCACAATTCGGTTGGTTCAGTTTGGAGGATGAATACCAAACCGAACCGACCAACTTCGGTTTAAAAAAAAAAAACTGAACCGTGGTTGAGCAGTTCGGTTTCTGCAGATTGGACGAATTGAACAGTTTTGTTTGAACGGTTTAATCGGTTTGGGTCAAACTCAATTTGGGTAAATTTAGGCTCAAAAATTAATAACTTATACATACTAATAAGCTCCTAAAAATAAAATTTTTATCATAATTATTAACACTTAGTAAGATGTAGGCGACGAATAAAAAATGTACGTTGTGTTAAGAGATTTAGGATTTATCTCATTTTATATGAGTGGTTAGATAACTAGGGTTAGTAAAAAATAACTAGGATTAGGTAAAAATATAAATATGTTATATTATATTATTATTATAATATACGATTAGTTCGGTTTATGAAGTTTCAAAAAAATTCAAACTGAAGCGAATGTACGATTTGAGAAAAAAATCAAACAGATTGATTTTTAGATCGGTTTGAAAATAAACGGATTGGTTGGTTCAATTTTCACGGTTGAATCGGTTTCAACGGTTTAAATGCTCACCTCTAAAATTCCATTCAGACGTGTAACCATGACATGAAGAAGAGAGAGTTTAACCATGCTTTTATTCCTTAAAGAAAATATTCTTGTCCCAAATGCATTTATGCCTCAACTCACCTTAATGCCTGTGCATCATTCTAGTCGAGACTATTTCAACATCCTTAATTGTTATCTCAGCCTTCATAAATAATTAGTCTGGCGCACTTTTAGTGATGAAACATAACACTATCCTATAATAAGACAAAATAAAATTTTAGGTCATACTAAAAGAAAAAGAAAAATTTAAGAGTCTCGGAAGGATCTTAAAAATCTAATTCTATAATAAGAAACAAAGAAGTTCTCAAAGGTATCGAAACCTTTATGATTAGAGGATTTAAAAAAAACAAAGGACAGAAAATGAACATATCTTATATGCAGACACATATATTTAATAGTTATATTTATTAAATAAATGTTAGACCGACTGAATTATTTGGCTGAACATGCCTTTAAAAATTTTGCTCGTGCCTACCCATTATTTTAATCACTCAAAATTTGGTGCCCACTTAATCACGGTCTCCATAAAATAAGTGTACATACGTTGCTCAACTTAAGTTGCATCCCCAATTTTAATACTTACATGCCTTATTTTGTTTTTTACAATGATAAAATCTCTCTTATTTCAGAAATCCCACGAGACTCAACATGTAACCTTGACAAAAAAACAAAGACTTTATCCATGTTTTTATTCCTAAAATATTCGTGTCGCAATGCTTTAGGCCACCTTAATGCCTCTGCATTATTCTACTGGAGGCTATTCAACATCCTTAATTGTTAACATAGCCCTTATAAACAATTAGCCTACCGTACTTTAGTGACGAAATGTAATACTCCTATTAAAGGTTGCCTCACAGTACTCATCAAAAAGTAGTCTATGATGGGCTGGCAGTACATATGGATGGGTTTAGCTTGGTTTCATCTGCACTTGGTCTAAAGTTTATAGCCATTGAAATCTTCGGCCCAGTTTTGGCTCTCCTTAATTGGAAGAAAATAATTATGTCCCCTTGAATAGAAATTAAAGAAAAATTCACATCCAATTCAAGACATTGGATTGCATATTAAACAATGTGATGAATCAATGTTTTTATTTTTGTTTTTCTAAAAGTCAAAAACTTTACCCGTAAAAGAAAGTAGAAGAAGAAAAACTTGGCTCTAAACTCTTGAACTTAATGAAGAGTGAAAACAAATAATCTGCAGATAGAAAGAAACTACGAAGTTGCATCAACTTCTTGGAGAACAATTCCCTTTGCGAATGAATAGTGGATTGCATACAAGAAGTTTTGATGAAGTATTTACGATAATTCTAGAAGTAAGAATTTTTACGGTGTCATCTTTGCAAGGGATGGCAAAATGGGTGGGTTGGGTTTGGGTGAAGATTAAATGGGTTAGACAAAAATGGGTAGCTAACCCATTTAGACCCATTTAATTGTGGGTTGACTGGGTCATCTCTTAAATGGGTTGGTTTAAACCATTAGCGCACTAATGACCCAAGTCTTTTTGTCTTTGCATCTTAAGTTCTAAACCAGACAACACCATAGCCACTAAAAACCACTGCCATGCCATGCCATGCCAAACCACCACACAACAAGTTCATTTACCCTCGTCTCCTTTACCATTTCTCTCTCTCTCTCTCTCTCTCAACCACATTCCACGTGTACAAGCTCCTCACAGATCAAATTGAGCTTCTACCCAAACCCCCTCCAACTTGCAGGCAAACCCAGAAAAAAGAGGAAGAAGGCTCATGCCTCCCTTTTCCAGTCCACTTACGGAATATTCGATCACCATTTTTCCTTATCATCCTTTTTCAATAAAACCCTAGCTCACCCATTTTTCTTGTTTCTGTTGGATCCAAGTGGATTGCTGCATGGAATCAGGAAGTGCTTGGAGGTGATTTGTCCCCCGAATTTCACGAAACCTCGACTTTGATTTGCATTGTCGACGTGATTAGATTGGGAAACGATGTGATTTGGGGTGTTGATTGGGCATGTGGAGACGGTGACGATGACGACGGGAACGTTAGGTAGAGACGGCGCCCGATGGCAACCCCGACAACAACGGAAGGGGTCACTGACGCCAATAGTGACGGCGACTGGCGATGGCAGGAGGTGACAACGTGGCGGTGGCTTGGTCTCGTGTTTGCTGTGGCTATGAAAATTTTGGTTGCAGCTGTGTAACGATTTTGGGTTTTGAATTTTAAGCGTGCACTAATCGGTTGATGGGTAGCCAATTAAATTTCATTTAAACCGGTCAGTTAATGGGTTTAGAAATTACTGACCCATTTAGATCCATTTATTTAATTAGTGGATTTGGGTGAATTTTAAATGGACGGATTTGGGTGGGTAAATGGGTTTGGGTTACCATTGTCACCTCTACTTTGCATGTATCATACTTGAGATATGACCATTTGAAACGCAAATGAAAATTTGTTACTCGACTAAATGGTACGGATTCCATGGATGTAAAACTTGTGAACATATTACTAAAAAAACATTGAACATGCATTGTAATCATTCAATTTAGTATAAAATATCAATTGTTATGATCAAAATTATCTAAGGCATAATGAATTTGCTGTAATGTCAACTTACTAGGCAACCACGGTTCGCCTCAAAGTATCCAATTACACAATTTGACCAAGGAAAGAAAGCTATCCTATATGAACAACATCAACATTGTCGTTACGTTCATCATTCAGCAACAATACCCATCACTGCGCATACGTTAACTTACACATAGAGACACCAAAGTTTCTCTGATTTGAGAAATTACTCTAATACATTAGTCATACCAGTAGGGGTGCAACTTCGATTATATTTGTCCCTAACCCAAGAAAATTCACGTACTTTTAAACCAATCAAGCTTTAACCAAAGAAAAATCAAATTAATTTGGTCGGGTCGGGTTGGATTGATTTGGTATATTTGGGATTCAATGAATTGATTAAAATAGAGTAAACTTTTTTCTTTAAACAAAATATAAAGCTGTGCTGATTGGCGTGACTATTGGCGGCAGGAGGCCGCAGCTGTCGTGGCGGTCGAGGGTCATAGGTAACAATGGACGACGGTGCAACATCACATGGTTGTGGCTCTTTTTTTATGAAACTTACTAACAAAGTATGAATTGTTACATAAATGAATTTTAAAAGCCCAAAACTCAAGGTAATCCAGTATATTGTGACTAACCCATCTATTCTATTTTGTACTTAGGTGGATTAACTTGGATAAAAACTTATATTTTTTTTAGCTGAGTTAATTAAATCAAATTACAGCTTTACAGTCCGTCATATTTACCTTAAAACAATTTCTCATCAGGCAAAGAAAGCATGAGACAACGGTAACCAATGGGGTCTTACGTCCCCTCAATCACATTTCACTTTTTTCATGCCTCCTTTACGACAGTGAAAACCATTCACGTTTGCAACAAATGCAAGGATCTTAAAAAGTTGACCCATTAGTTGTGTTACACCTTGTAATAACTTGCCTTGATATTACAGCTAGTTTTATGCATGGTTATGTACGAAATTATCCTAATAAAGCATATACTTTATATTGTGACAATGAAGTTACGTGAAAGAGAATAATGTCAATAGACAATCTTGCTGCAAAACTGAATTAAACCACACTATCATATTTTACACGAAAAAATGTTAGTTAAAAGTGGCCAAGTCAATTTGAGAGCAATTTCTTTGTCTCCCAAAATGAATTCAAGCGTAATTAGATGTGTATAATCTACATCTTAAGATGTTCTACTGGGTACCCCTAGCCTCCCCCCCCCCCTTCTCCCCAACCCCGACACACCAAAACTAATGTGCAAGCATATTAATGATTGAGAATTGATATTTAAGCTCTAGTTTATTCATTTGAAATATACTTTTATCACTAAAATTGTTATATAGATGTTAAAATCTTTAACGATCATAATAGAGTTAAAATGGTGAAAAGTGAAGTTTAAATATCACTTTCCTTATTAATTTTCAAAAAGAATATGATGCTTTCTACTTAGGGATAGCAATTCAACCCGTACCCGGCGGATATCCGCCCCGCCCCGCTCCTATAGGAGCAAATTTTTTTTAAATATAACTTGGTCATGGGGCAGGTTTGGTATTTATTTTTAAAACCCGCAGCGGATACGGGACGGGTATGGTTTTAAATATCACCGCCCCGCCCCGCCCCACTCCACTTTATACCTTAATCAAGGTTTAATCACAAGTTCACAACCATCCATACTCCATCTATATTAATTGTTGAAAAACCCTAGCCTCCTTTCATATTTCTCCCCATTCCCTTTCACTTCTTCTCCTACAGCCGCCGCACTCCCAAGCAGGTATGAACTTCAGTCGCCTTCTCTGGACGAACTTCAGTCGCCTTTTCGGTTGACCGGTGACCCCAAGCACGTCACGAACTTCCTTCGCCTTCCGTCGCCTTTTGCGGTCGCCGTTCGGTTCATCGGCCTTCCGTTGTTTCCTTCCCACACACCTCCTAACCATGTCCTTGATGAAAATCTAAAAGCAGATCTGTCTGGAGACCGGAAAACCACTGTCCACGAACGCCGATTGTCGATCTTGTTCCATCCACCAGCGAATTCCCACTCCTCCGCGGTCACAGATCCGTCGCAGGATGAGTCCTCTAAATTTGTACTTTTAATCTTTAACATGGAAGTGCGGGGCGGGGCGGGGCGGTTTACCAATATGGCCATCGGATCGGGGATGGTATCATCATCTCCCAACCCGATAGCGGGGCGGGGCTACATATTTGGTGTGCGGGGCTGGTGCGGATCTTGTGAAACCCGCATCCGATCCCCCCCATTGCCATCCCTATTTCTACTTGAAGATTAGTTAAACGTCTATGAAAATAAAATCTCAAAACGAGACATTCAAACAAAAATTTTAAAGGCATATAAATTTGATAATTTTTTCATCATATAATAATCTCCCACTTTTTTTCTTACACCTACCCTCCTCCTAAACGAACAAGCTAAATCAATATCCACAAAGATCAATAGAATAACTGTTAGACATATTATATTTTTGCTATTTTCTTATCTTAAAGTCTATGCTACAATATCTCTTTCAAAATTAACGATCCAAGGCGGTTGAAAACCTTTTTCAACCCAAATCCTTTTTCTAACAATTTCTCATTTTATAATTCAATCTTATACAAGTGTTAGCATGTAATTGGCTGGAAAATTATGTCTCTTAGTTGCAAAATACAAAAAAAATAGTTTCTATGCATAATTGGTCCTGAAGTATAACCACATTACCCCCATAATCTCAACCATGATCTCCCAACCACCAACTTTTCGGCTACCACTACATCAATACGTAAAAACAGAACCTATAACAGAGCAAAATAATAGAACCTGTACAGTAAAGTAAAAACAGAACCTGTAACAAAGCAAGATACAAAACATGCATCACTCCAACTAAGGTATGTGCAACCTTTTCTCCTGCTTCGCATTTTTACACCATTGAGTTCTCATGTGTTTTTTTTTGTGTTTGTCTATTTCATGTTGAACTTCATTATTGCAAAGTACATTGTTGATCGTACTTAGCGATTGCGGAAAGACACAAAGCAGAAAAGAACCAAAAACAAAGCACCTGTTTTGGTACCAAAAACAGAGCCAACGAAGGTGGGCTGTGTGTGGGTTTGATGTCTTCAGTCCGTGAGTGCGTGTTTTCTGTGGTGGGTTAGCCATGTGGGGGGAGACCGTGTGTGGCTGGGTGGTGCTTAGGGGGGTGTGGGGCTGTCTGTATGGGGACCGTTGCTGCGTCTGCTGTGGTGGCTGTTTGTATGCGGACTGTCGCTGTGTCTGCGGTGGTGGGGTGGTGCTTGGGGGGTTTAAGTTGGGCCAACTACCGTTGACCCATTTTATACAGCATCGGCAATCCACAGAAATGATTAAAACAGAGTACCTTCTTAAAGAGTCCAACGTCGCACTCAATGTCGACTTTGGCTAAGAAAAGATAGTCAACCAATAGCTGCTCCTTGAAACCGTGAAACTGCAGCAACCACCGAAAGATCTACTATTTTTCCAAGTCCAAGTATTCAACACAATCGATCCCGGTATTCTACCAGATTCAATCGCAGCCGCCAAGTCCTTCGGTAACCTGTCCAGCGACCGCCCTAACTCCGCCAATGCCAAAATTGCCTCCGTCTTATTCATGTCGCCTCTGTTGTCATCGATGGCACCGCCTTCTCCGCCGCTATCTCAATAATTCGAACAATAAGATTTTTCTAGGTCTGTTTATTTCACTTTCATTCCATCTCAACTGTACAGTTGAAAACTATGTGTTACGCTGGGCCTCTAAATGTGGATGTGCTGCTAAAAAGGCTAAACTGGAAAATCTAACTCCAACACGGGACAGTGATGGGTTAGTGGACATATTTATTGTCATTTTTGCCATGATGTTCATGTTGGTATCCTCTTCTCTAAATCTTCTTAAAAAAGGAAAAAATCTCGATCAAAAGACGATGGTTGTGCAAGCAAAGCTTCTATCGACAAATGGCCTTTCCCGTTAGCAAAGTTGAAATGCTAGAGATAGGAATATGCAATATAGGGGGCCTCAGAAGGAACATATATTTCTAAGTAGGAAGGACGCACCTTGACCTTTTGATACCACAAGAAGCATTGTCGAGAGGACGTTTGAATTGTAATCTTGGACATTTTTGAGTGAAATTCGGTTGTAAGAAACATGCTTCCAACACCATCAGGATCACAGTTTAGAGCCGAGTTGAGCATTAATTTTCCACTTTTTATGGACAACATAAGAGATGCTTTTCATTATTGCGTACCAAATAATTAACGAATGTAGATCCTGCTCACATTACAAGTATGAGCAATGCAAGCAACACCATCTATACTCTCTTGCTAACCATCTTTTGTGGTGGCACCGTCTTCTCTGCCGTTATCTCAATGATTCGAACAATAAGGTTTAGGATGAGTAGGTGACGATTAGAAGGAAATTTGCTATAAGAAATGTCTTGATGAGGCATTGAATTTGGCATATATTCGTGTTTCATATTAAGAGCGTAAGTGACCCTATCATACAACAAATGTGGCATCTGGTGTGTGAGTGGGTTCGGTGTGTTCAGTCGGTGGGTGTGTGTCTGCGGTGGTGGAGTGGTCAGGTGGGGGGTTAGGGGGAGAACGTGTGTGGGTGGGTGGTGCTTAGGAGGCTGGGGCGCTGTTTGTGTGCAGACCGTCGGTGTGGGTGGTTGTGCAGGGTGTGAGTTGAGGGTGCTACTGACCCATTTCATATAACACAAAGCCAAAGGTGGGGTTGTGTGTGAGAGGGAGTGTGCGTGTGTCGTGGCGGGGTGGCACAACTCTTTGCGCTGAACAATGGCACCATGCAGGTAAAGGTCTCTAACTCAGTTGCACCATCACTTCCCCGTAAGTTGCCGACAAATATGGTATATAATGCCCTTTCCTTTATAATTTTCTTTCCCATGAATGGATCTTCTTAATAATGTTTTCTTTTCTGCAATTTGAAGGAAAATTAGCTGATACGTTGTTCTTGGACTTGATTCTCTTGAGCCATATGTGGTCAATACTTTCCGTTTTACCAATATAATCAGCCTGTATTGACATGGCCATATGTAGTGTATAAAAATCTTTTAACTGCACACTAACGCAGCTACAAACCTATGGCTAGGTTTTAAATCTAACCAATAAATTTTGTTCTCTTCTTAGGAACCGATAATGTATGAAACTACTGCTTTTAATTATTAACGTACTAAACAGTGGAAGTATCAAAAAAGTGCACGGCTACGCACAATAAGCTTCAATATGTACTTTTTTGTTTCTTAAATTTTAATTCTAATCAAAATGCAAAATGTGCATTCATTAATTGCTTAAATTACATGCATTTTTAAACTTGACTCAATTCTTTGTTGAAATTAGCTTTTGTGATGTTTTAAGTGCGCATTTCATGTCATTCGACAGAAAAAAGAGTGGGAAAATGTTGCATTGAGACATCTTTTGCAACATTTTCCATCTCCTTTTGTAGTTAAAAGTGTCAAAATCCATTCATATTGATAGAATTGAGGCATTATACGCTATCTAGATCTCCAAATTTGAGCCACAAAAGTAACGAAAGGAAGAGGCATATGATTTCGATCTCAAGTGGCAGTGTTGCCTTATACCATCTCTTCATAAGTTGGTAAACATGGACAATTTGTTTAAGAAAGAAAAAGAGAAGGAATACCATCAACATAATTGTTCTCCTATAATATCATGCCTTTATGATTATTTTTAATTAGAAAGGAAACCTGAACTTAGTTTGATTCTTATTTTCCCAATTATTTTTTATTTTTCGTTAACACATTTGATCTATTTTATGTATACTAGCTAAAACCCTATGTTATTCATAGGTCATCCATGATACATCTATTTATACAATATATAATGCCAATCACACATAAATTGCTCAGTGTAGAAGTAGTTTTGGCGTAACATGTTAAATATCGAAGCAGTTTCTATGTAACACACTAACTGAGTGGCACGGGCACGGGCTACTGAAAGGAAAGAACAGATTGAAATATTTAATTGTTTATCTATGAAATGAATTCTTTCTGAAGAAAAGTTATGAAGTATTTCTAAAAAAATTAGAAAATATAAAATAAATTGCTTAACCCAAATAAGCTAAAAAAAATCCTAGAAATCCTTTTTTCTAGGTGTAATAGATTACAAATAAGCTAAGGAACGTCCTTAGACACACATAACAGAAGGCGCCAACAAAATACAAATGTGAAATGCCAAAATTTTTAGGTGTGAAGTTTTGCAACATCATATTGCGTCTATGCCAAACGTCCTAAATGAATTCACTTTGTATATGTATATTTATACTCTGCGACGCGTTGCGCACCTGTGCTATAAAATATTACTTTTCGTTACTATCTCAACAAGTAGTCTAGATGAAAAACCATTTACTATGACTGTCTGAGTCACTTTAGGTGACAAAAAAATACACCTTAGCAAGACTCAGAAATGCAAGTGTCCGTCTGTAGTAGTAGCTATACCTTATCAGAATTACGCAGCCTCCATACAATAATATTTTCGCAAATACTTCTAGGTATTTCAACATCTAGAGTGGGCTAGCTTTTGGTTCAAGGTCCCTAAGTTTTCTTTCAATACATTTTCTAACAATAGGAAACAAGGTTTAGGTTACTAGGCGTTATGACACTAGAGTTCTTCTTTTGAGTGCTTAAACACAGAAATAAGCAGCAAAAAAAAATGTGTTCTTATGCAAAACATATATTTTTTTTTCATGATTTTTATCACAACTTTGTAACCTGATTGGTTATGTGCATAGCACGTAGTTTTAGCTAGTATATATATATATATATATATATATATATATATATATATATATATATTAAGATAGAGAGAGTGAGAGAAAATCTAAATGGGAATATTCAAACAATAAGGATAAAATGGACACTTCAAGCAAGCACCAACAAAAGTACATGCCCACTTTTAGGCACGGTTGTCTTAACAATAAGGGCAGTTCAGTTTTCCACATACCACCACCGAATCTAAAGTCAGTACGTGGCACCCTCTAGTTCCCCTTTGGAACACTTGAAAAACATGGCATCGTTGCTCTCTCTCTAAAAAAATACTCAATCTCTCTCTCTCTCTCTCTCTCTACTCAACCTCAAGTCAGTTATCTACCCTCTTATCACCTGGTCAATTAGGCCCCTACTATTTAGGGTAAATTTTCCCTTACAAAATTCACACTTTCCATAGATAAATGCCCAAGTAACAATATATATAGAGAGAGTAAAAGAGAAACGAAAGCCAGTTACTGTATTTAAATCCCCAAATAGCAGTTTAGTAGTTGAAAAACAAAACCCTAAAAGGGATTCTCTGTAAGAACCAATTCGCCGCCGGAATTGATCTCCCCTCACCTTCTTCCGTTCTTACTTCTCGACACTCCCACTTCACCACTCTGTAGCTTTGTTTCCTCTGTTTTTTGGCAACGGTTTTTCTTTGATAAAGAATGGATTCTGTTGCCAAGAACTTCCCTTCATCTGGGTTGTCTTAATTTATTATGTAATAAGCATCTATTCATATTTCACACTTGTTTGATTGGTGGGTTTTGCTATTTCGGTGCTGGGTGTTACTTTCTTCGAGTTTAGATGATCAAAGATTGTATCTTTTAAGTTTCGAAAACGAATTTTTAGCGAGTGATGGAGGGTTTTAGAGTGTGTAGATCATAAAGTTTTGATTTTTGCAGTTTTTTTTCTATTAGGGTTTTTTTAGGGTTTGGGGTGCTAATTTTGATTTTAGAAAGTTATGAGTGATCAATTTAGTGATTGTCAAGATGTTATCTGAATTGGGTAGGAGGTCGATGTTAGGGGGTAATGAGGGATCATATGGGGATGAACTGGAGAAGGAGATAGGGATGTTGCTGCGGGAACAGCGGAGGCAAGACTCCGATGATCGGGAAAAGGAGCTAAATTTGTATAGAAGTGGGTCAGCTCCACCTACTGTAGAGGGCTCATTGAGTGCAGTTGGTGGTTTGTTCAATCATGGAAGTGGCGGTTCGACCTTTTCAGAGTTTGCTAGAAACAAGAGTGGCAATGGGTTTATGTCTGAGGAAGAGCTTAGGTCTGATCCTGCCTACTTGTCATACTACTACTCGAATGTGAACCTAAACCCTAGGCTGCCTCCGCCTTCGTTATCAAAGGAGGATTGGCGGTCTGCGCAAAGGGTGCAAGGAGGAAATTCTGGTGTTGGAGGGATTGGAGATAGGAGGAAGGTGAATAGGAATGATAGTGTTGGTAGTGGTGGGATATCAATGTTTTCAATGCCACCAGGGTTTAACCCCAAGAAACAAGACAGTGAGAGTGAGTCAGAGAAAGTGCAGGTTTCGGCAGAGTGGGGTGGTGATGGACTTATTGGCTTGCCTGGGTTGGGGTTAGGTAGCAAACAGAAGAGCCTTGCTGAAATATTTCAGGTAATTCATTGTATATTTATGGTTTTAGTTATGCATATATTTCAAGTATTATGCTTCCTGAGATTATAAAGTGCTTCTTGATTAGCTCCACGTGTGGTTGATGGCGAGTCAATTACTGATAGATTGACATTTGTTGGGTCCTATTGTTTTTTGATATTGTTGCATCTTTAGAGCTACTTAATTCCATTTCTTGAAAATCTGGTTATTATATGTGTCCAGAAGGCGTATTTCCTTTTCTCATTCTCCCACCTTTTGCCATTATGTTTTTGCTTAGCGTTGGTTTGGATATCTTGTCCTTTAATATTCTCCTTCCCCTTTCCTTGAAAAGTTTGTCTTGATTATGTTAAATCTCTTGTGGCTGCCTGATAGCTTTGCTTTTACCTGTTGCATCTTTTGATTTGTGGTTACGGTTGTGCTGGAGATGTCAAAGTGCATATTAAGTAGAATTTCTGTGTACGGAAAATGTTATCTTTGTGTAATTCAATTACGATGGTCAGTTAAGTATGTGATCGTAAGTACAATGGTTGCCGTATCAGTGTTAGCATTGTAAATCCTGCTCAGAATTGGAGGAATATATCTATCCCTTCTTAATTGTTTCATTACATGTTGTGGTAGTAAGATAAATATCCTGATGACTTGTGTGTAGTCGTGGAATCTGTCGTTTTGTCTCGATAGGACTGTCTGCACTGACTTTGTAGAATGCATTATAGTCATCACTTTCATCGTTACTATTGCCATTTGTCATCACGTCTTTGTAGCAGAATTTATTTTCTGAACATTATAGCTTTTTATTTCCATGAATGAAATATTTGGGTTGATATGCTTTTGCTTCTTTACCTTTTGAGTGGCAACATTTTCAAAGTGGCATTGAAGATGGAGTGAGAACCGTAAGATGATTCACAACCAACAGGCTTGCAATTATGGTAAACTAAAGTTTTACGGAGCTAGCATCCTGTGATGAGGACTTTGGGTTGATGAGTGGATGATGCTGATAGCTTCCCACAGTGTGCAGTCGTTACATAAAATGGATGGTATGTTTCAATGAAAAGATAATAGAGCAGATAAGGGTAAGCGTTATAGGTGTCTCCAGAATATAGGAGATCTCCTAAGTATACTGTGATCCCCTGTGAATCTTTTGGTTACTGTGGCTTGGAAAGAACAAGAGGGCGTTCGGAGAGGAGCTTTTGCTAAAGAGGCTGAAGAACTTAATCTTGTCGTCTCTGTTTTTTTGGACTAAGTCAACTGTGACAACTTTTTGAATCTTTTGGACCAAGTTGAATGTTAAATAGGTAGCTAGCTACAGGGATGCGCTCCCTTTGACGCCTTTCTTTAAATATGCATTTACTTTTTTTTTTATAAAAAAAACCAATGTTTGACCATACTTACAGAGCAGCTGTTTCAGCCACGGAGACTATTTCAAAGTTTCTCCTTTTATATCTTTGAAAGCACTTATTAATAGCTCTTACATTCCGTTACCACTTGTGTTTATGTTTGCAATTTTCCTAGTTTCTCCTAGTTGCACTGGTCAAATGAACTAACTTCTTCTCTTGTTGCCCAGAAATCTGATAAATGATTAATCAAGCTTAGCTAGTTTTAGATATCGAAGATTTTTGCTGAATTAACTTGAACTTGAAGGCTTTGCTTATTTCACTCCACTTGGTGAGTTTCAGGGGTAGTTACGAATGCACAAAATATGGAAAGCTAGAGGCATTAACTGCACAACAAACATGTTCAAGATTCAGAATTTTTCTATTTTAATTCCAGAAGTACTGGTCTGTATGAGAGGATTTGGGTAAATGGATGATAAGGAATATAAAATTAACATCTGAAGGGTTTGACATTTGTTTTAGCTGTTTTGTTTTGATGAGAAGATGAGAGAATAAAGAAAGATGCACTGGATTATGTATTGATATATCTTTTATGGCCCGTGTGATATGTAGTCTCGGTACAAAGAGAGATGAAGAAGAATATAGGTGTGTGTGGGGAAGGGTGGGGGGGGGGGGGAATGTTTAATTGTGCTGTGTTAAGCATATTATGTTTTTCAACATCAAGGATGGAACTTCACACCCAATTTTTTTTTCTTTGCTCATCCTTTATGTTTATTATTGGAAAGGCAAACAGATAGATGGTGCTAAGGATAGGTTCACACCTGCGTGCTCGCAGACTTCAGCTTTTATTCTCATTCTTAACGACCTGAGTATTTTCATATTGAGACAACAATTCCGTAGTACCTTGTGCGATTATAATCCGGATTGACGATTACGGAAGTGGCACGCTTGGACAAAATATACTGTAGTTAGTATGTTCAGGTTCTTTGTCGGTTAAATTTCTAATTCCTTAGTTGGGCTTGGCATGAAGTGTGTCCAAGCAGGACCTGTGTGAATTTTGGGTTAAATGTGGCAGCACTGTGGACATCTACTTATTAAACCCCACAGCGTCGCCGTACTATGATTGCCGCTCCCATCAATCTCTAAAGTTATCTTGTTTTATAGAACGCATTCTCTAGCTTCTCACATGTTCAGTTTCATACTAGGCTTCTTTCAACTTAAGGTTTTCACTGGGGGTTGTAGTTTCACAAGGTAAGGTGGAGTTCCTTAGCGTATACGCTACTGTTTCAACTGGGGCTTAGACGCTTACATGGTGGAAAAAAATACATCCTTGTCGCTCACTTTTCTTCCCAATCCCATCTTCCCATGCCGAAATGGTTCTCTGCGGTCAATAACTGAGCATGTCTCAGTGTCGTCATAATTGGAGAAGAGGAAGGAGTGCTCCTTGATTTTGTTTTCTCGATTTTGTTTAAATGAGAAATGGATACTTGGTTTGATGTCTAATGCAATCTGACCTTGCATATGCTGATTTTAGGTTGTTTCTTGGTTAGCAGCTAGTACATTCCGACCAATTTGGTAGACATAGGTTAACCATAATATCATCAGCATTGGTCTGAAGTTATGGGCTATACTCGAAGTATCTAATGCTCTCAACTAGTTGAATTACCCTATTGCTGCTTTTATTGTGGAGAGTTATTCTTTGTCAAGCTTTAGCTTCCATGAAAAGACTTTAGCCAAATATGTATGAAATCCATCTGCACTTGAGTAGAACTTTCATTTTGTTTTCTGCACTTGAGTAGAACTTTCATTTTGTTTTTTGTTATTTAAGACTGTCTTCTCTGTGGTGTTCATGTAGGATGATTTAAACCGTGCAATTCCTGCCTCTGGACACCCTTCTCGTCCCACTAGTTGTAATACTTATGATGAAACTACAGAACCATTAGGTGCAGCTGATGCCTTGGCATCTGTAGATGCTATACGATCCGGCACTGTTCAAAGCTCGTCTGCTGTCCAACATGTTGGTCCACCTGCATCATATTCTTATGCTGCTGCTTTGGGTGCTTCCTTGTCGAGAAGCACGACACCTGATCCTCAACGCGTTGCTAGGGCTCCTAGTCCTTGCCCTACTCCTATTGGCGGAGGGAGAACAGGCACCTCAGAAAAGAGAACTGTAAGTTCCAATGCATTCAATGATGTCTCCTCGCATATGAGTGATTCTGCAGATTTGGTTGCTGCTTTGTCTGGCATGAACCTGGCAAATGGTGTAATAAGTGGAGAGAACCATTTGGCACCTCAACTTGAACAGGATGTTGATGATCATGGTAATTATCTCTTCAATCTGCCAGGTCAGAATAACCTGAAGCAACATTCTTATCTAAAGAAATCTGACTCAGGAAAAGTAACCTATACAAATTCCGGTATGAGTAGTGTGAGTGGTACGGACCGTAGTAATTCTTCTCTCCAAGGGGACCCGCACAAGGCTTCTCTTGCTTCCAATAACTCATACCACATGGGAACCTCCATTTCCAATTCCAACGGTGGTGGTGGCTTTTCTCACTACCAGCATGTAGATGGTGCATTTTCAAACTATGTTATGAGTGGGTACTCGAACTCTGTACTGCCATCCATGATGTCAGGCCATCTTGGCAATTATAATCTGCCTCCTTTGTTTGAAAATGCTGCTGCAGCTTCAGCTATGGGTGCCCCTGGAATGGACTCAAGAATGTTTGGGGGAAGTTTGCCTTCTGGAACAAATCTGAGTCCTGGTGCATTAGAATCACAAAATCTCAGCAGAATTGGGAACCAGATGGCAGGAACTGCTCTTCAGGCACCTTTTATGGATCCAATGTATCTTCAGTACTTGAGAACAGCTGAGTATGCTACAGCACAGGCTGCAGCTGTTAATGATCCCTCTGTAGATAGGAATTACCTGGGTAATGCCTACCTGGACCTGCTGCAGAAAGCTTATGCTGGTGCTTTGTTATCACCTCAGAAATCACAATATGGAGTTCCTTTGGGTGGTAAATCTAGTGGTTCGAATCATCATGGGTACTACGGAAATCCTGCATATGGAGTTGGCTTGTCTTATCCAGGTAGCCCGTTGGCAAATCCTATTTATCCAAACTCCCCCGTTGGACCTGGTAGTCCTATCAGGCACGGTGAGCTGAATATGCGATTTCCTTCTGGGATGAGAAACCTAGCTGGTGTGATGGGTCCTTGGCACTTGGATGGTGGTAACATGGACAATAGCTTTTCATCCTCCCTGCTTGAAGAGTTTAAAAGTAACAAGACAAAATGTTTTGAGCTTTCAGAAATTGCAGGTCATGTAGTTGAGTTCAGGTACTTACTGCTATAAGTCTATTTTTGGTGGTAAGAGTCATGTTTAGCTCCCTAATTGGTTTAACAACTTGTGTGATTATCAGTGCTGATCAATATGGGAGCCGGTTTATTCAACAAAAGCTTGAAACTGCCACAGTTGAGGAGAAAAACATGGTTTTCCAGGAAATCTTTCCTCAAGCTCTTACTTTGATGACTGACGTGTTTGGTAATTATGTGGTCCAAAAGGTAATTTGAATATGGATTCCAAATACATGTTTACATAATGCACGAGTATATGCATTTTGTTGTCCTCTAAACTTGTGCAAACAATTTTATGTGTTATTACTTGCCATTGGTCTCAGTTCTTTGAGCATGGAATGTCATCCCAGAGAAGAGAAATGGCCAACAAGCTTCTCGGGCATGTACTCAATCTTAGCCTTCAAATGTATGGTTGCCGTGTAATCCAGAAGGTAACGTTCCTCGTTGCATTGGAACTATGGTAACTCTGTGTATTTTGATCTGTATATATTTAACATTTGTGAGTTCCTTCAACATCCCCCCACCCCACCCTCCACACTCACCACGCATGCACGCACTCAGTCAAACAACTCAAACTGAGACACACACAGAAGATATTGATAATACTGAGAAGTAGATTTTAAATCTAGATAACAGAGAAATACCTAAAGTAACGGCCCTTTACTAAGCAACGTTCTGTATGGTTGCCAACTTTGCTGAATCTCTTATTTGAAAGTTGTTTTCTGCAGGCTCATCAGTTATTACTTATTACTTATGCTACATAATTCTGGGACCAACCAGGACCATATGATAGTAGCTACTTCAAGGCTCATATGAACTTACAACCTTCTGTTGCTATGAGCATCAAATTCGGGCATGGTTTAATAGAGATTTATGTAAAAAGTTTCCTAATAATGTGCTTCATTCAATTATCAGGCAATTGAAGTTGTTGATCTGAACCAGAAAATCAAAATGGTTGAAGAGCTTGATGGTCATGTCATGCGATGTGTACGTGATCAGAATGGCAACCATGTCATTCAAAAGTGTATTGAATGTGTTCCTGAAGAACATATTCAGTTTATTGTCTCAACATTTTGTGATCAAGTTGTGACCCTTTCCACCCATCCTTATGGGTGTCGTGTGATACAGGTTTAGTTCTTGTTTATTTTATCTGTTCTTCTAATTGGAATAGATAGAATGGCTGAGTCTATCCCAAATTTGCTTTCCAAACCTACTAATTGTAATGCTAAATTCTTGTTAGAGGTGGATAAGCATGTTTGAGGGGCGATATTGCTACTCTTTTTCTAATGTTCTAGACATTATTTTGTTTATTAGCCAAATGATGTCTTCTTCTAACAACTAAATACACTTGACAGAGGGTATTGGAGCATTGCATGGACCCCAAAACCCAGAGTAAGGTGATGGATGAGATTTTGGGATCTGTAAGCATGTTGGCACAAGATCAATATGGCAATTATGTCATTCAGGTCTGTAACCATTTTTCTCAAATAACCAGTGACGCAATTTGACGTGCAACTTTCTTCATATTTTTAATGCTTTGCCATCTTTGCTTCAATATCTGTGTTAGATGAAGAAAACCCCTTCCTCACTTTGATAAATATCTCGCGTTGCTTTTATGTTGCGAGGATATTGGTATTCGTATTCGACTGTTTTCTAGCCAATCTTTATTCTACAACATGGTCAAAATGCCAAATGCAGCAAAGTTAAACATTGTGGGTGTAACTGCATGTTAATGATCTTGTCCTCAGAGTTCTGCTTTTGTCTGTGCACATATTAGAAATGTTCTACATCGATTTATCTATCCTGTTCCGGGTACAACTTTTTAGCACCTGATGAGCTCAATTTTAAGTTCTTTAAACGTGGAGCTGCTTATAGCTGCTTCGGTGGATCTGATGCATTATATGTAACAGCATGTGCTGGAGCACGGAAAGCCAGATGAGCGTTCGACCATAATCCAAGAATTAGCTGGGAAGATAGTTCAAATGAGCCAGCAAAAGTTTGCTTCCAATGTTGTTGAGAAATGTCTAAGTTTTGGTGATGCTGCTGAACGTCAGCTCCTGGTGGATGAGATACTTGGCCTAACAGATGAAAATGAACCTCTTCAGGTTTGCAACCCATCCATTAAATCGGCCGCACGTTGCTTGTATGATATATAGATGTCTATATATTACATTTTGAAAACACAATTTGAGTGTCCTCGGAAAGTCTTTAAACTGCTGTGTTTTTACTTAGTTCTTTATCCCTTTATTTACTTAGTCTGCATTTTTTTTAATCTTTGCTTTCTGTTTTCCTACTCTTCCTCCCCTCATGCTTCTATTATGGATATCTTGTTTGTCTAAATTCTGGTGGGGAGAATCATATTATGAAGTGCAAGCTGCGTGGGTAGATCTTGCAATCTGAAGTTTAGGCAAACATATACTTGCATTTGGAGCAGTCTCAGTGTTTCATGAATACATCATCCATGGCAATGTTTTTTACTTATACCGCTCCTCCTTTTACAGATGCCTACATGATTATACTTCATTGTCATTATTCATTCCTTCACAATCTGAATGGGTGCGGGGATTATATTTGTAGTATCTTAGTTGGCTGATGTTGCATGCTGATCAGAGAATTTAATTCCTTATACTGCTATACACATGTCTGAACTCTTGTTTGTAATTTACTTACTATAGTTATTTCGTTTGCATCCAGGCAATGATGAAAGATCAATTTGCCAATTATGTTGTACAAAAAGTACTGGAAACTTGCAGTGATCAGCAACGTGAGCTGATCCTGTCACGAATCAAGGTTCATTTGAATGCACTGAAGAAATACACTTACGGAAAGCACATTGTTGCTCGTGTAGAAAAACTTGTTGCTGCTGGGGGTACTTATCCAGTTCCTTTGTATTTGACTTATGCATCTATGTTGGTTCGTTATTTTGCGCATTTACAAAAGATATCCAGTTCCTTTGTATTTGACTTATGCATCTATGTTGGTTCGTTATTTTGCGCATTTATTTTACAAAAGAAAAGTATCATCTTGGAAACATTTATCGTCTTCAGCACCTCTCTGCTCTTTCCTCTGTTGCATTTGATGATCGTTCTATAAGTACGTTGCTGTTGCAAAAGTACTCCTTACCGTTATTTAGATTCATAATTTTGACAAAACTTGTATATCTTTCTTTAACTATATCTAGCGTGTCAAAGTGATCTTCCTTTATCTTGATTTCCCAAAAAAGAAAAAAAAACATTGTATTAACCAACTATCAAAGACCTGCCCAAAAAAGTCAAAGGCGTCTGTAGTTTCTTAGGTAAGTCTTCTCACTTGTTGACTTCTTGTCATACGTTGTAATATTAAAACATGTTTCTTAACCAGAACTAGAATTGTAACTATCCTGTCTTTCTGTTTGCAGAGAGGAGAATGGCTGCTCAGTCTCCGCACTTTACTGCTTAGAAGCCATAGAGAAGAAAGTTGTACAGCTGACTGAGGCTAGTTTGAGCTACCTCTTTTCCTTTTTCTCTCCCTGTATCTATTGCTATGCTCTACCTTTACCTATCTTTAAGACAGGTAAGGGAGCTGATTGCAAATAAAGTTGCTGCTTGTACTAGAAACCTGTACATTCTGTAGTTCTAAGGTTTATACATAGAATCTAGTAAAGCCGAGGCTCAGATGTCGGATTTTCCTGATGCCCGTGCAGAGGAGATAAAAATGACAAGGATGAGTTTTAAAGGGTGTAAAAATGATAAGAAAGTGAGGTAGTCTATATTTCAATGCGACTGTACAAAATGCTGCCATGTAGTGTTGATGTTTAGCGAGGCGAAGAATTTCCTTGTATGGTATTTGACAATTTTCTTATGTAACCGAGGATATCCTTTAGGTTTCTTGGATCGTACGTTGTGGTGTGGCGTGGTACTTTGACATTAACTTGCGGATTTAATGACTTTCAGCATCTCACTTCGCTTAGTTTGGGATCCTGGTCAACACCCCCACTTTTTTTCACACCCCCCAGCATCTTGGTGCTGCGCCGCTTTAAGAAGCGACTTTTTCCTGGTGATCTAGATTGTTTACGAGCTTCTCTGTGGATTGAAGGGACTATCGTAGTCATTGTTTCAATTTTGACAGGTTGATCTTGTTCTTCATTTTTCCGGTGAAGAACAAATGGAACGCAATTCTGTCAATAGAGAGCAGGTGGGATTATAGGGGGCATTGCTTTGTTATAACAAACACGAAGTTCGTCTGTTATTCATTGAAATAGCGAGTAGCTTTGATATTCTAGTGAGTCTCTCTCCACATGTGGGCTAGAGACAAGTTCATGGGATGCTAGAACACGGGTTACGGTCTGTCTCACCTCGCTGTGCTGAAATTGATAAAGACCTGCTCTAGGAAATGCTCAAAAGAACGCAAGGGTCTAAGCAAGCAAAATTAGCGGCTGCTTCGTATCCATTTATATGCGAGTCCTTGCCTCATTTGTTGCCGTATACATTCTAAATTGGACGACCATCGTAGGGGATTTGAGTTGAACGTGGTTAACCTTTACTAAACTCGCCCAACACGGAGCTGCGTATACAGTTTTGTGATGTTTCGTTGGTGGTGTCGATCGGCCAGTGGGGATGTCTGGTGGTTTGTGCGAGGAGTCTAGTTCGGGTTGTGTTTTTAGTTTTTTCTTGTGTGAGTTTTTCGTGTTCTTTAGCTTTCTTGATGATGTTCTTTTCGTTTTATAGGCCCAAGGGTATCGGGTTTTTAGTTTTGTGCTTTTGTGGTCCTTTGCTCGCTCTGGCGTTCATTTTAATTTGCATTTTAGATTGTGCAAAACTTTAGTCCCGTGGTATATATTTAAAAATCTACCAAAAAAAGAAAAAAAACAAGTCTGTGGGCATTGGCTGCCCCATAGACCGAGTGTAACGCATTTTTTTTTTCACTAACAAAGACCATTGGTAGTAATTTTGTTGTCATTGGTTCGGTTGCCTTAATGACAAAACTACGCTGATACTTCAACAAGACAAGCAAAACTAGGAAGGATGGATTTTTGGCCCTCCCAATTTTGAAGTTCGATACAGTTGGCTACTTAGCAGATGCTTAATTAAATCATAATTCATTTTCAAAGGAATTTTTTGTTCGTTTTCGACAGAATCAATTTTGGTTAAGAGAAGAAATATATTATATTATATGTAAAAAGTTTACAAGTCGTCTCGGTCAGATCATATCTTACAGACATAAAAGGCAGCATTAATTGCTATAAAAAATACTACAGAATAACAACTAACCTAAATATCCGATACAAATTACAATTAGACTGAAGCAGAGTATATTCTACACTTCAGCCTAACTTTCTGTAACTTGCCGAGGCGAACGGTTACAATTAAACATCAAATACAGCAAACACATAAAAATACAACACATATTACACACATAATCACATAACCGCGAGAAGGACAATCGGGACCACGCCAACCAAAGATGTACTCGATCATCTACGGAACCACAACACAAATAGAAGAGGCGAAGGATCCATCAACACCGCAAGGTTCACTCTTTTCTACCGGCGTTTCCAATCCCAAACGCTATTGTCAAGACCGGCAACAAAGCTTCGACCACAAACTATGGGCTAATCTAAAAAACAACCCCCGAAACCCCAATACAAACCTAAAGCTAAAACCTAGTGAACCGGTAACCCAACCCTTTTCCCCAAGGCCCCGCCCCACCTTCCCACCCCCCCCCCCCACCCAAACACACACACACACAGACAGTAAAAAACCCAACCCGAGGCCCTCTCACCCCTCTTTCCAAAGGTTCACCCAAACCCAATTAGAAGAACTCGGACAAATAGTTGGTGAAAGGTGCGGAAAAAATTTGTGTAAGACGTGTTGTGAACAACAATTTTAGAGGGTGTTTGGGGTTGATTTTAGGATAGTCAAACCTGATTTAATCTAGATTAAATCAGGTGTGTGAGTATTTGACAAAAAGAGATTATGAGATTTAATCTGACTAAAAAAGCTGAAAACTGATTAAATCCATAATCCTGAAAAGTGAGGATTATGAAATAATCACTTTTGTCATAATCAGGTTTGATCTTTTAATTTACCATCTTATTCCCATGTTTTTCACAAAAAGACATTTCATACCTTTTTAATAAATTATTGGGTATAATTTTTAATTAGCTTCTGGAGTTATAGTCTCTTTTAAACTAACAGAGAGAGGGAGCATAGTAGTTCATCAACAATCGCCTTCTTCGTCCCCACCATTTGTGTAGGCTCTTCTACTTTTAATTCATAATAAGAACGGACAACTTTTGTAGGTAGTTGAAAATAATTTTTTTCAATAATTTTTTCGTATATTGTAGTTATTCTCAAATGAAAGTTATGTTAACATTACTTTACTAAATAGATATTAGAAACTTCATTTATGTAGTGTCCTTTATTGTCATTTTGTCATATGAAAACTGATTTAATCAATTTCTATCCAAACACTTTTTGTAACTTTAAGGTAGTTCACAGCAAAATGATTCTGCTTAAAGTAGATAAAATTTAATTTGTTTTAAAGTTGAAATTTGTATTTCAAAATCAATATCAAATAACCTCTTAATGCCATAAAGTAACTGAGAAGGGCCTTAAGGACATGATTTTGATGTTCTGCGCATGTAACATTTTATATAATCTTTTTGGTGGCACTTAGATCTCTAAAAGAAGCAAGCTACATATTGATGTTTTAATCCTTTTGCATTATCATATTAAAGTTTGAAAAATGACATTTGTTGTCTATTTCATTAGAAGCATTTCAACAGTAACAAATAGGCTTTGTAATAGCACACAAAGCAAAGAGTATAAACTATTAACTCGCAAGTTGTGGTGCCTCAAAGCACTTTTACATAGGATGCTTTTGTCTCGTGCGGTGGCCAAAGGGTTATCGGCGTCTCCCTTGATTGTAGATATTATTACAATATTTAGATCAACTGGTATTCAGTATTATTGTGAACCTTTAGGAAATGACAGATTATTTAAGTCAAGTCAAAGTGTCGAATATGCTCTACTTTAACTTAATTATAATGTGTCTGAGACTTAATAGGGTAGCTTGTTGTTAGTTTGACCTTCGTAGTCATTTATCAAATCAGAGTCATGAAAATATCGTGACCTACTGTTAAATGTTCACCTTTGTACAACTGGTAAGATTGTGTAACTTTGATCATCGATGCAATTCTCTTATTTATAAATAAAAAAAAACACTTTTACAAAACGAAAATGCAAGCCGTGTAATTATTTCAATCTTCCAACTTATTAAGCCAATGGGTCAAGTATAATGAAAACAACATCAAATAGTGACACAAGAACATCGGTTGCAAAAAAAAATAAATGAAGAGTACTACAATTCAGTTGCAAATTGCGGTCTTAAGGCAATCAGTGTCCGAGTTGCAAGGACAATGCAGTACTTTTTTTTTTTTTTGGTCAAACTCAAACATGGATCTAAAAAAGTGCTTAATAATAACCATTTATCCGAGTTGTAGATTTACAAATTTTTATTTTTGTTCTTTTTCATTCTTGCCAAGTACCATCATATTGTTTTAAGTAGGTAGCTCGATCATTTCACCTCCGAATAATTTCACACGTGATCCAGTTAATCCGTTTTGGAGAGATGCAATCATACTAACAATATTTGCTATTCTTTTGGCAAAATTTGTGAATCCAGAGCGATACTTTGATGAAAAGTCTAAAACAGGTACTTATCGTGTATAATTGAATTAATTGTAAACAACTGATGAAATTCACGAATTTAACGATTTTATCTTTATCGCACGTGAGAGGCTTCTTTTTTTCTTTTTCTTGAAAAATGTAGCATCGAAAACTAAGGGATAGGTTCGAGACCTAGTTAAGTCAGCAAGAAGGCACGGCTTAGCACCATTACGCCACAATATGAACTTTGTCTAATTTTTGCAAGAGAAACATCATATTATATGTTAAGCAATAAGCAAAACCACTACCATTCTCTCTCTCTTTTTTGTTTTTGACCCATCAATTAAGAGAGTAAGAGGTTTATTACAGTTTTTGTTATTTTAATATTAATTACGTACTTTTACGATTTTCACGTACTTAAAATCATTCTAACATAAGCGATTAATTACAAATTATTCCTGATTTCCGGTGCAAAATTTTGTTATTCTTCTGAATTACCTTTGATCAGTGGCGGAACCAGGATTTTTTTTCAGGGAGTGCAAAAAATATATGAAATATATTAAAAAAACTAAAAAATAGACAAAAAATAGAATGCACTAAAAAAGCATACAAAATATATTATTAAGTTTCACGACAACCATTAAATACTCTTTACAAGTACAACACAAATCACATTCCAAGATCAACTTCTCGAGCTCAAACTCTACCTCCCAATCTCAACATAAAATCAAATTTCAACAAATAGTACATTTTCAACCTCTCAATTCTAAAATTAAATAGCCAAACAAGCTCAAACTCAATGCCACATTCCAATACATTTATAAACTATTTAAGCACCGAATTATGAATTAGACTCCCAATTAGCCAATTAAAAATTAGCAAAGTAAAGCAATCAAATAATTAAGACGTTCCACCAAATTACCAATAATTTCTGTGATATAATCAACGCAAACTCTTCTAACAAAGCTAAATAATCACCAATTGAGAATTAGCAAAGCAAATTAACCAAACATGTTTCTATAGAACTAATTACTGAAATTAAACTAAAATGTAAATACGGTTTTCCAGAATTAAACTAAATCAACTTGCTTCAAATTTGCCAAGCTTACCTCAAATTTAAGAAATTAAGGCTGCTGTCGACTACTCGACTGTTGTTCATTGTTGAGCCCCATCGTTGCTGCGTCGTCGTTGGCGCCTGCCTGGCAGAGCAGAGAAGAGGTTGGAACTTGCGAACGCCGCCGACAGAGTTCTCAGTACTCCCCGCGCGGAGTCGCCGGCATAGCCGTCGACCGTCAGCTGAACAGCTCGAGAAAACGAGAAATGTTTTAGATCTGGATGTTCGTCCGTCCGCGAGTCCGTCGCCCATTGGTCGTTGCCATCATCACTGTCTCAGACCTCTCGGTGGTCGGTGAGATCGTCTCCAGTCCAGATCTGACGAGTGGCCATCACCGGCGTCATGGGCTCACTGCTCACGACTGACGAGTCATGACTCACAGAGTCACGGAGTAGTGGGTCACAGTCATGGCTGTCTTTGGTCTGGCTGTCGCTGGTTTGAGTGACTCACGTAGAAAGAGATCTAGAGAGAGAGAGACATAGGTGAGAGTCTGGGACGGGGTCATGGGGAGAGAGAACTGAGAGGTGGGGTGCAATTGCCGAAAGCCAAAAAAAAAATCAAAAGTCAGGGGTGCTTCTGCCCCCCTAGTCCCAACGTAGGTCCGCCCCTGCCTTTGATTCATCAACAACGTTTTCCGAATAATTTCGGATTCTGAATTATTGCTCATATGACAAACTATTGGACCTTCCAAATAATTTTTGAGTACCGAATTATTGCTCATATGGCAACTTACTGGGCCTCGCAAAAGGGCTTGGTGTTCGGGGCACAACGCCTTGAGCTCACATGTCATATGGCAACGTATTGGCTCAATATGCCTAGAAGATGTAATTTTCTGGGCGACTCACACCGCATGCCAAGTCACTGGCCGAGAGCAAACTATAAATAGCGCCCAAGTCTCCAACTCCAAGCCTCTAAAACACAACCAAGTCCTCTTTGTCCCAAAAGAAAAAGGGTTTACGGTGAGCTTCTACCCCTCCGAGATCCCAGCTGTTGGTGTGTACACAAGAAAAGACTTTTCTTCGAATACAAGATCATGTCTTCAGTTTGTGAGCTCGCTTGCACTTACGCCTGTTTGGCCCTTCATGATGATGGAATCCCCGTTACGGTATGATTTTGAACGCTCTTTCGTTGTTGTTGTTCTTTTTTATTTCTTCTTTTGGGTGTGGTGTATTCAAAGAGTTGGCTTGAATGACAAAACTACAAAGATTATACCGTGTCCTTGACGCTTGTAATGATGCATATTGCTGTGAAGCGTTTGCGACCGTCAGGTAATTATTTATTTATTTTTTTGTTAGATGGCTTACAGTTAAAAGAGATTTGCTAGAAAAATATCAATTGTGTCTACAAATTTATAAAGTTATCTGTTAAGAAGCGTTGGTTTTTCTTAGAACGATGGGAGGACAAACAATGACCAATTACAAGAATGGGCAACGCAAACCAATTTCAAGACCTACCTTGATATGGAAACAACTTAACCTAATTAATTCTAAGATGGGGTTGTGAATAAAATTGTAGCAACAATTTTCAATACTCTCAGCGGTAAGATGGCACATTAAATAAAGAAATATATCGTAATTAATTCAAAGATCAAGTTGTGACCATAAAATGTTTTGTAGTTAACTCTTTATTTTCGGTAAGATGGCACATCTAAAATGAGAAATTCTAT
Source organism: Escallonia herrerae (assembly GCA_033070095.1). Classification (NCBI taxonomy): domain Eukaryota; kingdom Viridiplantae; phylum Streptophyta; class Magnoliopsida; order Escalloniales; family Escalloniaceae; genus Escallonia; species Escallonia herrerae. The sequence continues at coordinate 28,867 of JAVXUP010001673.1, read as the reverse complement.
TGTCCCAAAGGTTGTAATTAAAACATCTCATAAGGTGAATATCAAATTTTAAAATAATATAAAATAAAACTAGAAGAAGAACATTGAAAGAAAAATGTTTCTAATTGTTCTAAAATTTTAATCTTTGTCCCGCCTAAGTGTTGAAATTTTTTTCTATAGATTCTACTCTTTTTTTTTACCGTAATTTGGCCCCTATCCTTACGTTTTACCGGTGATTAGCAACGGTGGCATGCTACTTTCTGTGAAGATAAAAAAGATAAAAGAGCATAAATAGGAGAATTTTGTATTTATGCCATGTCACAATAAATAGCATTTTTTTTTATAATTTAAATGGGATGCTAATGAGAGGGAATGCTTTCTTCTTTTTCTATATCGATGTGAATCAGGCTGAGAGGATTACTGCCATGTTGAAAGCGGCCAATGTGAAGGTGGAGTCCTACTGGGCAGTGCTTTTTTCGAAGCTTGTGCAGAAAAGGGACATCGATGACCTTATTCTGAGTGTTGTTGGTTTGGCCGTCAATACGACGACTGCTGCTGCATCTGCCGGTGGTGCTGCCTCTGCTTCTACAACTATCGAGGCACCTGCGGCGGAAGAGAAGGTAAAATAATTCATGACATGCTTACGTTTGGTTCACTACCTTCTTGTTAAATAATGCACATCCGATCATAACTCCGCTTGTGCTAAAATTTTGCAGGAACAACTCAAGGAGGAGAGTGATGGGGAGATCTTCAGCTTATTTGACGACTAGGAGTCTCGTGATCAGGGTGGTTGGTGAATAGGAGTTTTTTGAAGTTCATGTTATTACCTCTTTTTTTTTTCCCCTTTTGGTGATACACAAATTTAAACACCTTTAATTAAATAAATGATATTTATGTAGGATTAATTTTTTATTATTATTGACCAGTAGTAAGCAACCCCCCATATTGGTAGCTATCACCGATGCATCAACGCCCTCCTTTGCATCACCACTTTTACCATTACCATCATCATCATTATTGCTGTATGGTTAAGTATCAAACTGTTCAAACCGATCTAATCAGAACCATCTAAAAATCTTGACGGTTCTCTTTCACATTTCTCAAACCGATCCCGATTCGGTTCGGTTCACGGTTTGCTTTTTTGAAACTGATTACAAACTGAATCAAACCGAACCGACCTATAATATATTAATTTATATTTAGTGACATTCAATGATAATTTTCACATGGCAGTAAAAGTAAATTCATATAAACAAAACCTTGAAAGCTAAAGAAAAGAGAATAATGAGAGCAATTATAACATAAAAGTCTAGTGATTAATATCTTTTATATATTTGTTCATTCTTTCTCGTACGTCAATGACAAATGCACAATTAAGTTTTTCTTGTATGTATGTATGTATGTATGTGTGAGTGAGTGTATATATATATATATATGTGTGTATATATATATAATAATACTTCTATCTTATGTTAATACAAACACTTATATATTAAACGTAAGAAGATTACGTGCAATTTAGACAAGTATAACTTCAATTTTGAACAATATTTTGATCTCGATAATAGGTCTTTTAAATAGGCGCAAACTGATCATAACCAACCAAACTGAATCGTTCAAACCGACAAAATCGGTAATGTTTGGCTTGTTTCGGTTGAAAATTTTTCAAATCGATGGGTAACGATTTAGTTTGTAATTTAACATTCAAACGGGACTGTACTCACCCCTAAATTTATCGATGTAGCTGACATGATCACATGATCAATCTATTATCCTTTTAATTTTGGTACTGTCCAGGTAACCTCATCTAAAATTTTAACGCCTCTATTTAGTTTCTTCAAATAATAAAATAACGGGTAACATAAAATATATTTTCTTTTTAGGTCATCATACAAAAATTGATCACTTTCAAATTAAGAAAAATTATGCAGATATTTTTACATATTTACCTTTTCAACAAAATACTTGTAGCGAGCGAATGAATCTCCGAGTAAGTTGTCTAACATGTCAATAACAGAGAGGGGTTACAGTGTCCAATTCTGATGACTCAATGGGGCATAGCCGTTGGGTTTGGTAGTTGAGGGACTTGCGCCGTCACCGGTTGTTACCGGAAGGAATGAATTCAGTTTATCGGAGCAATGAAGTTAGTTCACTGGCTCTCAAACTTGTGTACATAGAGAGTCTCCCGCAGAGCCTTTGCAACAAAGAAAAAGCACTACGCAGGCATCTCTTTTATGGCCTGCAAACTCTCCACGTCTCCCTTTGCCAGCTCGTACCCAAAACCCACTGGAGTGAGTGTTCGAGGGGTCCAGCCACAATTCAAACCGCCAAACCTTTCGATCATCCAGAAGGGTCAAAAGGCATGGCCATGGCGGCATTATGGTTTAATAATAATATATTCGAGGTTAACACTGACTGAAGAAGGAGAGAGCCCACCAGCATTGTCTACGAAGCCTTTTGTTCCCACGCTGTCCACTGTGCCTATCCATGGTTATGACTCCCAAGTCCCATCCCATTATGTACTTTACATAAAGAGCCAATACAAGATCACTCCAAGCTGATAACGGACAATACTGAAGTTTTTGAAGATAGACAACAAAACACCTTCAATTTGAACCCAAAAAAAAAAACTGAATGATACGTGACTAGTTTTGAGCGAGCGAGAAGATGTGTGTGGCTCACTCACATTTGGCCTAAATTTTAACGGTACTACATGTTGTCACAAGGAGGGTTATAAAAACGTGATAAGGGTCGGATGAAAACGTAGTCAAGAAGACAAAATGATGTCATATCCATCCTCAATATGTGACAAAGTCAGATCAATCAAAGAAACTTAGTACGAGTAGAAGGAAAAACATGAATACTTGTGAACATGTAGCAGCTTGAGATTGAAATTTCTTGAGGCTAAATCATTACAGTTAAGCTATAAAAGTCATTATTGTTGGCTCAAATAACCATGTCCAGTACCAAACACAAACTTGCTCCTAGTTTGCGTTAGCACAACCTCGTTTACCTTAAATAATTAGGTTTATCTTATGACTGTCAAGCTAGCTCTTTGACTCATTCAAACAGTGCTGAAATTGTATTTAATCTTATGGTTATACTTGGTTTAATTAGGAGTGGGAGTAGATTATGAGGGAGAAGCAGTAAGATAAATTGTACTGAAAAAGTCCTAAAACTTTAGACCAAAAGAACTCTGAGAATATTCTCAAGTTCTTATAAATAGTTTGAAAAAAGTCAAAGTGCTTCACACATGATCTCGTTAGAACCTGGCACGGCCGCACACCATAAAATTTTCGATAAAATTTTCGTTCATACTGCCGAACAGTGCCTGAGCATTTCATGAGCAAACAATTATGGAACGCACGCATGACTTTATTGTGTGGATCTCAGACAAGGTTAGAAGAGCTGGACCCATGCGAGTCACTTTGCTCATATTAGACTATCTTTATTAGCGAGGCCGCAGTTTTGCTTGAAACTAATTGGAGTAGACATACACGATATCATCGGAGTTAGAACTCGTTGCCTTAGTACTTGTAATTAAATTAATTTAATGAAAGTTTTTTTGAGGTGACCCTCACTTTCTTCCTTGTCATGTTAAAAGTATTATTAAAGCCTTATATCTCTCTCGCTTAAAGGAAAATTTCCATCGTGTTCTTTAAACAACGATCAATTATTTTTAGGGATTTAAAATACTTTTAGCATCCATTACTAAAAGAGAAGGGTTTCGGTTCATGGCTCCATGCTGCCCCCATGCCCTCATGGTCCCATTCACAAAACACACTTTTCTCTTTTGAAAAAGGGCCGTGAGATATTTAGAAGAGAATCAAAAATATCTTGGCTGAGACGTCCACGGTGGCACCTATCTGGAATCCGGATCTTGCACTTTTGCCCTTTCTTTTTACCTCTGGCAATCCCTTTTTCCCTTATTAAATAAATTTCCATTTCTCCTATCTTCTTCCCCCAGCCCACTTCCTCTTCTCCACCTCAATCGGTGACCCAACAAATCCAACTCGCCGCCTTAATCAATGGCTAACGACGACGACCGAGTTTCCGCATGGGAGATGGGCCTACCCACCTTCGACGACCTGACGCCGTTGAACCAGCCGTTAATCCCGCCGGAGCTGGCTTCGGCCTTCAGCATCACGCTCGAGAATCAACGCACCATGCTCGAGGTCAACCGTGCGTCGCAGAACACTCTGTCGAGTCTCCGCGGAGGCCAGCTCCAGACGTCGTCGTTCAACAGCCACATCAAGTCGTTCGCCGAAGGAAGGGACGACGACAACAACAACAATCTGTCGGTGGAGATCGACGAGGAGCCGGATCCGTCCGATTCCCGGAAGATCCGGCGGACGGACGACGATCTGAAATCGCAGGCGGACAACTGCAACGACGAGTCGTCGGCGAGGAACGCGGCGGCGGTCAAGCGGCCGCGCCTGGTGTGGACGCCGCAGCTGCACAAGCGGTTCGTGGACGTGGTGGCCCACCTGGGCATCAAGAACGCTGTGCCGAAGACGATTATGCAGCTGATGAACGTGGAGGGACTGACGCGGGAGAACGTGGCGAGTCACTTGCAGAAGTATCGGTTTTACTTGAAGAGGATGCAGGGGCTGTCGAGCGAAGGGCCGTCGCCGTCGGACCACTTGTTCGCGTCCACGCCCGTGCCGCAGAGCTTGCACGAGCCCGCCGGGAGCGGGTACATGCCGGTTGCGATGAATTATCCGCCGCAGATGATGCAGATGCCGGTTTACGGGCATCCAGGGGCTGGCGGGTCGTACCATGGGTTTGAGTCTCATCCTTATAACAATTATGGTTCGTCGTATCACGGTGTTACTCATAACAATAAGTGATTGTTGGAATTGAATTGGAGGGCAAAGAATCGATGCCAATGCCGTTGAATTGCGACTCTTGTTAATTGCTATGGATAGGAAGTTAGTGGTAGAAAAGTTTCTCATTCTTGATTTGTGGATGTAGGGTTTGATGATCAATAAATGAGTTTCTTTTGAGTATATGCAGCTGAAGTTTGTTCTATATTATTGTGTAAAGGTGATCACTCTTGATTGCTAATGCTTGCTGAAGATAATGGTGAATGAATCAGTTAAATTCTTGCAAGTAGTAATGGATTCCCCGAACAAGTTTTAGTTTGTCAATGGCAGGGGTTACGGAGAACTTTTCTCTAAGAGGATACAAGCAGGAAGTCCAAGTTCTCAAATTTTATGCCAGATAAGTTGCACAGGCATACCATTGTGGAAGTTTCCCCCATATTTACTCAAGCTTGAATCTTTGCTGCATCCGTTCTGTTCCAACTGTGTCTATGAGTCTTTCGATTTTGTCTTCCCCGTAATATGTCCCCAGCATGTTGTTTTTTGCCTTCTACATTACTTATTCCGTCTAGATTACATGCCCACCCCTTTCTGTAATTCTACGTTTTAGGCTTCTGCATGTTCTAGGGGCGGAGTTCATGTCACAGTATCATTTTACTCTTACCAAATCGCAGTTTCCATACCCTAACGCGGTACACAGCACATGTTTCCAGATGCGTATTTGGCTCGTATTCTTATTTTTGTGGATCAGAAATTGTATAGAATGGAGAGTCATGTTTCAATACAACCTCCCGCTCCTTCGTCCTCTCCCCTCACATTTGCATATTATGATGTTCAGACCATAGCGACCTCGTATTTGCTCACACGGATGCAAACTCTTTCATGGTGCCTGCAAGTTTGAAAAGTGTTGTAAAGTTTTATCTACTGATCCACTTGAAGTGAGAAAGTTTTTTCGTTGCTATCCTTTATGATCTGCTCCACAAAAAAAGAATAAGATGCTCCATCCCCTCTTTACGCCAATAATGGAGCAAGAGTTAATTAAACCTCTTTCCGAATGCCTTGTTGCATTGCATAGTACACGTATTTTGGCTCGTAATCTTATTTTTGCGGATTGCATATATTATGGAGTGGAGTGTCTTGTGTTAATACTATATCAGTCTATCATGCATATGAGTGCTGGACGCAAATCTAACAAATTAAAAGTTGTTGTAAGATGTCTGAGCTATTAACAGCAAAAAATCTATGCAACTCTAACTGGAATGATCAGGTCGTCTAACCGGGAAGGCACTTTGCCTTCATGGTGAGAGATGTGGGTGCAAATGCAACCATGATCTGCTTTTAAGAGTGACACTATGCCGTTACTATGCAGAGCCATTTGTATCGAGAATGATGAGTTAACGCATATTAGGCATAGTCGGGACCAACTTACATAACATTGTATTCAGGCCTATTACTCTGATGATATGAATGAAAGATCTAAATATATCGTTCCTTGCCTTTCCCAGTTGTCCCTATTTTGCAATGATTAGGCATGCTAATCCAGAAACGCTAGTGCATTTAGGAGCCGATAATAGCATTTCCATTTTCCAGAGGGCAAGGTTGGACTGTAGAAGATGCCCGAGTTTATGAAAATTCTACCGCAGATGATCTTTTAGGTGGATAGAGTTGGAGGCTGTGCAATTGAAGAACCACTGAGGATTTTAAGGAGAATATGACTAAAGTTTAGGCAACAAGATCTGAAGTGAGTACTCAAAATTCTCCTCTTTATTCATATCATATTTGCCTTTGTGAACTAAAATCACAATGTGGTCTATAATGTTGTCCAAGCTAATGAGTGGACTGCTAAGGAAATGCATGTAGTCACCATATTGCATGAAGAACCATTTGCTTGAATGGAATAGCATTCAGGCTTATATATAGAGGTTATCTTCATATTGACACCCTAACTAATGATACTGACAGGAGGTGATTTTTATAGTTGCTCTACTTCATTATAAGCAAGAGAGTTGTACTAATTCTTTTGCTCAGTGGTTGAGCTAAGATCTTTAAGAGATGACCCCTGTTCCACTCGTCTGATCAGTAGTTCAATGTTCTATGATTTGGCTGTATGTTGAGCAGTTTCTTGAAACGGGTGCTTAAGCGTTACCATGAGGACTAGAGGTTCAATCAAGGGTAATCTGTTCAGCTGCACCTGTCATATTGATGAGTTCTTTTGATTGTAATAAACCTTCTTTCCAATTACAGATAAAACTTCAGCGTTAAGCAAAAAGATCATAGTAGACATAAAACTTCAAAGCGTAGAAGTAAGCAAAAAGATCATAGTAGACACGTAATAGAACTAAGCGAAAGGTCGCGTTTCCCTCTTCTCCTTCACAAAGTTTGGTGATTACTTCTGTAAATTTGAGGAAGCAGAAAGGCCATAACACAGTTTGTCATCAAGTTTTTCGTGCCCGGTGATCTTCCTAACGTATTCTTCCCAGTTACATACTATTTCCGTCTACCTTGATGAGAGCTAGTCGTTGCTACGTACGTACTTCTTTCTTACATGTAAATATAACGTTTTACTTTGTATCGATTGATGCCTTGAGCTTTTTCCCCCTGAGCAATGCAGCAAACCAGTCATGTTAGCTGTGAAGTCATTATGTGCTGGAAATTCATTACGCTTTTCTGAGAGCTTGAGAGTTGATGGATTCTGTACTAACCCCTTATCTTCGTGTATTCACATATGCCCAACATATATAAACAAACCGCTGAAAACCTTCGGGTTTTCAAAAATAGAAATGACTTGAAGAGTCCTAAATTCCAGTTTTCTTTAAGAAGGACTTCTCATGGATTTACCCTATAATGCAAATCTGTGAGCGGCAGAAGATGCATATTTTCTATTCCGTGGCTCTAGACCCTTGCTATCAGTTTTATATGTAGGGCTGTATACGATCGCATTCGAGCCGAATAAAGGTATGTTCGAAATCATTTTGTTTAGTTTCAAGTCATGCTCGTATTCATTTAATCTTCAAAGTTTTGTTTGAACTCGATTTGCAGTTCGTTTCACAAAACACAAGTTCGTTTGTTTAATTATACGAACCGAACTGAAATTTGAAAATTCGCGTTCTCGTTCACAATAATTATTTTCAAACTAGAATTACGCCTTTCTTGATCAAATTATCTGACTGATTTTAAGGCTTCTAGCTTTAAACTTAATTTCTACTATAATTAAATTACATGACTTTTGGGTTTTAAACATATTATAATTAAGTTATTGTTCAAACGAGCTTTGGCATGTTCATGCTTGACTCATTTACTAACGAGTTCTAAAAATTTGTTCATATTCGGTTAGTATATTATACAAATGAACCTGAACGAGTTATTTGAAAAACGAACTACGAGCAGTTCGGTTCATTTACGGCCTTACTTATATGTATGAAATGATTTTGGAGAATGTTGGTGCTTACCATATGAATTTGATTTCTTTCGAGACCTGTAGATACGCTATGACTGGTGTCAGAATGTCATATATTCCATTGTAAGAATGAGATTAGAAGGTTGAGAGAGGCAGGTAGGATAGCTTGGGCTAGCTGAAAATGGAGAGAATGTGCTTCTAATCTGAGCATTGAAGATGAAGATTCTGGGCGGATAAGTTTACTCAAATAAAGCAGAAAATTACTTTGTTTTGTGTGGCACAACGATTTTTAGTGATCTCCCTCCGGCAGTCTAGCACTTCGGTTCAGATGAAATGAGCCAAAAAATTGAAATTTTCTCCTCTACACCTTAGATTTGTGAAATCTTGCGTTCAATTATGCGCGTGATTTTTGACTTAATAAGCATTGTGAGGTCTCCCTCCCCCGGCAAGAGTAGAAAATATGTGTGGTATGGGACTAATGGTTCCAACCATCTAGGACCGTTGAATATAGTGCAAAATAAACCCCTGCCTCCTTTGGACCCTCGTATCACGTTAGTCCTCCTGATTCAATGATCCTAAATGGTCGGGCTCAGTGGTCCGGCGACCATGCAATATTACTCCGCCAACTGAAAATCGAACGATATTCTGACACCTACTTCGTCTTGGTCCTTCCTCCATTTCCCAATCTCTGCCTTCCTCTTTCACAGATTCTGATGCAGTTCTTGCTCAGTTCAGAAGTCCTACAACCTCTTTCGGGAGGCAAGGACTTTCCACTGTCAGCAGCGCTGTAGACATTTAAATGCTTACTCTGCTGTGCGTCCTATTCGCTGGATTTACTGAAATCCCAGCAATCCAACCCTTCACATGATATGCCCCTACCCAAGATGGCGGAATCATTCATTTGGGTTGTGAAAATGATATGAAGAGCCGAAGGTAGGGCATGCCAAGACTTTTTTTGGTCCAGAAAGCTTACAGTGGAAGCATTTTTGTCATACTATTCTGCCTCTATCCAACTGCAGCCAGGATTTTTTTCCAACTTTCTTTTCTTCATCATCCGCTTCACTCTTGCAGCATTTCCCCAACTACCAGCATCAGCATATAAGTTTGACAGCAGCAGACTGCTTCCTGCACTCTCAGGCTCAAGCTTACATAAATGCTTCGCTGCTTTTTCAGCAAGATCTACATTTCCATGATGCCTACATGCCCCTAATAAAGCTCCCCATACAAATTTGTCAGGTTCGATAGGCATTTCCTGAATCAAATCATAAGCCTCGATCAACTCCCCTCCTCTGCTCAAAAGGTCCACCATGCACGCATAATGCTCTAATCTTGGCTTGATCCCATACTTCCCTTGCATGGAGGGGAACAAACTTCGTCCAAGTTCAATCATCCCACCATGATTACAAGCTGTGAGAACTGCGACAAATGTCAAGTGGTCCAGCTTGTTTTCATTATCCTCTACCATTTGGTTAAACAGTTCAATCGCTTCACCGGAATGTCCATGATTCGCATATCCAAAAATCATGGAGTTCCAAGTAACCGTGTTCCTTTGCAGCATCTTCTTGAACAATGTCCTCGCTTCATATATACATCCACATTTTGCATACATGTCTATTAGAGCACTCCTTACAAATACATCCTCTTGGACGCCAATCACCATTGCATACCCATGAATCTCCTTCCCACGTCTCAAATCTGCTAGTGTCGCACAAGCAGGCAAGAGACTGCTAATTGTTGCCGAAGTTGGATGCATCCCAAGACCCAGCATTTGTTTAAATGCATCAAAAGCCTTGCCATTCCTGAAATTTTGCACAAGCCCAGAAATCACCGAAGTCCAGGATACCACATCGGGCTCAACCTCAGCATCATTCATCAGTTGGAAAAGTTCAGTAACCGTTGATTCATCGCTAGCCTGTGAAAAACCAGCAATCAGCGTATTCCATGTTACCACATTGGGTTGTAGCCCCATAAACTTCATCTTGTCAAACAAACCAAGTGCTTCTTTAACAAGCCCCTGTTGAACAAAACCCGAAGCAAGCGCATTCAAGGCGACCAAATCTTTCTCGACCATCCTATCAAATACTCGCCTCGCCTTTCCAATTCTCCCGCATTTCGAGTACATATCAATTAAAGTAGCACTGACAAATGCATCACTTTCGAATTCATTCCTTAGTATCATTGCGTGTATCGTCTCTCCAGTTCGCCTATAGGACAGGTGTCCACATGCCTTGAGGGCGCTTGGAAGGACAAACTTGTTGGGTCTTATGCCTTCCCTCTGCATCCCACAAAAGACACCCATCGTTTCTTGAAAAAAGCCATGGCGGGCGTACGCGCCGATCAGAACGATCCAACGGCGGATATTTGTATGGGGAATATCGTCGAACAGTTGGCGGGCATGGGATAGTTGGCCGCACTCGGTGTAGAAGGCTATTAGCTTGGAGGCAAAATGGGTCAGGCGGGCCAACCCAGCGATGATGAGGTGACCGTGTAACGGAAGAGTTTGTCATTCAAACAGTAAGTGAGATCGCGGGCAGACATTCTCCGCTCGTTTGCAACTAATGTTTGCATTTGTGCTTAGTTGCAAGGGTAGCTTTGATTAGGTAGTGAGATTTCGTGCAGACATTCTACAACTAATGTCTGCATTTGCATTTACCTATTTGTTGGCTTTAATGATGACATGTTGGGATCGTCGCATGCAAGAATTACTCTGGGTGCACAGGGTTTAAGAATCAAAGGGTGCGTGTTAATACCGTGTTGACATGTAGTAGCCAAGATTTAATTTGTACAGTGTGTGCTTCTTGCGTTTCCTCATAAACAACTGCACTGAAGTATACGAACTCCAGTGCCTATTGAAAGAGAAACATTAAGTTTTGTGCATTTACATGATTCATTTGGTTTTGTAAATCTGCTAAAACTAAAAAAAAAATATTCTGCTCGTTCACATTCGCCTTGATGCTCGTTTACATGATTCATTTGGTTTTGTAAATCTGCTAAAACTAAAAAAAAAAAATATTCTGCTCGTTTACATTCGCCTTGATGCGCTTGTGTATTCATTAAACGGGGCGACTTCAAGTAAGGATGCTATCTGTCTATCTTATTATTGAATCAATCAAAGAATGTCACCAGAAATCCCCACATGAGCAGCTACCTCGCTTAAAATGATGAAACCTATAATTATCTCTTAATGCGATATCTCTGTCTTCGATTTTAGATATAAACTTCATCGTTGAATGGCAATCTGAGCATACTCTGAGATTCTTGAATATGCGAATTGGACTTCCGGCCGGCAGGCTTATAAGGCCAAAGCAAACTGCAAGTTTTTCACTGTGATATAAAATCTTTCCATCAGTAGACCCACCAGTTGCTGAGTTAAGCGCCGTAGTCGAATTATTGATATGTCCAGTGTCCTTAATTTTTTGCATTAATTGCTTCAATCTTTCATATACTTTAGGCAATTCAGGATGTGTTTTGTCGCCTGAAAAGAACTGGCATGTCCTGTTGCCTATCTCCATCCAGCTACATCCGGGTTGCTTCGAAACGTTGTTTAATACCATGAGCTTTCTTTGTGTCTCTGCGTCAGCATGACTTCCTATTTCAGCATACATGTTTGAAAGGGTGACATAGACAGTCGCATCGAGTGGGTCTAAATCGAGAATGTGTTTACTTATGACTTCTGCCAATTGCAGGTTTCCATAATATCTGCAAGCTGCAAGTAATGGCCTCCATATTGCCGCGGTAAGTTTGATTGGCAAGTTTTCTATGAATTCTAGTGCTTCTTCTAGTTGCCCTGATCTACCAAGCAAGTCTACCATGCAGCTGTAGTGCGCCTCTTCTGGTGGAATTCCGCAGTCTTTCACCATAGATTCATACAACTGTTCTCCTTGTTGAACTAAACCGGAATGGCTACAGGCAGAAAGAACAGCAAGGAAAGTTGAACTGGTTGGCCTTTCTCCTCCTTCAACCATTTTGTTAAACAAAAATGTAGCATTCATTGGATACCCATATTGTGCGTAAGCTTTAATCATTGAATTCCATGACACTGCATCTGGTTTTGGCATCAGGTTAAAAACCCTTTCAGCACCCTCTAAGTTACCACACTTGGCATATAGCTCTATTAATGAGCTTGCCACATACAAGTTTGTCTCAAGCTTGGCTTTTATTATACGACATTGGATCTGCTTGCCACTTGCTAGGGACGGTAACGACGAGCAAGCTTTCAAAGTAGTTGAATATGTAAATTCATTACATACAGCATCATCCTTGACCATCTTCAGGAAAGCTTCCATGGCTTCCTGAGCTTTATCGTTGCATACATAACCTGCTAGTAGCGCATTCCGTGATACATTAGATGCTATTCTTCCCATCTCCTGAAGCTGCTTCTCTGCATCAGCCATTTCTCCAAATTCTGAGTACATTCCAATAACTGCTGTCCCCACGTAAACCCATTGAGACCATTCCTTTCTTGATGACTTGAGCATGAAGGGCATGACCATTATCAAGATCCTTCATACCGCCACAACATGCAAGAGCAATCGCAAAAGTGTACTCATTTGGCTCTATCCCATTGTCTTTCATGGAGTAGAATAGGGCCCAAGCCTTCTCAAAGGCCTTGCTCTGGTAAAATCCAGATATGATTACTGTCCAAGAAACGAGATTTCTTTCACCAATACTCTCAAACAAGAATTCCGCCTCTTCCATCATTCCACACTTACTATACATGGTTAAAAGTGCATTAGCAACAGGTGTTTTTGATAAATACTGTGTCTTTACTACATGGCCATGTAACTGTCTCCCTTCCTCAATTGCTGAAACAGAAGTTCCACAAACTGTTAGCAAGATTGAGTATGTGTAGTGATTTGGCATGATACCCATATTTGCAATCTTAACAAAGAAATCAAAAGCTTCATTAAACAACCCATTGCTCGCATATCCAGAAATCAAGCAATTACATGAAGCAATATCAGGCTCCAGCATCTGATTGAAAAGGATCACTGCATTACACATCTCACCACACTTAGCGTACATATTCACAGTACTCGTACTCACAAATTTGTCAGAACCAAGTCCGGTCTTCATAACCAAAGCATGAGACACTTTGCCAAGTTCAAGACTTTTTTCCTTGCCACAGCAGCTTATAAACTCGATCACATTACTCCTGTTCATCACATTCTCTGCGGAATAGAACAAAATTGACATCCCTTGAATGCAACGTTCTCCAAATTCCTTACTAGAAGTATCAAATTCATTGGAATCACTAGTCTCCTCGATACCCATTGCAGGTTCATTATTATAATCACGAACATCAAAATCCATTGCAGAGACGATTCGTTTAGGCTCTTTATCGAACAGCTTAAGTGCATTACCAAACTTGCGGGGTTCAGCAACTTTACCTTGCGAAGTCGAGCTATTGAGCATTTGTGATTCCACGCAGCCAGTCACCCGGCAAGGAGAGGAGCAATACGGTAAGTTACTGAATCCTAGCTTCAAATGTAACGCCATGGCCGGCTCAGCTGGACCAAACGGCGTTATACCCACTGACACACGCATGTATATTGACCAAAAACGACAGTATAGGTGGTGGTTTCGTAAATCACATGGATCATATCTATATTTGGGTCCAAAACCATAACCACATCTTTTTCTCTTTCCAACAGTATGATGGCAAAAGCAGCTTGACTTTTCTGCAAGATTAATTATGAAATAGTCTAATTGGTTTAATATAAACTAAATCAGATTGATATGTATTTGACAATATTTTAAAATTTATATACTTTTTAAAATTATAATACAAGAAAATGAGATTTGCAAAGACCTCTTCATAATAAGTTTGATTAAGTACCGGACATTCGTATTTCATTCATTCCTTATAATTCGATCAGTTTGACTTTGCACGTATATTAAAGATTTAGGTTATATAGTGTGTATTTTTTTTCTATTTTTCTATTTTACCTTTTCGAAAGAGAGGGAGAAGAAAGTATGTCAGGAGAGAGAAAATTGATCGGTGAAATGTTAAATATGGAGAGAAAAATAAAATTTAAAAAAGTGAAAGGGGGTTCGTCAGGAGAGAGAAAATAAATTGGTAGAGAATTAAATGTGGAGAGAGAAATTGAATAAAAAAAATATAAAAAGTGTAAATATGTAAAAATATTTACATGATCTCTTTTAATTTGAAAGTGATCAATTTTTGTAGGACGGATTAAAAAAGAAATAAGAAGTATTAATTATTCAGACACTAATTTTTTTAAAATTTTGAAATATTATTGTTTAACAACTTTTTATTCAAACTTTATTGTAACTTAAAGCTAAATTTAAATAAAAATAGCTTAAAGATAAATTATAATTTAACTAAAATTTACTTTGGAGAATTCATCCAAGCTCTAAGCCTGATCAAAGAAATCCTTGATATGTGTCGGTGTTATAAGCGTAATTCTAAAAAAAATTGTTGGTGTTATAAAAATAATATGTGGCCTAGCACCAGAAAAGACTTGAACCAAAGAGCTCAATGACAAATTACAGGAGGGTTCTTTTAAGTTCCAATGTTCCATAGCCATATTTATTGCTACTATTTTCTACCGAAAAATGAAAGAACCACATCCATTACATGTCGTATGTCTGGTGAGAGACACAACTCACAAGTTTATGAGTCTTATGACTTAGATGAACATGCATGGATTTGCTCTGTATCTAACACCAATCAAGCTCTTCTCTGCCACTAATTTTCTTCCCTCCAGATCTTGCTCTCAGTTTTGCCATATTTGTCTGCATAACCGAGCGAGGAATCCAATACCCACATGCAGAATTGGGCATGTATCTAGCCTTCCTGAACTGAATGCAAAATCAGTTTTTTCGCCTGGGTATAGAAATTGGAGGAAGAGAACAGGAAGTATTAGGTACAAAACAACCTGTGTGAAGGCGAGCCGCAGGGAATCTCCTTCTCAAGTATTGGGGGTCTCTCCCTCTGCAACCCCTGATGAGATTAAGAGGGCTTATAGGAAGCTTGCTTTAAAGTATCACCCTGATGTCAACAAGGAGGTAATTATAAGCTGATTTTGACTGCAACTCGTTTGGATAATACTGTGCTTTTACTTACTGGGTTGGTTGTGTATGTGGGTGGGGTTACTTTCTACGGCACGTGTTCTTTCTTTGTCTTTGCGTAGGGAATGTTGCACTTCATGTAATAACTAGATACACTATCACACTATCCATTTCAAGTTTTTTGTGTCTTGAATTTGTGGTGACACAAGAACCTAAAATTGAATTCAATTTGTAGTACATTACCCACTGTTGAAATGATTTCGACTTGAAGTACATACTCCATGGTGTTGGTGGCAGAATGTGGAAATAGTTGCAAGGCAATTTCCAATTGCCGCTTCCCTTCAATTATTTGCCCCCACCACTCCATTGTATCGATCTGCAGTTGTGTGCAGCTGAGTTAAACTACGAGGATAAATGTGTGATGCGTGAGAAGGAATGAAGTTTTAAAATTTGTCTATGTACTAATTAGAGCGGAACTACGTTGCACGTGAAATACGTGAGTTCGGAAAGTGGTCACAGAAAGACATTCACTTGTCTTGCTTCAATGGGGACTCCATTATAAAAGAAAAGATTGAACGTTGTGATGTCTTCGTAAACGAGGAGGGTTACTGAATTTCACATGGCAACAACTATGTCTACCTTGATTGTTGCAATATTGAAATTGAGGACAAACAGTGCTTTAGCTATAAACCTAGATTACTTTATGTTGGTTGCATAGAACCTTTTCACCACTGTAATCCCCTTAAGTGGAGATCTAAGCCTACTAAATGTTAATATCATGTTCACGTTTTCAGTTTCGATCTTTCCCTATATTGCGCCTAATTGTTTATACTCTTGGAAAGCATGTAAGAGAAACTGGTTTAGGTCTTAGTTGTTGATACATCTATGACTTCGGTTCCGCCAAATTGGGTTTGTGAATGGGGCACTGCAATCATAATCCTCAATGAAATGGAAAATCTTTGTAAAAGGATTTTGATGCTTGACCGAACTACATGTTTCCTAATGGAAAGTCTTAATAAATACATTATGTTTGCCATGAGCTTTCCTTATTAACTTCATGTTCAGTTTTATGCACATCTACGCAAATGTAGAGGTGCCTGAGTGACATTGCAACCTCCAAAAGTATTTCGAAGTCTATCCTTTATGATCCCATTGGATAAGGACTTGGGAACAAACTAAGGTAACCCCCAAGTGAAATGATGCAAGTGATTCAACATTTCTTGCTTTCAAGTTACACTGTAGATTGTCTAGTTGTATACTTTTAGTTGTCCAAAGGCAGGACTTATCTTTCTTGTCTTCTTATGGCGGATAAGTTGTAATGGGAGTATATTCTTTGTCTGTTTGGTCCAATTTCTTTTAGTCCAGACTCTTGAGTATATGTTCTTGGCCCGTGAGGTCCAATTCTCGATACTTAGCTTGTTGACACAGAGTCTTTGACAAGCAGGTTTTCCATATCGTGCTTCTTACTGGTTGCTTATATTATGTTAGCTTTGTCTGTGTGTCTTGCATTCTATCTGGATCCACTTTGATATTCTTTACGTTGTTCCAAATGTATCCTTTAAAACATAACATTAAACCCTATTTGTCTTCCTTTGCTGCAACGAGATACAGCATATTAGAAGGTCAAAATTTGCATATTTTTATGTCCAAGGATACGGAGGTAAATAAACTCTTATTTCCCCTATTTTTTTGAAATGAATCATAATTTGTACATAAAACCAATTTTCAGAATATGGATCAAGATTCTCTCGTATCATGTTTAACATGCTAAGAGTTCTGGGTCCATATTTTTTAAGTTCACATTAAGCAGGATGCGAATTAATTTCTTCTGTTTGATCTGGTCTGAGGGCTATGTTATGTGGACTCCTTAGAATGCCTGGAGTACCCGTGTCGGACACTTGATACTTGGACATGGGTATGGGATCTGTGTCCGACACATTTCATAGGATATGCTACCATTAACACTATCATATAGTGTTTCTTTTAATATGTTATTAGTTTGAGATGAGACAGGTTCTCAGTTAAAACCATTTATGTCACATAAAACACCAATTTATCTTGGGAATAACTAAAAATATTAATGTATGTGAGTGATTTTTCACGTCCCTGTGTCTTGTCAATTAAAAATTAGATGAATCCGACACTTGGACACGTACCCGACCTAGATACTCGTACCGAGTCCATGTTACATAGGCTGAGGGTTTTTACAGTTTCTCTATGAAATCAGCATTAGCAACATTCCGCCGGGAAATCTCATCAGAGTAAGAACAGCATGTTGTTCCTGAAAGCCAAGAACATAGTTTTCTGTTAGCCAGGAACCTCAATGGTTAGAATGTATTTCTAACTAGTCTGCATTTTTTTCTGAATGTGATGGTTTGAGAGCGGCAATTAGGTGTATCACGAAGTGTGCTACATTAACGTGTTTTTTCCTATTGAACATGCATAGTTTGTATTACAAATACTTCAATGGAGTATCCTAATGTGACAAACCAAATTGAGAAAAATGATTTTTACCTAGACCTGCTAGAGAAAAAAAGAAGCAAGAAAAGGAATTCTGTCGATATCTTTTTAGAGACCCTTTTGGTTTGCAATTCAACATTTTAAATGTATCACAATGCAGGCCAACGCACAGGAGAAATTTATGAGGATAAAACATGCATACAATACATTGCTGAACTCTGAGTCACGGAGAAAATACGATACAAGCAATCGCGCATCTGGTTATTCCTATTCTACTGCTGGAGGTAGCAAACGTGCTGAAGATGAAGAAGAGTTTTATGGATTTGGTAAAACCACCATTCGTATATAGATCCTTTCACTGTTCTGATAATGTTTATGTCATACCCTTCTACATGTCTTCCCAGGGAAACCTTAGTAATCAACCCGTCATGAGGCCTGATCTTTAATGGTAGCACTAAGAACTAAACTTTGCATACAACTTATAGATGATGATCATTAGTTTGGGATGTATGTCTCTTTAAGTACAGGTAAATAATCATTAGGATCCTAATGCTAGTTAAATCTTAGAAACCCACCTGTAGCAATGGCAGGATCTGACCATTATAGACATTTAGTGTCCTCTGGACTACTGCTGGACAACTTCAGCTTTAGGAAAATCACAAATAAGGATCCTTTGCATCCCGAACAGAACACTGGTTGCTGAGAAAGTAGTTGTGTCACATATTTAGCTGTGATGCGACTGTATCAGGTGGCAAAGAATTATATCTGCAATCTGAGTCTGCAAATTGTACACACACCAGAAATCAGCTTTCCAAGTAACAGTTTGGCCTGCGTCTAGTTTTCGTGTTGAAAGTTTATGAGTTCATCTGCTTCGTGGCGTGTGTCTTTCCATCAGGACCCATTAGAGACTTGTAAGCTGTTCTAGTTTATTTCATAGACTGGGAGGTGGTTAAAAAGTGTGGAAAGAATGTTGGATTTAAATTGAATATGCTTTCTCGGATCACTCCAGAGAATTTCACACTTACGAGGTAACAACCTTTGAATAGGATAGCTCACTGCTCTGTAAACCTCATTTACTCTTGGGCTTTGTTAACTCCGAAATGCTCAATGGCATTAGTTCCTTTAATGTCCTTGCACGCCAAGAGTCGTTCACTTTGCGTCTACAGTGCATTTTACCCTTTTGTTAGGACTTTAAGGATTTTCTTTTACATTCTCATGTTTAACCCCTTTATACTGCAGGTAATTTTTTCAGGGATGTTCAAATAACAATAGGTAGATATATCCTTTTCATGAGACACCAGACATTCTACAAAAAGATACATTGCATCATTTGCTACTCTGTCGGGCATTTGCCTCTTTATCTTGCAAGTTAAATCTGCTTTGTTGTGCTGCTGAAGTGTAGATTTCATGTTACAGAGGACTTGTTTAGGGATCTTCAAGTAGAATTCCAGAACTGGGAGGCAAGTGCAGCTTCACAAGCAATGCCAAAGAGCTTGTGGGAGGAACTAGCGGTAAGATACTAAATCAACAGTCAATTTAAAAGATAACAAACGCGCACATGCAACACAAAAGATGAAATATATGGTAGGAACTCACAACACCAAGGAGTGTAGTGGAAGACCTTACTAACACTGCATATTTTTGTGTTTGACAGGACATTGGCGAAGAATTTGTTGAGTTTCTAGAGAAAGAGCTGAACATCACAGACGCAGAAACTGAAGTGAATAACAGTTATGATACACCTGAGAAAAGCAGTGCATCTTATGGATCAAAGAGAGCAGGAGGTAGTCAAGATGAAGCTGACAATGGGAGCAGCATTGAAGACAATATTGATGAAGTTGAGGCGGCCCTTGCTCAGTTGAAAAGGGAATTGGGCCTATGATGGAAAAGTTGTTTGTACAGATAGTTGGCAGATATTAAGCTCTAAAGCCGGATTGTCCTTTGAACAAAAAGAGAAAAAGCTTGGATTGTTTTCTATCTCAAATGAATCAAAAAATGGCAAAACCAGCTACACTTTTCTGTAGTCAACAAGAGCAATGCGTGTCCTGGCCTTAGGTGAAGATGATAATTGCCGCTGCAGTTTGTTTCTTGAAGTTGCAATGAGTGTATGGGACTGGAACTGGGGCATGGACAAAATGTTGCACCTTAAGAATTTCTACATGTTCACTTATTCGGCCCACCTCTAAATTTTTTATGGCAAAGATGTACGCTTTCTATGGCCAATGAGGGGTACTTCCTAAGAATACTGTGCCGGTACCAGTTCTAAGCCAAACCCAAACCCAAACCCAAATCGTTATGACATTGTAATAATCATTCATCGTTCAAAAAAGAAAAGTAAGATTTGAGAGACAAGAAAAAGGGAATCTGTCAAAAAGAACACACGTAATTCACACTCGCACTTTTCAACAACACAATCTTCTGCCGGGATGTCTCGGATCATAAAAACGGATTTGACGGTAGCATAAATAAATCTCATGTTCACGGTGAAGACTAAGATACTTGTATCCTAAACTCGATTACTGAATCTAGCTCCCGCTGACAATTCCTACAATTGCCAAATGGATGAATGCACTTGCAAAAAGTATCAAACTCACGTACATCTTAAAATCTCTCGCCAAAACGGAAGAACACTGAACCAGTTCCCGAGTTATGATCGATGGCATATTCCGCCCTTACCAGACCTAGCTTAACCCCGACACCGTACGAGGAACCCTGGCCCATTCGCCTGTAGACCTCAGTTGGGTTTCCCTTCAAATCCTTTGAACTTCCCAAATCATTTCCATGTTCTGCAAATGCATAGGCATGTGTATTCCTGATAGGAACCCGTACCTCAGCCGCAAGCTGCAAGTAGCATCAGAACCAGTAATCAGATGCAAATGCACAATAAGTTGTTACCTCTTGTTAGATGCATATTTTTACCTTACCATGTAGCAAAGAATCATCTTTTATCTATAGATTGTTGCATTTTTTAAACAAGCAGCAAGTGGTCAGAGTGATTACCTCGAGGATATTTCTCGCGGCACCTATCTCTCCCATGTTGTAGCCCCTCACGGAATAAGGTCCCCCAAGAGTAAAAGCATCATAAGCAGGAAGATCTCCCACACAACCGCCATAGTGGCCGTGAAGGACTAGAACCGGTGGTGGTGGTTTACCAGCACCTTCCTCCACTTCCTTCAACTGGATGAATCGGGTAATTGTCAGCTGGTGACGGTTGAAGAACGGAAATTTACTTCCAATGCCAAGGCCTTGATCAAGCTGCAATTTCATATAAAAATATGCATTAGAAGACAGTTGAAGAGATGGTATCTGCTTCATACAGTCGAACCATACTTTGTCACTCGAGACCAAAACCTGAACCGCGAAAGAAACAAAATGCTATAGAAATGCTATATGCACTAATTAACTGCTATCGCAAGATGTTATTAAGAGTCACAAACCAAACTAATTAATCAAACACTAATTTAATATTGTATAGATCCTTTAGATTATTTTAAACATGATTAGTCTACTACCAAACACCCGTCATATTTATCAAGGTAATAGGATCATACTTCAACCAAAAGCATGTAGAAATCATACTCAAATCATGAAATTCGTTGATATGAGAATAATGATGGTTACATACAAAATAGAACATCGGCTCAACTCACCTGGAATACATTCCGCTCACCAACTATAGCTCCATTTACAAACTTAGTGTTATCGCGCGTTATGTTTGCTTGTGCAAAAGCCATCCGGTCTATTCCAGTGCCACTTAATGTTGTTGGAGGTCCATCTGCACTAATGCCTCCACTTGGCAGCACCCTTTGACCATTTGGAGAAATGTGACTGCTTTCATCACGTGTTGTAATTTCTTCCATCACAATTCCGTAAGTAAACTTGCTTTGGCGAGTAAAATTCTGCAAAAGCAAGAATTCGTCAGAAACTCCAGAAGGAAACTATTCTAGAGGATACCCATCCAGTCCTTGGGTGAGATTTTAAGTGAGACATGGCCTTTCCTTGTTTATACAATCTTATTGGAAACTTCATGCTTTCAATTCCTATAATAATTGTGCCTGATTCCTTACTTGTCTCAGTGTAATTAAAAGCATACAGAAACACCATGGCATCTTATTGTTTATCTTCTAATAATACGTCTCATTTTGGGAAAGCACCAAAAAGAAAAGGAAGTCTCGGTTAAGTGATAGAGGAAGTACAATCAAGAAGAACAGCGGTGTCCATGTGGAATATAAGTAGAGCGGGAAACAACACAGCCTACCTCCGTTATATTGGCTTTAACGCCAGCTCGATCAACCCATATCGGGGGAACTTCGTCCACTCCTGGTCCACCTGTGAAGACTGGACTCAGTTTCCTGCTGTTAAAGCAACTTGTGCGGAGAGTACGATTACGAGGACTATATACACCATCCAAATATGGATGCACATACTCGAGTTTAAAAGCAAGATCATCCTGCAGAAAGGTGTCACATGAATACAACTAATGCAAATCTACTAGCTCATTCTCAGAGATCCTGTGTAGGTAAAATTAAGGGTCACCTGAGGATTGAGAAAGTTACTAGTGGTCACCGAACCGAGAAGGGACCTATTTAGTCCTTTGAGATTCCGATGCTCAAAAGATATGGTTCCACCAGGTTGGATTGAAGCCTGAATAGCATTGGACAGCAGAAATTTAGCAAATAAGACTGAAACTTGAGTAATTAATACTATAGATAAACTCTATACCAGTGTAGGACGACCTCCACGTCCAGGAACTATGCTCCACTCACTGCTGACTTCGGCTGACTTTTGTTCCAATTCTTTGAGCTTAATCTCCACTATAATCCCTCCCTCATTCTTCTCATCAGGACGTGGGTTAACCTCGATATTAGAAAACAAGGCTAGCGAATTTATATTCCGCAGAGCTTGTTTTCCTGCTTCAATATTAAAAACTTGCCCTTGCCGAAGCTGTAAAAATTAATACCATCAGGCCACAATGAACCAAGTTGCCAAGCACCCAATAAGCCCATTCAGATACTAACTCAGGTTACCCATTATTCTGGATACAGTAATCATTCATCTCCTAAGTTAACATATCCTAGTTTATGATTTCCATTTGCTTTGGCTGGAAACATACTGATTTGCACATCAACCTGTAAGAAAACTAATTGTTTGCTTTCTTAAGGATTTGAAGAATTTTTCACAATACGGGCATCTCACTCGGTTTCAGGTTAAATAAGTAACACGGGCATGCCTCGGTCGATTCGTATTGTATAGTTCAAGTGTCATATCAAGGTAAAACAAGCGTGAATTAACATTCTAATATCCGATGCTTTAATCCAACTGCTGTCTCTTCTCTAGCAAAGGTCCTATGGTCTTTCTCGTGAGTCCCTCTCTAACCAAGATAAAAAGTTTCAAACTGCTTGATATTACGTCTGTGTCAAAACTGATTCCTCGTGAATATAGAGCATGGAGATCTGGAAAGTTGCAAGAAAACCCTTCCCACAAACCAACCTGGACTTCCAATTGAGCCGAATTCAATATTATGAGCAAGAACCACCCATTCCAAATCAGTTATACTAGGAATTGCAAACCATATAAAAATGGGATTTAAAATCAAGAGAAAGTAAAAACCACTGTCACGACTCAACTCGATTACTTATAAATCAGAAAAATGCCAAATTTGAGTACGCATGCCACACCATTCAGTTTATACAAGAATAAGCAACAAACCATATCGACTGAAAAGATATCCAGTAAATTACAAGGCACTATTTATACCTTCTTGGGCAACTCTCTCCTCACCACTCCGAACTGCGTATTCCCCTCGCACACGTTCCCAAGCTTATCCTGGAACTGCACCACCAGCTGCGTGATATCCCCTTCCACCACCTCACAAACAACCTCTTTGGTATTCAAGTTCCCGAAATTCACGACCTGCGCACATGCATACCCATTGTCGTGGTACCACTGCTGAACCCTATCCCTGATCTTCTGCAGCAGCCTTGCACTAACCTTCCCCTGCTCCCTCAACATCTGCAAGATCTCCCTCTCAACTGCAAGCGGTAACATACATGGCCTCGCCCTCTCCATCCTCCTCCTGTAATCCTTCTCCTGACTCCTCATATACTCCAATTTCTCCTTCTCAGTCATGTCCGAGTCCATTTCTATAGGCTTAGACTGCGGCATTAGCCCCACATTGATGCACCTAAACCTGTCCGCAGACTGCCACGTGCTCTCCAGGAATGATATTGTTATCCCGAGCGTCCCGTCAGGGTTCGTCTTCCCTTCGAGATCGACTTTCTCAAACATCCCGCACGTGGCTAGGGTTTCGAGCTCTTTTTGCAGCTGGGCCTTGGTGTAAACCCCACCAGGGCGGAGGGAAACCATCTCGAAGAACGAGTCCTCGGGACCCACCGTGGCCCACCGCCGGCGGTCAAAGAACAGGATCTCTGAGAGCTTGTACTTCTTGAACCCGCTCAGCTTGTTGAGCTGGACCACAATGTTGGCCGGCAGGCCGTGGGAATCGAACTCCTGAGCCTGCGAATCATCGTCCTTCGCTATTGCGGGCAGAGAGAAAATTCTCGACCAGAATCCGCCGTTTCCTCCTCCGCCACCTCCACCTCCGCCTCCTACTCCGCCGGTGTTACCACCGTCGCCAATTAGTGTGGGGATGGAACAGGCGAGGTGGATGAGGAGACCGGAGGCGGCGGAGAGGGCAAGAGTTTTGGTAGGGGGAGGGAAGGGTGAGTGGGTGGTGGATTGTAAGGGTTTAGGGTTTTGGGGGATGGGGGAGTGATCGCATTTGATGGGATGGAGGCGGGGGTTGGGCGTGGTGGTGGCAGGGGAGAGGGTGGTGGTGGGGGGTGAGAGGGATTTGCGGTGGCGGCGGCGGAGGGAGGGAGGCAGATTGGCGGTGAGTAGGTGCCCCGTTGCGGCCATTTTGGGGATAAGAGAGACAAAGAGGGAGCAAAAACGAGAGAAAGTCGACTCCTAATGCTGTGTTTGGTAAGAGCTGGAGAGAGTAAGCACTCTCTATGGGCCGGCTTTGTGCGCGGGTTGGAACCTCGGGACTGTTGGCGACTACTACAACGACTTACAAAGGCATGCCTCGAGTTGATCATAACACATAACACTAAAGAGCTTCAGTTCGAGTCGCTTTGCCAACGTGAGTTCACTTAGTGTGAGTGTGCATTTGGCCTACGTTACTACATACCATACGATACGAGGATCCTCACACAGGCTAAATCAATTTTTTCTTTTAAGTCATTTTTGTGTTTCTTTGAAGTCGAATTAATCGAAACATTATCTGAACGCGATAATCAAGTTTGGGCTAAACCTTCAAATGTAATTAAATTATAATGTTTCAATTGTAAGTTCACTTCGTTGGTTGATATTTTGTTACGATATGTAATTTTTTGCACATTTTTAAGGGTCAAAGGAGAAAAACTAAAAGGTAACAATGAAAGAATATAATATAAACAACAATTTGATCTAGAATTATGAGGCAAAGATATAAATAAAAAGATTATCCTCTCCCAACATCATTATCGTAATCTAACTCTAAATATGGTATCGTTTTCCAACTCAGCCTCTATTGTTGTTTTCTAAATTCCGTTGCTGCAATTGCCTATTACAATCGTTCTAAACTAAAAAGTCATGTAGTGCCATTTATCGCTCATACCTTATTGCAAGTATTTTCTCGTATTAATGCAGTTCCCCTTTTTTTTTCCCCCCTAATTTTTTTTTTTCTCGTACAAAAAGTCGCGTGCTGTTGAAAGTGTGGACTGATCTCAGAAGAAGGGAAGTCATGGCGCAAAAATGAGCTTGCGCTTGCCTACAGGCCACAGACGGTGTGCCTTGCAATCCTCTTTAAAAGCAGCCAACCAGCTATTTTCCCGCGCTCTAACCACGCATGACCACCGTAGTCCATACTCAGATCGCTTCCTCACCCATAACAGTCGAACCCTCGATCACAACGAGACCAAGAAGAATGCTATTGATTTGGACCTTTTAGCCCAGTTAAAGCAACATGGACCTTCCCCCACCCCTTTCCTTGTCAACAAAATTATATCCTCATGCGCAAAATCGGCTTCTTTCTGTTTGGGTATTCAAGTCCACTCCACTGTTATCAAGATGGGTTTCGACTCAAATTTGTATATCAACAGTGCCCTTGTTGACATGTATGGTAAATGTGGCGTCATTTCTTTTGCCCACCAACTGTTCGATGAGATGCCTGAGACAAACGTGGTCACTTGGAATTCATTGATTTCTAGTTACGTGCACTCCCAACAGCCGGAAATTGCTCTCGCATTGACTATGGAAATGCTCAAAATAGGGATAGCTCCGACGCCGTCCAGCGTATCGGTTGTTCTTGTTGGTTGTGCGCAGTTGGTATTCAAAGAGTTGGGGGTTCAGGTGCATGGTCTGAGTTTTAAGGCTGGGTTTCAATATAATGTTGTCGTGGGGACGGGTTTGGTTGATATGTACTCGAAATGTTCGAGTATTGATGATTCCAGGAGAGTTTTTGACCGTATACCTAATAAGAATGTTATTACGTGGACCTCCATGGTCACGGGTTACGCACAAAATCAACAGACTGAGGAGGCAATGATTTTAGTTAGAGAAATGTTGCGTTTGGGTCTTAAACCAAACCACGTGACTTACAATGGTTTGCTAAGTTCTTTTTGTGCCGATGATATGGTTCATTGCAAGCAAGTCCACTGTCTCATCACTCGGGAAGGGTTAGAAGCTAATGGCTTTATAGCAGTCACGCTTGTGAGTAAGTATTCAGAGTGTAGTTGTAACTTAGAGGACTTCTATAAGATCTTATCAATTGTAACTGTATGGGATCAAATATCATGGAATGCAGTTATTGGTGGTTTCTCGAACATGGGGTATGGTGAGGAAGCCCTTATGGGATTTTCCAAAATGAGGCAGTCAGGGATTGAGAGTGACTTTTTCACTTTCACGAGCATTTTAGGAGGAATGGGAATTATATTGGCACTTGATGAGGGGAAACAAATCCATGCTCTTGTCTTCAAAACCGGGTATGTTTCAAACTTGTGCGTACAGAATGGGCTTGTTTCAATGTATGCAAGATGTGGCAAGATTCATGATGCGGAGAAGGTGTTCTTGTTGATGGATGAGCGTGATTTGATCTCGTGGAATTCATTGCTTTCAGGATGTGCTCATCATGGGTATGGTAGGGAGGCTGTTGAATTGTTTGACCAAATGAGAACAAGTGTGGTCAAACCTGATCTGACCACATTCCTTGCTGTACTTTCTGCTTGTAGCCATGTCGGGTTGTTAGATAAGGGGCTTGAGTATTTCAATTTGATGAGAGACGATGTTTCCCTTCCCCCACCGAAAGTAGAGCATTATGCTTGTGTTGTGGATCTCTATGCTCGTGCTGGTTATTTGCATGAAGCAGAATCCTTCATAAATAACATGCCAATAGCACCAGGACCCTCTGTCTTCAAATCTTTGCTAAGTGCTTGTCAAGTTCATCGGAATAAAGAAATTGCTGTACGTTCTGCAAGGAATCTCATAGAGCTTTTCCCTGATGATCCTGCAACCTACATACTACTATCTAATGTATTGGCAACTGAAGGCTATTGGGATGCTGCAGCAGGAGTACGGAAGCTCATGTGTGATAAAGGAATGAAGAAAAAGCCTGCTTGTAGCTGGTTATGATTTTGAGCAAGAACAAGTCATTCCTTTTAAGACCGCTCAGTTGATTTACTGCCATCTTGGACTGGAAAGAATGTCGCAAACTGCAGGTTTACTTGGAGCCGGAAAGTAAAGCGAGATTGGAGACGACAAAGTTAGGTTCGTGTAGATTTTACAAAATTTTGATATCTGCTGAATACCGCTTTTCCGTCGAATTGCCATGTAAATGATCGATGGCGCCCTTTATGCGGAGAAGTACCCAACTGCTTCGGAACATCCTACATGGATCGTCATTTCAAAAGGCAGAATGGCATGGCTTGAAGCGGAGCGTCATGTCGTCAAAGCTTATAGAATGGGAAAGCCAAATGCATTATCAAGCTTCCTGTTATGCTACAACAAACCACCTCGAGTCCAGAAACACCTGCTCCTCCATTAACGTTTCTGAAGAGAGATGTAAGGGTGGTGATGATTCCTAAAAGTTTCTCTTTTAAGGGGAATGTCTCAAATTTTAGTCCCAACTGTTCGTGGTAAAACTGACTCGGTGCAGTTGCGAAAAGAATAAATTGGTTTTCTTCACGATTCCTGCATTGAGGTCCAGTTACCACTGCAAATTTAGTTGTTTGTACCAAATTCTGTCTTGAAGGAGTATCAATCGTTATTTACATAATATGTAATAACCGACTTGAGAAATCCAATAAACTTGCGCGCTTTTTGCAAAACATCATAGGTTTATTTTTCAATATAATATATAATTATGAATATTATATAGCAAAAGTAAAAGTGTCACTAAAGGTCTCCACTATCATCTTGGACAGACAGGGTCCTTAGATTTGTATATTAGTATGCTTATATAATTTTAAAATAATTTTAATATTTTAAAATTCTACCTAATTAATATTAGTCTATTAAGACTTAATTTTGACAATTATATCCCTAAAAAGTAAAAAGAATTTTCTAATATAAAAAAATCCATGGAATCCCAAAAAAAAAAGTTATGAGATTAAGAACAAAAAAATTGATCTAACAATTGTATTATGTAATTTTACAAGTTTATTGTAACTGAATATGGACCAACAACTTATTTTTGACTGGACCCTAACAAACATCAAAAGAGAATTTTTTTGTAGCCAATTATACTCACATGAACAGTAAGACTAGTTAGTAAACTTTGGATTAATTTTAGGCATTAGAATTTAGTTTTTACTATAATAGAGTCAATTATAGTTATGAGGGGTGATTGTTGTATGCATTCCATAATAGTTGTGTGGATTAAGCTCCACCTATAATTATTAGCACAAGGTGAGGGTGTTTCTTAAATTTTAGAAGCTCATTGAAATTAACAAGTATGAGTCAACAAAATTTGGTATATAAAAGTTACACTTTTTTGTGATAAAATAAGTATCAATTGAAATACCACTAAATGCATTTATTGGGTGTAAGAACTAATAATACTAAGGGACCCGTGCAACGCATGGAGCGTTCTCTAATTTCTCAAATATTGTCTAATATTTATTTCTATAGATAC
>JAVXUP010001672.1:42500-203789 GCA_033070095.1 Escallonia herrerae | reverse complement strand
GTTAACTGATACAGGGAACCTTGTAACTCTGCAGTGTATTTTAAAATATCAAGCTAGCGCGATTTCGCGCGAAACTTTTATGAGAATCCTAGGATGTTGGGAAGTTCCATTCCCCAGGAATTCGGGCCATTCCGAAGCCGTTACCTATTTTTTTGGCCGAACGGCCCTTTAAGCGCTTGATCCGGACACCGGTTCGCGATTTTTGGGCGAAACCTCCGTAAAATACTTTTTATGTCAAGAATGAATTCAGGAAGCCTCAAGTAGCATTTCGAAGCACTTTTGATATTTTTTTATGCCAGGGGGCATTTCGGTAATTCGCCGCCCCGAGAGGGGTATTTCGGTAATTTTACAGTGCTAAGTTTTTTGACGGACTTTTTAGTCCAGAAATATAATTACAAAACCTGAAATGTTGTTTTGAAGCTGACGTGGCGCGCGTAGGGGTGTTTTGGTATTTTCCCGCGCCAAGGGGTGTTTTGGTAATTTTCCCGTGCCAAGTTTTTCAAACGACTTTTTAGTCCAGAAATGTAAGTAAACCACCTGAAATGTTGTTTTGAAGCTGGTTCGGGGGCGTTGGGGTGATAGTGAACGCTCAGGGGCATTTCGGTAATTTGCCGATGTTCGGGGGCTATTTTGCTAGGAAGGATCCAGCTTAAAATTCATACCTTAAAATAACTTTTAGTTCAGGAAAGGGTGTGAGACACCCGAAAACTTATTTTGTTCCAGATGTTCTGAACCTTGTGACGCACCGGCGATGACTGCCAGGGGATATTTTGCATAAGTAGCGGGTGTTTTGGTAACTTGCCCCCTTTAAAATTTTTCCTGATATATTTGGTATATAATTGACGTAATACATTTAAAAACTTGACTTTAAAGCGGTTTTGAGGTGTTGGAGGTGTAGGGGCCATCGGGCTATATATTGCTATATAACCACGTTGGCGCTAAATTCAGTGGGAACTAGCGTAATTAAGCGTTCGGAGTGGTGGGAATTGAGGATTTGTTTTAATACATTGAAATAATGACTATTGCTAATGTGTTGGTAAGCTAGGTTAAAGATCCAGTTATAGTTTTGGAATGTAAATATTATGGATATTATGGACGCTAAGTTGGTTTATAATTATATTTTGTTCTTAAAGGTATGAATTTCAGCTCTGGACCTCATGATACATCAATCCTATACGATGACGATGACCACGTCGCGAGGCACGTATTTGACGGTGTCGATAGGGGTGTTTTGGAAACAATTCAAAGCACAAGGCACCTTGAAGAGTGGGTACTAAACGAGGAACAAATACAGCTATTACACCGTCAAAATTTAACCCTGTTCACCGATCCCGGGAAATGGTCTCGACACGACGATTGCCTTATATCCGCTCTAGTTGAACGATGGAGGAGCGAGACGAACTCATTTCACTTCCGGTTTGGTGAAATGACTGTTACGTTAGAGGACGTCGGATTTATACTTGGAATCCCATGTCACGGCAGACCCGTTACTTTGAACGTGCCGTCTGCATCCATAGCGAATATGGCTATGCAGTATTTTCCGGGAATTCCAAGGGCAGCGCTTACAACAAACGGCGTCAAGCTTAAATGGCTGAGAGAGCAGTACGGCGTGCTACCGGATGAATACACTCCTCAAGATTTCGTGACGTATACGAAGGCATTCCTTCTGTATATTATTGGAGCTATATTACTTCCGACGCATTCGAAAAACACGGTGCATCCGAAGTATATGGTGTTCTTGGAGGATCTTGAGGAGGTATACTCCTATTCGTGGGGTTCAGCTGTCCTTGCGCACCTATATCGAGCACTGCATAAGGCTACGAGAAACGGTGCCAAGTCCATTGCCGCCTGCCTGACTCTATTACAGGTATGAGCATTTATTTTCTTGGTAGGATCCTTAGTCAATATATTCGGGATTAATTACTAATTCCATATAATGTTTGCATTCACAGGTTTGGTCTTACGAGAGGCTACCCATGGGTCGTCCACAACCGTTGGTAGATTCCGATGAGACGTGGCCTAGGGTGTGGGCCTGGGGGCCTACGACCAACCGGAGGTGGAGACGGGTAGACCCTCACCACCATCTAAAGTTCTATCGGGGGGAACTAGAGATACTAGATGCATCCCAGGTGACGTGGCAGCCATATGGCAAGGTGATGCATCTGTTGGATGAGTGGTGTTGGCAACTTCCGGTGTCGTACGTGCTGGCAGGTTTGGTTCGGGTGCCGCTCATTCACTTCGAAGAATGTGAGTTTCAGATGCCCGATCGAGCTATGAAGCAAGCTGGCTGTCCACAAGGGATACCAAAACCCGCTGTAGACATGCGGCCATACAGGGGTGGTCGAGGGCCGAACTTCGAGGTGGCTGATGCCTTGATTTTGTTGGGTGACGAGGTGCACCAGTGGAATACCTGGCAGGAAACGTATGATAGCCTTGTATCGCTGAAGCACGACGGCATTAGTACTGAGGAATACTTACAGTGGTTTCTCAGGGTGACGCGCACGAGGGTGAATCGCCCTTCCCAGGTGAAGAAGACATCGTACGCGCCACGTGAGGTCTATGACCAGTTCTGGGCATTGGCCATTGTAAGTCATGCTAGTGTTGTTTGATAATTTATTTGCGCACCTTATCGACCATTTGTCAAATATGATTAGCCATATTTTCTATGCATGTTTTTTAGGTTGACCAGGGCATTGAGGTGTTCAAGCAGCTGGAGTCGTTTGACTGGTTTGTCGCGCAGGCTCCTGACAATCTCAAGAGGTCCATTGAGAAGTACAAGACTGAAGTTCAAAACTTTAGTCTTGCGTACCGGGGTTACGAAGGGGAGCCGTCTAGTCGCCCTCGTCCTGAAGCGTACGACTATCAGCCCCAGAGTCAGGTGTGGGAGTCGTCTGGTCGCCCTCTTCCTGACGCGTACAACTATCAGCCCCAGAGTCAGGTGTGGGAGCCGTCTGGTCGCCCTCCTCCTGACGCGTACGACTATCAGCCCCAGAGTCAGGTGTGGGAGCCGTATAGTCGCTTGCCTCCTGACGCATACGACTCTCAGTGCCAGAGTCAGGTTCCCCAAGTAGGAATCCAGGCCTCGCGCCCAAGCTTTCGGTCGGACAAAGGACAAGCGACGAAGCCATTGAGGTCGGACAAGATGGCTTGGATCGACCGGCACTACTTCGGGCATGAGCCTGTCAATTCAGCAGACTTTCCCCTTGCGACATTCCTAGGTCATGAGGATATCAGAACGTTGGCGCCGGAGACAGATCTTTCAAATTTTGTCATGAACGCTTACATAGAACTGCTCCGGATTAGAGAGCAACGTTTTAACCGTTCTGAATATTTGAAGCTTAACATGTATCCCACTCATTTTGTGGAATTAACGGTGAGAGAATTCACAGAATGGAGGCGAGGGGGCGGCAGGAGTAAGTGGAAACCAGGTCGAAACGTGTTAGGCATGATGAACGCAGACTATCAATGTCCCGCTGCTGATGCGAACCTTATCATGATACCCTGTCATCATGCAAACCACTGGTTCCTATTAGTTCTCCATCCAGCGTTCAGAACGGTTCACATATACGATAGCCTAAGGGAGGACGAGCCTGGACAGCTGCTGGCACAGATGTACAACGAGTACATCACTTTAGTGGTTAGTATTTATTTTTTGACCTTGGCTCATAGTATATTGTTCTTGTCTCATAGGCTTGATTCTCGTTTTTATTGTTGGATGCAGACTACTGTCCTCTCGCTAGCATGCGGACGGCCACAGGGTGACCCTTGGACGGTCGTGATGATAAAGGACCGACCAAAGCAATATAACGGTCACGATTGCGGGATTTACGTCCTCAAGTACATGGACTACGTTGCTCGCTCGGAAGTGCTCAAACACTCCTCGTGGACTAGGAAGGATGCCTTGACGTTTAGGTATAGGATAGCCTGGGAGCTGAAAAAGAATGAAGCTAGACGCCTTCATTACCATTATCCTGACGTGCGTGGCTAGCTGCTGTGATGTTACAAAAAATTGTACCAAAAAGAAATGTACATAATTTTTCGCATGCTATGAATTTGGCGCTAAAATGTGCGCGAATATACCTTTCATATGACGGCATTCGAAAAAATTACGCGTCTCGCTTTTCGCCGAAATTCATAGAAATGGGCTAACTAGCGTGCATGAGGTGCAATGAGCGAAAAAAAAGTGACAAAAAAAATTTCAACTTTTTTCGGAAGCTATCAAATGCGGCCTATAGTGTGCCCGAATAGGCCCTTCCTAGGAAAACTCAAAAATTAATGTGTCTCGTTTTTCGCCGAAAATCTTACAAATGGGCTAACTAGCGTGCCTGAAGTGCAATGAGCGGAAAAAAAGTGACAAAAAAAATTACAACTTTTTTCGGAAGCTATCAAATGGGGCCTAAAGTGTGCCCGAATAGGCCCTTCCTAGGAAAACTCAAAAATTAATGTGTCTCGTTTTTCGCCGAAAGTCTTACAAATGGGCTAACTAGCGTGCCTGAAGTGCAATGAGCGGAAAAAAAGTGACAAAAAAAATTACAACTTTTTTCGGAAGCTATCAAATGGGGCCTAAAGTGTGCCCGAATAGGCCCTTCCTAGGAAAACTCAAAAATTAATGTGTCTCGTTTTTCGCCGAAAGTCTTACAAATGGGCTAACTAGCGTGCCTGAAGTGCAATGAGCGAAAAAAAGTGACAAAAAAAATTACAACTTTTTTCGGAAGCTATCAAATGGGGCCTAAAGTGTGCCCGAATAGGCCCTTCCTAGGAAAACTCAAAAATTAATGTGTCTCGTTTTTCGCCGAAAGTCTTACAAATGGGCTAACTAGCGTGCCTGAAGTGCAATGAGCGAAAAAAAGTGACAAAAAAAATTACAACTTTTTTCGGAAGCTATCAATTGGGGCCTAAAGTGTGCCCGAAAACGGAGTTACCAAAAATATCAATAATCCACAAATCAAATCACAAATTAAAGATTGCACAAACCAAATCACAAATTTAAACATTATAAAAGTTCAATTTATACAACTGAAACATTAACCCTAACACTCTTCCTCATCATCGTCCTCCTCGACCATACTGCCAGGTTCGATACCTAACACTTTATAATGGTTTCTCTTGTCATGATCAGTCATCTTATTACACAACGCACACTTTCGTAATTTTTTTTGACCCGTTGCTTCTTCAATCGGATTCTTCATGCGTATTGCTCGTTTTCGCCCTTTTGTTTGAGAAATAATTGGATCAAAAATGTCGTCCTCCTCACGTTGTAGGTCAGTGCCGTCAATGACTGGCTGTTTGGCTCGATTGAATCTACCGCCTGGAGTTGTCCGAGTAGTCGGAGTGTCCACAGTTTCTGGTAATGCCATCCTAAACTGTGCATGCATAGCCTTATCCCGTGCGGCTGCTTCAACTTGATACCTGTACCCATCAAATGTCGACGCTGCATCCATTGATAAACCGTGCATGATGTTACAAAGGTGATTATATCGCAGCGACTCAGATTGCTCGAAATCAACTGAAACATTGGGCACGTAAGGAATGTGACCGTGGACTCTGTTGGCTTCCTTCGTCCACCGTTCCAAGATATACGGTGGAGGGATTTCACTAGCATTCTTGGCGCTCAAAACCCTCAACGCGTGTCGACAAAGTATACCTTTATGCTCAAACAGTTGACAGTTGCAATTAACCAACCCAGTGTCCTTACAAATTGCTACGGTAAAATGTCGTCTGGTCCTCGGAGCCGACGAAGAGCACGGATTGGCGAAGTTCGTCACATTTGTCAAAGCATAAACCTTGATGTCTCTGGTGGAATACTCGTGCAACTTTGTCATGCCATATTGATTCGACTTTAGTAGTTCCTCTTGAAACTGTCGAAACATTTCCTTGGTATAGACTTGAGCCGCATGAGCCTCTAAAGGTGAATAAAGTAGTATAGCTCTTTCTTTGCAAACTGTAGCCGCGTCGGCTTCTCTCTCACGGTACAATTGCCTGTCAACGGCTTTCTGCATCTCTAGTACGAACTCCGCTATACTTGAAGACTGGCCTACGTACCCATCAAAGAATGAATTCATAGCTTCGCTTCTCGAGGTCGTAGTCATTCCGGCTGCAAAAAAATTCTTGGTGTAGGCACCGACCCACTGTGTCTTGATCTCATACAACGATTGTAACCATTCGTGATTGTGCAAATAGTAAGTATCCATTAACGTGGCCCACCTCTCCTCGAACACGTCTACCGTCAACGATTTCTTCACACATGTATTAAAGTCAGTCTTGAATGACGGATGGTTTGCATATACATGGTGAAGCCGTTCGGGATATTTGTTGCTTATGTGCCATGTGCACAGGCCATGGTGAGTATCTGGAAGGACCTTAGCGATTGCATTTTTCATTGCCAGATCTTGGTCGGTGATGATGGTCTTTGGAGGAATATGATACATTGCTTGAAGCCACGTTTCAAATAACCACGTAAATGACTCCTCCGTCTCATCCCTAAGCAGGGCAAAGCCAAACGAGATTGACTGATAGTGGTGGTTCACCCCGGTGAACGGAGCAAAAGGCATAGAGTACTTATTGGTGCGGTATGTGGTGTCAAACGTCACAACATCCCCAAAATTTTGGTAAGCAGCTCTAGAACGGGGGTCCGCCCAAAATATAGTACTAATGCGGTTCTCATCATCCAGTTGGAGACTGTAAAAAAATCCAGAATTCTCACTCTGAAGGGACCTGAAGAGATCAAGTGTAGTTTGAGAATCACTCTTACCGAAAGACTCTCTCCTCTGAGCACGAAGTTCATTTCGAAGGTCTACTTCGTTGAAACTCAACTTGTCAATCCCCCCAGCCTGGCTTGAGAAAACCCCCATCATCTTAGAAGGTGGAATTTTAGCCTCGGCCATTGTAAAAATTAGTTGTCTGTGTGCCGCGCTTATTTCTCGGTGTTGATGAATTTGACCAATCTTACTGGGGGTCATCAACTGATGATTATGGCTCAACTCCACTCCTGTGACAACCCAATGGTTTTCATTTTTTCGGTGTACTGCATACACATGGGCCTTGCAGCCGGTACCCGGAAATGTGTCCCGTTTTCTTTGTCTTGTTGTCCCTTCGTCACTGATCCGAACGACCGGAGTTACATGCGGTGCTCCTCTATGACACTCAAATAGTCTTGCACCAATTTGATCTGTATTCGCCCGTTTTCTAGTCGTCTTAGTTCTAATACCGAAACCTATCGTTTTCGAATATGCTCTATAGTATGCTTCAACTTCGTCCAGTGCTTGAAAAACTTGACCAACGTAAGGTGGATCAGAACCTTCACAAAAATTATTTCCTCCAGTTGCATCCATATTTATACTGGAATCTAAAAAATAAAAATTATATCATTCTCAACAAGTCATAGATTTAAATAAAAGAAGAATAAAATTTATTTAAACCACCGTCTTTCGGGAAATTTGGTATAATGTAAAATTAGCAAAATAGCCCCCGATGAGCGACAAATTACCGAAATGCCTCCGGGGGTTCATTATCACCCTAACGCCCCAAATCAGCTTCAAAACAACCTTTCAGGTGCTTTGCTTACATTTCTGGACTAAGAAATCCTTTGAAAAACTTAACGCTGCAAATTTACGAAAATACCCCTATCGGGGATGCGAATTACCAAAATGCCCCTTCACAAAAAAAATCTGAAAAGTGCTTTGAAATGGGATTTTAAGCTTCCTGAATTCACTCTTTAAAATAACTTTTCAGGTGTCTCACACCCTTTCCTGAACTAAAAGTTATTTTAAGCACAGATTTGTGTAACGTAAAATTAGCAAAATAGCCCCCGGGGGTTCATTGTCACCCTAACGCCCATCAAACCAGCTTCAAAACAACCTTTCAGGTGTTTTACTTACATTTCTGGACTGAAAAACTTTTTTTCGGGAAAATTACAAAAACACCCCTCGCGGGGGGGCAAATTACCAAAATGCCCCCTGGCTTCAGAAAATATCAAAATTGCTTTAAAACGCTATTTTAAGCTTCCTGAGTTCATTCTTGATTTAAAAAGTATTTTACGGATTTTTCGCCTAAAAATCCCGAACCGGTGTCCGGATCGAGCGCTTAAAAGCCCGTTCGGCCAAAAAATTAGCTAACGACTTCGGAATGGTCCGAATTCCTGGGGAATGGAACTTCCCAACACCCTAGGGTTCTCATAAAAGTTTCGCACGAAATTGTGCTGTCTTGATATTTTAAATTACACTGTAAAGTTACAAGGTTGCGCGTATCAGTTAACCCCTTTCTAGTCTTTGAAAAACTCTGAAATTTTAACCTGATACAGATCTTTTGAAAATAACTAGGGTCTCTGTTTTGTATTTTGGCAAAATCTAGCTCTAGCTATTTTTTATAAATTCGTAAAAAAACTGTCTAATTAAGTTTTCACCTTTAGCGACAATTACGCCCCGCAATCAGCTGCAAAATAACATTTCAGGCGTTTTACTTACATTTCTGGACTTAAAAGTCCGTTGGAAAATTTTTTCGGGAAAATTACCAAAATACCCCTCTCGGGGTGGCAAATTACCAAAATACCCCCTGGCTTCAGAAAATATCAAAAGTGCTTTAAAATGCTATTTTAAGCTTCCTGAGTTCATTCTTGATCTAAAAAGTATTTTACGGATTTTTCGCCTAAAAATCCCGAACCGGTGTCCGGATCGAGCGCTTAAAAGCCCGTTCGGCCAAAAAATTAGCTAACGGCTTCGGAATGGCCCGAATTCCTGGGGAATGGAACTTCCCAACACCCTAGGGTTCTCATAAAAGTTTTGCGCGAAATCGCGCTGGCTTGATATTTTAAATTACACTGCAAAGTTACAAGGTTGCGTGTATCAGTTAACCCCTTTCCGGTCTTTGGAAAAATCTGAAATTTTTACCTGATACAGATCTTTTGAAAATAACTAGGGTCTCTGTTTCGTACTTTGGCAAAATCTAGCTCTAGCTATTTTTTATAAATTCGTGAAAAATTCTATTTCTGACGCCCTAAAAAATCGCTATTTTGGAATTTTTCGAATGTAATACCCCGATTTGTCAAAACGTAATTTTGACGCCCTTTGACGCCCTAAACACGAATTTTAGACTATTGTAAGAACAACTTAAGCGTAACACAATTTAAACAATCAATTGGTAAGAACAAATTGAAAAATACTTACTTGTTTTAACTTGATATATTTCAAGAAAAATCCACCGATCTTCTAGCGGTTATCCACCGATCTTCTAGCGTAAATTTTTTTTGTTTGTATGTAGGTGAGATAGGGAGAATGAGGAGGGTGGAAGAAATGATTCGGGGAGGAGGGATTTTATAGAGAGAAAAGTGAGAGAGGAAGAGAAGAACCGTGAGTGAACAGCAGGGAGGGGGAGGGGGGAATGACACGTGGGGGTGGGGGGTAGGGTGGTAATGACACGTGGGGGAAGAGGGGGTTCACGGGTGGGGGAAGGGGGGTTCACGGGTGGGGGAAAAGGACATAGGGTGGGGGCCACGGGGTGGGGGGCAAGGGGGGTGACGGGTGGGGGGTGGGGTCACGGAAGGCAATAATGCCAACCGCATGTAGGAGTTGCGGTTGGGCATTATTGCCACCATTTTCTCACGAGTTTTTCATTTTCTCGTGATATTTTCATGAATTTATCATAGTATTTTCGTCCTTTTTTGTCCCTTTCGTCCTTTTTTTGCCCACGTGGCCAACCGCTGGTAAGACCAGCGGTTCGGTGGAGAAATTTGTTATTTCTCCACCGGTGGGTGTGGATCGGTCCCCTATATATATATATATATATATATATATATATATATATATATATTAAGAGAGGGACATATTGAAGAAAAGCATGAGAAAAGGGATATTGTTCAATTCCCGCCAAATATCTTTTACACTCTGCCTTATTGCTGTGAGTTTGTGACAATAACATCCTTGACATTATTACATTTTTTTAATTTATAATTTAAAACTGATTAAATTGTGACATCATAATATCTTGTCACCTTTCTATAGCTTTAATGATGTCAATTTTATTAACTTTGTCACAATTGATGTCCCATATTACTTCCCACCAAAGAACATGTCATGGCGCCAAGTGATTAGTAACAACCCACAGTGACAGTCTTTTGTTATCACTATATATTGTGTTGTGACCCATCAAATGTGATGACTTTTCTACTTATCAAAATATGTGTAATGCCTCATACTTGTAAAGGTGTCAAAAATAATTATCTGTCGGTCGAAAAAAGGAAAGATAATTCTAGTACTACTCGAGAATTGGTATAATATAAGGCGTTAAAATAGTTTTGGAGACAAAATATAATTATGAAAAGTTTTGGGGTCAATTTGTAATTGTGAAAAGTTGTAGGATCATTTTGTGATTTTGAAAAGTGGGTGATGAGTGGCAGCCGTGTGTTAAATTTTTAGAAAATTTTGTGTAATATTGCCACCTCCTCCTCGTGTGGTGACCAATATAATAACTTATACAGATTAACAAAATTAGGATAAAAGGAAGAAAGGAGAAAGAAATTCAAGAATGACAGAGAAAGAGGACTTGATAGAGAGAAGAAAAGGTAGAAAATCAGGAAGAAAATCAAGTGGAAAGTGGAGTAATTGCAACTCCAAGTGAAGTAACTATTAAGTGAATTTCAGCATGGGTATTTTTGGTGTTTAGTGTTCTTGGTTAATTTCAGTGAGTACAAAAATATATTTTAAGGTGGTTTTGGGGGATAACTTCATGATGCGCCTATGTTAATTTTCAGTATGTGTGTGTGTGTGGGTGGGGAGCAAAAGTGTCCGTTTATTCAGCTTGTAGGAGTGTGTGCACAATAGTATGTGTTTGTGTGTGTTTTCTTACATGTGTTTGTGTAACTGTCGGGGTTAGAGTTAGCATCAGGGGGACGCACGTTAGGACAGGGGGGGCTGAAGCACCCCCTGACTTTTGGGGAAAAAATAATA
Organism: Escallonia herrerae; assembly: GCA_033070095.1. Taxonomy (NCBI): domain Eukaryota; kingdom Viridiplantae; phylum Streptophyta; class Magnoliopsida; order Escalloniales; family Escalloniaceae; genus Escallonia; species Escallonia herrerae. The sequence goes on along the minus strand of JAVXUP010001672.1, from coordinate 192,849 downwards.
ATTTTTTTTTTGGAATCGCACTGATCCCGTTCCCCGATGGACAGTGAACAGTGAACCGATGGACAGTGAACCGACTGGCGACAGATCCCACCCACCCACCTTGACCTTCAGTCCTTCACTCCTTCAGACAATAGCTTCGACGACGACGAGGGATGACAGAGTGACGGCTGTGACGCCGTGAGCCTGTGACCGGACCACCAGATCTGAGATCTTGACCGCCGAGGCACCGACGACCTCTTGAAGACTTGAAGAACCAATCAGTAGTCAGTCCAGTCACCCTGGATTCCTTGAAGAACCAGATCTGAGATCTTGTCATCTTGACCGCCGATGACCTCCCGCAGTCCCTCGAGTCCCGCGCCGACGGCGACGCCAACGCCAACGCTGGCTGCTGCCGCCTGCCTACTGGGGCCTGGGAGTGCCGAGTGCTGGCTGCTCTATTGAGTGCTGACTGCTCACAGCTCCCTGCTACAAAATTATCTCGTAAACTGTATATGTGTATGTGTGTGTGTGTGTGTGTGTTTGCCTTATTGCCTTAAGCAGTTAAGCCCTTCGGCCCCTTCCAGCTTCCACTGCCTCACTGAGTCACTGGACATTTAGTGACAAAAAATAGTGTGTGGCTCTTCAACTTTTGATCTAAAATTTTGTACAATGGTCAATTCTACAACATACTGCTTCACTGCTTCTGCTTGTCTGCTTCTAAATTCTAATAATTTGTATAATTATGCAAAATAATAAAGAAACAAAGAAAAGAACTTATTTCATTTTATAATAAATGTCTAGAATACCTTATATAGTTATATTGATCATTGATGTCTTATGTCTAACCAATGACAATTTTATGTGAATTTTAGCCACCTTAGTCCTTAAAAGGCTTAGATAAAATTGTTATTTGTTAAACTTTGTTCTGAACACTATACAAAGAAGATGAAACCTTATAAAAACCCTAAACAAGAATTAAATATGAGCTTCATTTTTAGCAACCTTAGCTTCACTGTTATCACTATATAATTTTTTTTGTTGTACTTGTAAAGAGTCTTTAATGACTCTCGTGAAACTTAATAATACTCTTTGTATGCTTTATAAGTGCACTTTGTTTTTAATATTATTTTAATAAAAATTTTGGTAACGAACATATAATTTTTGCACCCCCTAAAAAATATTCATGGTTCCGCCCCTGGTTAGCATGTTCGAGTGTGTGGTATGTAGGGGTTTAAAGTAGGAGAAATGCAGCTGCTCTGCTTGTGAGTTCAGTGAGTGAGTTTAAAGAGGTGCAGTGTGCATGCAACTGTGTGTAAATCACACAGTGTATGCGTATCTTGGTGTATGAGATGTGTATTGATGTGTGTGTGTACCAGATGGTGTTAAAGGGTTGTGAGGGGAGAGCTTAATGTGTATATTTCAATGGAAGTACAGGTGTGAGAGTCTGTGTGTGAAGTACTGTGTTTAGGTGTGTGACTGTTGTAAGGTCTAGAGTGTGTATGCAGGTGTGAGTGGTGTGAGTGCTGGACGGAAGAGGTCTATATAGGTGTTTGAGTTCAGTAGTGTGTTGTGCTATGTGTGTGTGTGTGTGTGTTCAAGAAAGTGCAATAAGGTGTGTGTGTGTGTGTGTGTGTTCAAGAAAGTGCAATAAGGTGTGTGTATAATGCAGATAAATGTGGTGTGTAACTGGTGTGTTTTGGCCCTGATATAACTCAAATATAACTTCCAATAATTGGGGAATACCCGTCAATTCCAGTCAAACTGAGAGATCAATAATTATCTTATCAGAGATCGTGACGTGATCCTCGAGGATCCTAACGCGATCCTAACACATCTGACCCACGGCCCAGTCCTACTAGGAGTCTTCTCCTACAGTTATATAAAGAGGTCTACCCCTCCAGGTATGGGACAAGGACACAACTCATGCTTTTTTTAGAGTTACTATTCTGTTGTTGCGCTTTAACTTAAGCATCAGAGAGTTCTCCGCCGGGAACCCCACCTGGCAGTCACTCGTTTTTTGTCTTGCAGGTCATCGGTAAAGGCTCGGGTTCCGCAATGTACGCGGAGCATATTTTTAGCAGCAACAGATTGGCGCCATCCGTGGGACCCGCCAGCCTAGCCGTTTGACCTCAATAAAATTCAAACACTCGTTTTGCAAACAACGACGGCAATGCGTCGAACCACCACCGTCAACAATACCAACATGGGCAGCCCCACGCCCGATCAACCATCACACCACCGAAGTCATCACCAATAGGATTGACGGGACTACCATCGTCAAACGGTCTCACCGCAATCTACCGTAACGCCGACAACAATATGTCGCTGTCGCGGTGGGTGTCAAATTCAATCTTCGTCCCAATCAAAGAAATAAATTTAGAAAAGGAAGAAGTAGCGCCAGAGGCTTATCGACGCAACCAAACCACCGAGCCATCGAGATACGCGCCACCCCAATTTTCTGAGGAACATCGCTGCCAGGTTCGGTCCACTATTGCAGCGGCCACCCATCTATCCAGTCAGTGCTACTGCGACTGGTAGCATCGTCACTGTCTCAACCTCACGACCAAGCGCTGCCAAGTGTGCTGTTGCACCACTCTAGCCAACTCCATCGCACAACGGCCTCGGCAAAAAGGGCCAATTCCGCCGCAACCAAAACCACTGAAGTCTGTCGCACTGGAGCCACAAATCTGCCGGAGCAGCTCCACGCCGATAGAGCGGTGCGCCCTCACAGCCACCAGCGTCAGATGGGGCCATCACCAGCATCACCGTCGCAAGGAGCTCCGTGCAGATCTGCGCCCGCCATCCTAGCTCCAGATCTGCGGCCACCAACAGCAACCATGGCACTACTGGTCACAACCTTCAGATATGCGGCGCCGTCGCCTCTCACCGCAATGTCGTCTCACACCGTAATGTCGCCTCAACTCCATCAACTACCGGCCACCGGCGCTCCAGATCTGCTACCATGCGATGGCTCCACCGTGACCTCCCTGCTCGTCGCGGTGTCCCCCACTGTTACGGCGCTGCTACACCGCAACGTCACAGTCGCCCTATCATCATCGTCGGTCCATCTTTGCACCGTCAACATCACTCCGGTTGGGGTCACGGCAAGCCATGCAGCCAACGCGCCACCATCTCCCTACAGCGCCGCCTGACCTTTGTTCGTGAGAAGAAGAGGCAGATTCAAAGAAAAGGTGCAATATTTCTTTTTTGAAGAATTATGAATTCTCCCACATGATTTTGCATATTAATATTTGAGACCCTAAGGGTCTTATTTATTCGACACCGGCCATACGCTTTTTAAAGCATGAATTATGTCCTTGTCCCATATGGGCCGTGGGTTAGATGTGTTAGGATCCTCTCTCAGTTTGATTGGGATTACCGTAATTATTGAAAGTTATATTTGAGTTATATCATAAGCCCCCGACTTCCTTAGCTAAAATGTTTTGCTGAGGAAGTTTTTACCTGGTGTCTCAAGACACGCATCATATTTGTTAGTGATTCTCATCCACTTGCAAGGGTAACAATATTTCTCTCTTCCATGTGCTCCGACCTAAGCGGGAGATTAAGACCTGGAACTTTGCCCAAGTAGGGCGCTAGAACCCTAGCTCTCGAGAGCTAAGTCTTAGAATGTCGCCTGAGTAGCCTATTCAAAATCATCTTTAGAAAGATGAATCATGAGATCTCGAGATCCTTTAGAGGTTGTGCCCCATGGTAGCCTCTCCCAGGAGAGGACACAAAGCTGTGCCCTAATCGAATCGAAGTAATTGAAGTAATTGAACCCTAATTAAATCCTAAATTGAAGTAATTGAACCCTAATTAAATCCTAAATTAAATGTCCTAATCGAATCAAACCCTAAATAAAAATAATTCAAGCGCATCGGATATGTGCATTTTAAACAATTTTTTTCCATTTGAACATTGATCATTTGTTTGATAATTTTAGGTTGTTAATTGTGCATTTGAGAATTGTGATTATTGATCGATGATTTTAGGTTATTAGCTGTGCATTTGAAGTAATTGAGATTAATAATTGATGATTTTAGGTGGTTAATTGATGATTATAGATTGTTAATCGTGCATTGAGCATTTGAGATATTGAGATTGTTGGTGGAGGATGGGACCCAATTGGATTGAGATACCTGTTAGTTAGCACGGACACGGACACCACGTCTGATCGGCGGTGTCCGGCATTTAAAAAATAAATTAACGTATGTTGATGTGTCTGAAGGTGCGTGTCGGTTGGTGTCGGACAAGTGTTTGGAGCTGTCGGACACTTGTTCGGAGGACTCGGACACGTTTTGGTAGGTGTCGGACACGTATCGGACACAATATCGACACCTTATATGAGGTGTCAGAATTGAGATTATTGACTGTGCATTGAATTTAAGTTAATTAGGTTAACGCAACATTTTTAACTTGCACCCCCTGGAATCTCATCGTGGCTCCAGCACTGGCTATAATTAGCCCTAATTAGTCCTGACTAACCATATTTTAACCTAATTAACCTTAATTAGCTCTAACGAGCCTAATTAGTTTTAATTAATCATAAGAATCCAATGAAAATCAAATTAGCAGTAATTACCCCAAATTAGCCCTAATTAACACTAACCAACCCAAATTAAACCCTAATTAGCCCTAATTACTCATATCTTAGCAACCCGTGATTAGATTAAATAAACCCTAAAACATAACTAAACTCTGATTAGCGACAAATGAACCCAATTACATGCATATTGATTATACGTAGCCTAATTAGTCGTAATTAAGCCTAACATAATCCAATTAAGCCTAATTAGACCTAATTAGGACTAATCAACACTACTTGGTACAATTAAACCCTAATTAGCTCTAAATAACCCTAACTACTCCTAATAAACCCTAATTAGCTATAATTATTCAAAACAACTCTTCATTAACAATAATTAGCCCTATATAACCCAATTAAGCCTAATTAGCCCTAAATAGCACTAATCAACACTACTCGGCACAATTAAACCCTAATTAGGAGTAAATAACCCTAATTAGTCCTAATCAATCCTAATTAGCTATAATTAGCCCAAGGTACTCCTCATTAACATTAATTAGCCCTAACATATCCTAATAAATCTTAATTACATTAATTAAACCCATAATGTTAAACCCTAAACCCTAAAAATCGTAATTAACCCTAATAACCTAGTTAGCTTTAATTAGCCCTTGGTTATCTCATAATTACTCCATATTGCCCAGAGATGGTTAAATTACTCGTTATTTATAAGCCCTGCATTCTTTATATTCGTTGTTGTTTTGCGAAGTCCGTTGACAACGAGATAGTTCAACTCGTTGCCAATGATTTCTATTTAAAGTGAATTGGTAACATATGCTACGATCTTTCTGCAATTTTTATATTTCGGAAAGATTCTTGCATATGTATTCATGTTCAGAACGCATGCATGAATAAAAACCCTTAGTTCCTGTTCAAAGGTATTTATTACAAAAGTAATGCTTTGTAATGAGCCTTTGGATGTCCAGTTTGGACAATTTGGAAAAGCTAATTATTTATAAAATAGTGTTTTGACTAATGCTTTGTGTTCTATGTCGTGGATATTTGGTACGCGTTCTCATGTGTTTCTTCGGGTGCATACAGATCTGGTGTTCTAACATCCATCAAACTTTGCAAGGTTAGATGAATGTTAGAACACCTAATCGACGTCGTGTACTTGGACAAATGCGGGGAGGTGTTGCAGAATTTTCCGCAGATATAGGACTAAGCATGAGTTGTTCATTATTTTATAAACACGTGATTTTTTGAATGGCATAGGACCACTACCTGTTAGAGAATAGAGGGAAAATATATAGACATATTTTCACATGCATGCATTCATATTTACATCGACCCTTCCTAACGATTGGTCATAATTGAAGGTGGTATACAGTACGATATTTTCGTCGTCATGTCGGTCGATCGAAGTTGGATGAAAAGGAAGAATGCTGACGGCTTTGAGGATCGCGTTGACAAATTTCTCGACTTTGCTTACACACATCCTACACATGTTGACTATGATAAGATAAGGTCTCCATGTAGTAGATGTGAGTTGTTGCATTGGAGAAAAAGAATTGAAGTAAAATGGCATCTTCATCGGTACGGTTTTATGTGTGGATACACAAGATGGACGCAGTACGGGGAAACGATAGTATTGTCGTCCAACCCGGCTAGTCAAATTAAAGTTAGGGAGGAAGCACGGTATGATTACAGAGATATAATTATGGATGCTGGGCATGCTAATAATGTTGACTGTGGTAACGACAGTGGCGACGACAGTCCCTAACTGCCGAACGAGGGGGCTCATCAGTTTTATGAATTGTTGAGAGGTGCAGAAGAGCCGCTATGGGATAGAGCTCCAAAACACACACGGCTGTCTACGGTTAGTAGGTTATTACAGTTAAAATCAGACCACGGGCTGAGTGAGAAAGGTTTTAACGAGTTTGTTACCTTCATCAAAGAAATTTTGCTCGAAAGTGAACGGCTACCGCCGTCGTACTATGATACGAAGAAGATGATGAGGAAACCTGGATTGAGCTATGAGCGGATATATGCATGCAATAACGATTGTGCATTGTTCTGGAAAGAGAATAAGAAGTTGTCATGATGTCCAGTATGTGATCATTCGAGGTACAAACTGGACAAAGGGAAGAAGAAAACATTGCATGGAAGATATTGCGATATTTGTCGGTCACATCATAACTTTAGAGAATGTACTACTCCTCCAATATGGCTGAAAATATGAGGGCTCATCGTGAAACTCGTAGCAATGATGCCGATGTGCTGACACACCCAACTGATGGAGAGGCGTGGAAGGAGTTTGACAGCAGACATCGAGTCTTTGCCCAAGAGGTTCGGAATGTTAGACTTGGTCTCACAACCGATGGGTTCAACCCTTTCGGTCAGTCTACCACACCTTACTCCTGTTGGCCTGTTATTATTGTCCCGTACAACCTTTCACCAGGCATGTGCATGAAAAAGCCGTACATGTTCTTGTCGTTGCTTATTCCGGGGCCGAAGAGTCCCGACAAGGACATAGATGTGTATTTAAGGCCGTTGATTGATGAGTTAAAATAGTTATGGAATCATGGAGTAGAAACATATGATGCATCCCTTCAACATAATTTTTAGACGAGGGCTTCTTTGATGTGGACTATACATGATTTTCTCGCATTAGGAATGACGTGTGGCAACAGCACACATAGGAAGCTAGCATGCCTTGCTTGTATGGGCATGAACCCCGGTCATACGTTGAAGCACGGCGGAAAGCCCTCGTGGTTCTGATGTCACCATAAGCTTTTGCCACCGGACCATCAGTTTTCGTAGGCAGAAGGATAAATTTGACGGGACAATCAAGCATGAGGTTGTCACACTGGACTACCCATCTGGTGAAGAAGTGCTCTCACATCTCACACTTGGAGGCACTTGATACTGACATACCACACGGCAAGGGTGTGCCAAATCAGAAGATTTCAGGGTACAGGAAAGAGCACAACTGGAGAAAATTTTGTATCTTTTAGGAGTTAGCCTACTGGAGGACGCTCGTTATCCGAAACAACATGGATGTGATGCACATTAAGAAGAACGTTTTTGATAATGTGTTCAACACAGTGATGAATGTCAAGAAGAAATCGAAAGATCACCTTAAAGCGAGAAGGGATCTACAACAGTTGGATGTACGCCGTGAATTGTATCCTCAGACAGTCAGAGGGAGGACGATACTTTTGAAAGCACCTTACTGTCTAGACAAGAAACAAGTGGAGAAGGTCTGTCAGTGGGTTAAGAATTTGAAGCTTCTGGATGGGTTTGCGTCCAACATATCTTGTTGTTGCAATGTATCGGAATGCAAGTTCCAAGGGATGAAGAGTCACGACTGCCACATATTCATGAAAAGATTCATTCCTATTGCCTTCCGGGGATTGTTACCACGGGTTTGTTTGCGAGACTTTGACTGAATTATCTCATTTCTTTCGAGATATATGTTCTTTTACGATTCGGGTGAGTAACATGGAGGTGCTTGAGAAGAACATTGTGGTGACGATTTGCAAGCTGGAGAAAATCTTTCCACCGTTCTTTGATTTAATAGAGCATCTGCCTGTTCACTTGGCATATGAAGCTAAGATGGGTGGACCGATGCAATATAGGTGGATGTATCCCTTCGAGAGGTAATCTTTAAATTGTTAAGTTGTTCGTTTACACTTAATGCGACACCTGTTATCATTGATATTCCACCTAACTCTTTTATGGGTGGAACTTCTAGGTTCATGTTCCATTTAAAGAAAAAAGTTCACAATAAGGCTCGGGTTGAGGGCTTAATTGCGGAGGCTTACGTAATGGAAGAGCTTGTAAACTTTTGTAGTCAATATTTTCGGGCCTGATGTTGATACAAGGTTAAATCAACTAGGCCGAAATGATTCCGGATCAAGCACAAATTTGGAAGGACAATTGTCAATATTCAAGCAGTCACGTAGTCCGTTCGGCCGAACGTATACTCGATGGCTAACGGATGAAAAGTACAGTGCTGCAACAATATATGCCCTTCTAAAATTGTGATGAAGTTTCGGCATTTGTTGAGTAAATTAATATCTTAATTTACTTACATTGTTGTACATAATTGAAAGTGTGCGATAAGCGAGTCATATATATATATATATATATATTGGTTTGCAGTGAGTTCGAAGCAAAATCTTTACTCACTAATCCCGCTGGACTTGAATCCCATAGAAATCACAGTGGTTCAGAATCTTTAACGAAATTATATTATGTGTTATATATAGTTTTATGGCCAATTAGTATACTGATTTATCCTTAATTTTTACCGTCATCTACAATAGGTTCAGTCAATGGATAGACCAGTGGCCTCCTGTTTGAAATTACTAGCTCAAGTCCCTAACAGACAAGCATCCTGTCATGGAAGCTATATCATCTACGGATTTTGGTTTAACATAAAATATGATGACCGAACAAAACATACGCAAAACAGTGGAGTCTTGGTCAACGGTGACTGTTATGCCGAGAATTGCATGGACTTTTACGGAGAGCTAGATGAGATTGTTGAGCAAACATATCTGGGTTCCCAAAACCGTCTGGTAATGTTCAAGTGTACGTGGTTCGATGTCACATGTAGTAGAGGAATTTGTGTTAGCTCTCAAGGGATTGTAGATGTCAATGTCAAGACTTGCATCAGACGAGCCCTTTGTGTTTGCTAGTCAAGCTGCACAAGTCTTTTACGCGGAGGACGTCGCCAATCCCAAATTTCATTGGTATACAGTTATCAAGTCCAAGAAATTTCCCGTGACATATGATAGTGAGATAGACACCTTTCAAGCCGACCAACCACCTGTTTGTTTACCTGTTGAGGTCAACAACGAGGAGGACGATCTTCCTCTTCCAACAACACTTCATGTTGGGGAAGAAGTCATAGATGATGACGCGGAAGATGTGGAAAGTGTTGGAGATGATGTGACTGAGTCTACTGATAAAGATGATGAATTAGAAGATGAAAAGGACGACGAGTCCCACGAAGAAGAGGACGACGAGTCTAGTGATGAAAATGGTGATGATTCTCAAACTGAAAATGATTGACTTTTAATGTTGTAACAAGTTCTAAAAAATGTAGTAACATTTTAGAATTTTGTTCATATTGATGTATTTTTGCAGGTCCGTTCATATATATAGTGTTCATGATGATTTCTGCCAAATTATTAGTTTTAATGTGTTAATGTCTTTACAATTTATCTATACGAAGTTAGATATGGATAGGATACGGGCTATTCGTAGCCGGGGTGGATGTCGAGCTGCTTTCTCCCTGGTGGGTCCCACCTCGTCATTGCCCAGTGATGACGAGGCACAGAGTGCTTGCATATAGTAGACGGGGCCCCAGCTCCAGCTCCAGCCCCAGCCGTCGCCCCAGCCCGAAGCAGATTCATCCCACACACTCGTTGATTCTCCTTCTTGCGTGGGTTCTACCTCAGGTATAGATGTTAACGGCGTTTAGTCAATTTTCGCTAGCCTTATATATAAAGTATATTTTAACTGTATTAATGTTTGTGTTTTGTAGGATCTCGACAAGGCCGTGCCCCGACACGCGGGGTACGCATCGACCCCCAACATAAATAGAGAGTTACGCTTAACCATGAGGGCCATTAAGTAAAAAAAACCACATCATGCATTATATTTAAATTTTTGGGGTGTTAATTTATATTTGAACTATAATAATTTATTAATTTGACAGGATCTTGAAAAATTAGGCGAGGACGAAGATTGGCGTTCTTTTGAAGGGCCGATTCTTCGAGCCACGCCTGTACTGGAAGGATTGGGATGCCATTGCGAGGGAGTCCCTATGGGAGGAATGGCTGGTACGTTAAAGTATTTTTTTTCTGCGATAGTATTTGTTTAATTAGAATTTAGTATTTAAATTAATTTGTGTTATTAAATGCCTTGCTTGAGGGTTTCACGTTTGACTCACCTGATCAGTAGGCGCTGGGGCGGCAGGCCTTCTTTGCTTACATCGACAATAATTACTGCCGATGGCTCCACGATGCAAGGGACCGGGTGAAGAAGATGCTGCCCGAGGGTGCCCCGATGAAGGAGATGAAGACATATTCCCCACATTGGATACCTCTGACCGTATGGCGGCAGAAAATAGATCTGTGGGTTGTAGATCCAGACTGGGACACCATGAGTAAGAGTGGGGCTGAGAATAGACAGAACAGAGATCAGACGCACTCGGGGGGGTCGGGGGCACACAACATCGTCCGACACATAAATGCGGTCAAGCACCCGGAGCTGGAGGCGAATGAGGTCATAGCTCTGACGTATAATTAGACGCATGTGCAGAAGAAGAACAAGGACGAGGCACACCAGGCGAGCGACTATGTTTCAAATATTGTCCGGTTTCCGGCTTGTACATCATGAGTTTTTTTTATAATAACATTTTTTATGATTGATTATATATATTTATTTGTGTATTGGGATTGTGCGTTGTTGTTAAGCATTGAATTTTTTACTACAAGTCTAAGCAATAGAAAAATAAAAAATATATTTAAAAAAAATGACTTTTAGCGACGGATTAATTCCATCGCTAAAAGTGCTGTTAACTATAAGCGTTTTAGCGACCGAATATTCCGTTACTAAAAATTCCATTTAGCGACGGAGCTATCCATCGCTAAAACGTTTATCCTGTCACTAATTTCATAAAAAAATTAAAATACGTAAAATATAATTAGCAACGGATATTCCGTCGCTAATTAATAAATAAATCCGTCGCAAAAAGTTCAATATTAGATGACAAATTTTTAAATTCCGTCACAAAATTTTTAGTAACGGACTTTTATATGAAGAACTTTTAAAGACGGTAGTTCTGTCGCTAAAAGTTTTAGCTATGGATTTAAGACTTTTAGCGACAGATTTTTCCGTCGTTAAAAGCTTTATTTCTAGTGAAAGATAAAGTAAAATTACAAAAATACGGTGTCTGCACTTAGTGCTAGTCACTTTAACAAAGATAAAGTTTATTACGTGTGATTGATTGCTTGAACTTTAACAAAGACGGGAAGCAATTAATCACAAGCATTGCCGTGTTATGCAATAATATAGATAAACACAAACAAGCAAGATACAATAAATTATTTGCTTAATTTGCCTTCGTATTGCTGAACTAGACAAAGGCAGTGACCACTTAGTTACAACCATTGTCATTTTATTTAACAATCACAAGCAACCATCTTGAGATGGTGGATCATGAAAGAGTTTAAGAGTTTGGGAGAGAGGGAGAGAGATTGAGACTCCGAAAGAGAGAGGGAGAGAGAAAGAGAGCATGTATGTGTGTGATTTTAAAAGATGAAGTAGCAAAAAAGAAAACGGAGAGAGAGAGAGAGAATTTAACCCAATTCTATGCGTGTCTGTGAAACATTGAACAAACAAATCCCCTAAAATACTATAGTTGCTATTTTGAGAAGCCATATTTTTTGAAATTGAAAGGAGACGTGAGTGTGAGAGCGTTTGATTTAGAGAATTTGGAATTATGAGAGAGAGTGATAGGTAGACCTCAAAAAAAGGAAGGATAGCGAGTGATAAAGAAGGTAAAGAAAAATGAAGATGAGGAGAGAGGGAGAACTTGACCCATTTGTTTATAGTTGTCTTTATCAAAATCGTAAAACTATCCCCCAAAGTCTTGAGCTGCGAAATTCAACCCTATGCAAGTGACCTACCGAGAATACGCTTGACTTAACGATTGCGGTACTGGTTGGGGAACTGCCATAGGCCCTGGGGGAGGGGGGGGGGGGGGGGCGTGTAGATTTTGCTATTATGTGTAGAGTAATTGTGCTAATGTGCCATGTATGGGGGGATAAATTGGCGATGAATCCAAATGTTTATACTATTAACTAAACCAACAAAAAAAAAGGACTTATTTCCTAGGCTCATTTGTAGCACAGCTGGCCACCTCATATTCATTATTGGTTTCTTGTTTTACGGCCCCAATCAGGCTGATTAAAGGTTATGCTTCATTTAACAATCAAAGAAATGAGAAGAAAAGAGGTCATCTGTTGTTTCTCAAGCATGCAAATGACCAACAAGAAAATGAATTATCAGAAAGAAAATATACACGGTCCTGACTCGGGTGGCATATGTAGTTTATTTGGGTAATAAGCTGATTGAAAGCAAGTGGAGTTGGTCAATTATGAGAGTTCAATCAAGATAAGACGTGTAAAAGTGGTGACATCATTCACTTGAAATCAGATGGTAAGGGGATCGCAAACACAACTGAGATGAGCAAGTCAATAGGAAGATATCATTGACTTGTTCGTCTGGTGAAGTAGAATTAAGCCATTGCCATTGAGTTACCAAAGTTAGTAGTATTCTATGTGAAATACATGCATAAACTCATTGAGTTTCCTTATAGATTGATTTTTTAATGTTAAGAGAATCACTTGAAGTGCCCACAATGAGGGTTACAGTATCGCTCAAAATGTCATTAGAGTATAAGCTATTATGTGTATGTTGTTCTTTTTTCGGTTAAACAATAGAATACCTGTCGGCATAATGTCAAACATGCTAAGGATATTTTTATTGAAGGACATAAAAGTTTTTCAGCTCTCATACTTCCTTTTTTTAAAAAAAAATATAATATATAGTGTTGATGTTCATAAGTGAGGTTACCCAAGCAACCAAAAGTATTCCGTGCAGAGAAAAGTGTTGAGATGCGTTGGCTAGGTAACGCGTAACAACAATCTCAAGCTTTTGCCAACATGGTAGGAATGGTGGGGTTGAGACATAAGGTGAGTGATTAGGTTGAGGTATGGTGCTTTTCAAAACAGTGGTTGCTCTTAGGTGGGGGTTGAGGCAGTGAAGATTCAGAAATATGTGATTGTAGTGTTAACCAGTCAGTAAGCATTTGGTCTACCTCGTCAATTGTTTGGATTCAGGAGGTAATATATAACGAACTCAGTCTAAGAACTCCAAAAAACCTAAATACATTATTAAGACGGGGTAAATGAAACACACTTATGGATGAAGTACGGAAGTAAGAAGTGCTGAATCTCTTTTCTGGTGAAGCAGAAAAAGTTATTCATGGACATGGACATGGGATCAGGTATACATGGACATGGTCGCCGTCACCGAGCACCTCCGCCACTGCTGCACCGTCTTCGACGCCCACCGTGAAATGAAGAGACGGGAGATGGAGAAAGAGAGGAAAGAGAGAAAAAATATAAAGAAAATGGAATTTTTATTTTATTTAGGGGCAATTCAGTCGTTTCGTCAAAACCGTTACGTATGTTTGTATTCCGTTTGGTTAACGGACATAAGTGTAATTTGTCCAAACTATTGTCCTTACCTGTAATTATACCCTAACCTCAGGGACATAGGTATAATTTGCCAATGGTTAGGGTATAATTACAGGTAAGGACAATAGTTTGGACAAATTACACTTATGTCCGTTAACCAAACGGAATACAAAAATACGTAACGGTTTTGACAAAAAGATTGAATTGCCCCTAAATAAAATAAAATTTCCATTTTCTTCATCTTTTTTCTCTCTTTCTCCATCTCCCGTCTCTTCATTTCACGGTGGGTGTCGAAGACGGTGCAACAGCGGCGGAGGTGCTCGGTGACGGCAACCATGTCCATGTTCTTGATCTGACCATGGCAGAGGTGCTCGGTGACCGACCATGGCGGCAACCATGTCCATGTTCAGATCAAGGTCGTCTCTTTATTTTATATCAAGGTCGGCGGAAGGAAGGGGATGCCGTCGTGGGGTGAGGGAAGGTGCTGCCGTCGTGAGGCGAGGGAAGGTGCTACCGTCGTGAGGCGAGGGAAGGTGACGGGCGAGGAAAGGGGTTGGCATCGTGGGGCGAGGGAAGGCACTGCCGGTGTGGGGCGAGGGAAGGGGCTGCCGCAGGGAGGGCGAGGTGCAGGTAGAGAGAATAGATGGAAGGGGAAGGGCGACGTCGCCGGCGATGGGGGCGACGTCGCCGGCGATGGGGGCGACGTCGCCGGCGATGGAGGCGACGCCGGCAGGAGATTGGTCGCCGGCAATGGGAGAGAGAACAGATCAAAATTTGCAAATTAGCTTTTCAAGAAAACCCTAATTTGCAAATTATGGTTTCAACAAAATCCTAATTTGCAAATTAGGGTTTCAACAAAATCCTAATTTGCAAATTTGGGTTTCAACAAAATCCTAATTGTGACTTTAAATTAAGGCTTGAAATCTTAATTTAAATTTTTTTAAAAATATTCAGTATATACAGTACAAGAGGTAGTATCGTTATTTTAAAAATACACATTGATGACATCACACAAAAAGTATAATTTTTGGACGGAACCCTGACGGATGGACACAGTTGATACATTTTAAAAGTGTTTGGTCACGGTATGTTACATTTTAAAACTTAATGTCCTTGACTGTAATTATACCCTAACCTAAGGGACATAAGTGTAATTTGCCCTTTGGACTTCTAGATTGTAATACCACGTGGAGAGTTTTCTGTAGGATTTGAGAAGAAAAGGAATTGGTCTGATATCTTATAGTCATACCTGGCAGACTATCTTACAAGGATGAAGAGCCTGAGTTATATAATGCAATTTTAAGGCATACAATATATGACCCGTGTCGTGTACAGAACCAAAGAAAGCCATGCATGAAGGATGGAAGTTGTAAAAGACAATTTTCAAAAGCATTTTATGTGTTAACAAACTAGGGGATGACTCATACCTGATATATTACAGAAGGGATGACATGAGGTCTATTCCTTAAATCGACATGGGGAGGTTATGGTTAACAATAGTTGAGTTGTACATTATAATCCATGGGTGCTAGTGAAATAGGACTGTCACATCAACGTTGGGATCTGTGGTAAACTAGTATAAGTATGTGCACAAGGTCCTGATCGAGTATGTATTGAAGTTTGTCCTGGTCTTTTTATAATGAAGTTAAACACTTTGCAAATGCAAGAAGGATATGTGGACCTGATGCATTCTGGGGATTATTTAGGTTTTCCATCTGTCGTATGTATCATCCGTTGACCATCTTCATGTATATCTGCCCGGTAAGCAAGATGTGACATTTTATGCTCATTAAAGTATTTATGATGTGCTAGCGAACAATCAAAACAGTCATACAATGCTCACAAACTTCTTAAGATTCAATCTTATGGACATAAGTGCAAGGCTATATTTGAATTGTGAAATTCCAGAGCATTACGGATGCGTGTAGGGTGAAAAGACTTTGTGTGGAAGGCGTAACAACTAAAAAGTAATTGGAAGAATCTATATAGTGCCTCTATCTGGTAGCGAATTATTCCATGTAAGGATCTTGCTTAATCATGTAAGAGGACCACAATCTTATGAAGATTTACTCACTATAAATTGAGTTATATACATCCAACTTTCAAGCAAGCTACAGAGAAAAGAGGCCTACATGAGAATGATAACACTGTCCGTGAGTGCCTGCTAGAGGCGGAGACATGCGTTCAGAGTTGCAATGTTCTCTTGTGACAATTTGATATATTGTGAACTGAGTAGAGTACACCAACTATGGGATGTAATTTATCCTTTCATCATTGAGGATTATTTATCTTTGAGCACTACAACTGATGTTTATATCACAAACAAGCATCTTCGGGATACTAATGCCTTATTATAAACTCATAATATGAGTGTTGCAGAGTTTGATCTCTTAAGGATGAGAGGAGATTTTGATGCTAGTGCTGGAATCCCAGAAGTAATATAGAATTAGCTATCTATTGCCATTTTGCCGGAAGACTTGAACTATATTGGTACACTCAACAATGACTAAAAGTGAGCATTTGGTGCTATCGTGGAATATTTTGCGGGCAACATATTTTTTTGATTGCTCAGGAAGAAATGGAAAAACATATCTTTACCATGCCCTTCTAGCAAAATTTAGAAACAATTGTAAAAATAAAATTGTAGCAACATCTTCTAGAATATTTGCAACATATTGCTTGAAGGTACAACAACCCATTCCATGTTCAAGCTGACGCTTAGTCTTGAGGCCTCATTTGTTTACTTAATTAGGGAACAATCTGATAGAGCTGAACTCTTTAGGCTGGCTTCGGTCCTAATTTGGGATGAAGCAACAATGACTCTTAGGTTTGCAGTTGAAGCTCTTGACCAAATCTTACAACACATTGTTGGTGTTGATCTTCCTTTTGGGGGAAAGTTATTGGTTATAGGTGGTGATTGTCGTCAAGTTCTATCAGTTGTTCCAAAAGGTGGAAAGTCAGAAATCATTGATGCATGCGTTGCAAGATCGTATTTTTGTCAAAGGCCAAAGTCCTTCAGTTGAACGAGGACATGAAGAGTTGGAATGCTAACAATTTGTAGACTACCTCTTACAAGTAAAAGAAGTAATTGAACCGACTATTTCCGATGAGATGATTGAGGTTAATTCAAGCATGGCTGTAGATTTGGAAGGACCGCAGTAAGTCGACAGATTAATTGATGAAGTTTTTTGTAATTTAGATTCGCATGCTAACAACCAAAGATATATGACTGGCAGAGCACTTATAACGCCACAAAATGAGCGTGTGGACATATTGAATGAGAAAGTGATCCAAAAATATCTGAGATGAATGTATTTACTAGCTAATATATTACAGCAGGGAATGAGGCACATCTTTTATACCGGCTAGAGTTTCTCAAACCCATTAACTCGACGGTTTGCCTCCACGTGTTTTGAGGTTCAAAAAAAGTTCCCTATTATATCGCTAAGCAACATGATGCAGACATAGGATTTGTGCAACAGTACAAGGCTATTGTGTCGTGACCTTCATGACACCTATATAGATGCTAAAGTTATGGCGGGATACCATAAGGGACAAGGCGTTCTTGCCTAAGATAAAGATAGTGCAAATCTCCTATTTGAGATGGTTCATTATCAGTTTTCAGTGCGACTCAATTTTACTTTCATGATCGATAAAGGACAAGGTCAAACAATACCGAATGTGGGGATCTACCTTATGGATCATGCATTTAGTCAGGGGCAACTATACATGGCATTGTCCAGAAGAACATCAAAGGAATTAACAAAGATACTAGTTAAAAGAGGAACGATTGAAAACATGGAGGGAGTGTACATAAAGAACGTTTTTTACAACGAATGCTGCAAGCATCATGACTATGAATAAAGACCAAAATAAGGTGCAATGGCTGTTTTTCTTACATCTATTGCAGGTATGTTATAGTTTCAAAACATATTCTGCCTCTACATTCACCTTAAAGAATAAAAGATTCAGCGTATTTGACAATATAACTAAAACTACAGGAAATAATGTCGAGTGGGGCATGTACAGTGTCAGAGCTAATAAATACACCTTCAATAATCTTCTCAATCAATTAGATCTCTGTTATGTTGGATAAAATGCAACAATAGAAGCATAATGAATAGGCCCAAGGTATGCAAAGAGACTTTCAAGTCTAATACCTTAAAATATCTCACATAAAAGAAATGTGTAATTATATTTTTAAACTTATAATTATTAAAAAAAATAGGGTAATACCTTAAAACATCTCACATAAAAGAAATGTGTAATTATATTTTTAAACTTATAATTATTAAAAAAAATAGGGTCATATGTCCTGGTTGCCCATTACAGTAAGAATGTCTGGTTATGACTTGGGACGAATGGGGTTACGTGAGCTAAGAAAGCAGGAACAAGAGCGGTACTTTTACTATCTCTTATGGCATTAGGCATTGTACATATCCTTATTGCCTTTAAATATTGCTTTTTACATATACAGGAAGAAGGTAGCGCACAAAATTGAGTGGGACTTAACAGAGGTGATAAATGAGATGATGTATTGTAACACACAATCATATATACACTTCTAATAGCGCTATTGTATAGGTTGGAATACTTTATCAAATTGGGACGAAAATAAAAGTTTCAGGTATGCAAATATATGACATTTGAGTATATATTGAGGTTGAGAAGTTTTAACTTCTGTGAAATAATTGCACCCACATTCTACAGAAGAACGACAATAGAGACGTAGAATTGGTAGTCAAACCCTTCTTAATGGAAACAATTGCTATCGTTTTACGTGATGTTTGTCTAAGTCGTTCTTTCTTACAAAATGAAACTAATTATTGAAACACCTTTTCATAGTTTTTCAATGAGTGCTAGTGGAGAAAGAAGATGCACATTGCTAAACATGAAATGATATCTCGTTCCCTGACTAGGGAAGAAATAAAATAATTTCCTATATCAGCCTACAATGAAAAGTTTTCGTCAAATTTAAAGCTTATATGTGAATAAAGTAGTAACATTTCGTTGTGTAAACCATATTTTGCAAGGGTATGGCTGAAGCTTCAGCAAAACAATTAGAAAAAAAATAAAGTATTGCATGTGTATATGAGCAAGAACATTTATTTTTAGTTATTTGAAAGTGTTTAGGTCTGAATTGTAAATCTAAATAGATTCCCTTTGTTTCCGTGATATTACAACTAGTGTCTTGACTTTTATCAAATGCCGTGTAAAAAGTCATGTTAGGAGTTATACAAAACAATGCCAACTTTTTGCAACAAACTGCTATTTGGACAAACATATGAGTGTAGGGATTCAGGTATTGCTTCTGATTAATTATATAGTCTCATACTCTGAGAATTATCTTTGGCCAGTACAATCTTCTAAGTTAAAGCTCTGGAGTCTTTTTTTAACTCGCTGGTATAGAGAATTGAGTCTTTGAGTACTTTTGGCAGGGATAATGGATAACGAGGTGTTTAAAAGTATAGTATAGCCGTGTTTTCATGATACATGATGGATACTGAGGTTTTCCAAAGAATCTGCGTTAAGGATGACAGACGTACTCTAGCAAAGCTTGGGAAGTCTTCAGGGGCATTATTTTCTCTCTGGACCCATTTATTTTGCTCAAGAAGGCGCTCTCGACATACGTATTCTTTACTTTTCATTTTTGAAATTATTAAAAGTCATAGTTCCTCTTTCCATTCAAACTTTATCCCAATAATTGGTGAACTCTCCTAACATTGTGTACAAGGATTTTACGCAAGGTTTGAGGTTGGAGTAGGGCATCAGAAAACTATGTCAAGCATGATTCTAGGCTTATATTCAGGGATTTTGAAGTTGGTAATGGTGATTGCCCAAAATCTGGTCAGCAGGTTTTTCTTTTACCCACACTTTCCTTATTTTCTTTTGAAGCTATGGTTCCTCTGTCGAATTGTGGTGCTTATATTCATGTTTAAGTCATCTAAAATATATATCTGATATTATTCAGGTTTTATCCTGCTAAACAAATTCTTTAGGTTACTCCTGCTAAACAGATATGTAGTTTATTTGGACGATAAAACAGATGCTGAAACATGTGAGCTAGAACCTTACCTATTACAAAGTTTTTTAGTATTATTCCAAATGTTATTGTTGCTCCCTATAATTGTGAAATTCTATTGTTCGATGACAAATCAATAATAAAATCATTTTGGATAGAGAAAATGAGGAAAAGGCTATCGCCTCTTGGGGTGACCTCGTGGTTGTTGGTCTGTGAAGATGCGTTGTTAGGTACTCGCTCCATTTTATTTTCATATTAAGGCCAAACCTAAACATGTGATCTAGAGATAGTTGTCCACACACTGGTAACGGATGTATGTAGAGGTGTTAAAGGCCGGGCTCGGGCCTGCCCAATCCAGGCCCAGAGGGCCAGAAAATGGGCCGAACCATTTAGAGCTTTGGGCCTTGGAAACCGAGCCTGGTCCAAAGCTAGGAAATGGAGGCCCTGTCTAAGCCCAAGCCCTAGCCCTAACTTTAAGGCCGGACCTATGTTTTTTTTTCTATTCCTATTTTGTATTGCATTTCCAACATTCCATTCCTAGTTCTTTTCATTCCTTTCTCAGTTCTTTATAGTCTCTTGCTAGAGCAAAAGTATGTTTGCAATTTACAAGTTGGAATTTTTTTTTTTGTGAACTCGATCTTGGATTTGAATTGCTAATGCCTCTCTCTCAAATTTCTCTCTAAACCTAGCTCCTTGTTTCATCACCACCCACCAGTTACCATGACCACCACCAGCATTACAAAAGTCAAATAACAAGGTACCCACCACCTCCGCCATCATACACACTCACCATTAATGATTTACCAAGAACGTACTGGCCACCACCTTTGCAATACCGCCATCACCAACACCCTTCACACACCATATGCCATTGTCAGATTCATTATATCTCTACAAAAATTTCCTCAAACATACCTCTAGCTTTGCATTTTACGTAGTATTAGGTATCTCGTTAGAATCATGCATCATTAGACCTCTTTTACCATGAACTTTCCTGTGCTTTCTGAAGTTATGTTCCCCATTTCCATTGCCTAAATTATGTTGTTTCTAGTTCCTAGACAAACAAACATATATTTTCTCTTCATAATTCCATGAAACTAATACAAAGGAGGATTGCAAGTAAAAGTAGATAAAGAAGTAGTAACCATCATCATGAGCTGAAACGAAATGTGCATGTCCAAAAAGTTCAATATTAAGAGAAAAATATGAGATAGAGAGAGAATGAGGCGTGAGAAAGAAAAAAGTAAGTAACTAACTCAAAATAATTTAGGGCCAGATTTAGGGCCAAAAGGCAGGGTTTGAATAGGGCCTACAAATGGGTCGGGGCCAGGCCTGACCCATGCCATTTTAAGGCCGGGCCAGGCTGGGCTTTTTTAGAAAATTTACGGTCTAGCCCTGGTTCTAGCCCTTGGCCCTATGGACCAAGGCCGCACTGTTCACCATTTAGGATCGGGTCAACCCGAGCCAGCCTGCGGGCAGCCTGACTCTTTTGACATCTTTAGATGTATGAATTCTTGAGAAGAGAGGAGCCATGGTTGTCCCCCCTCCCCGGACCTCCCGGATCACACAACAGATGCGTGATCAACTCTGAACGTTCCTCAAGTCATCGCTGACAAAAAGTTTCCGGTGATTTAATCATTGAAAGCCATTACTCATTGTTTTCTTCAACTTCCTTCTGGTTGGACCGATAGGAACGTTTAACGACTGAGCTATTCTTCTTTTCTATAGGAAACTACTATATATCACTTATATTTCATCTAGCAGGAAATGGGGCGGAGGGAGGGGAGTGTGTGGTGAATCCCATGAGAACAAACATGTGTTAGTAAAATTGAAATTCACTACTCTCTCAAAGGAAACGATTACTATGTTTGTGAAATATACTACAATCCAAATGACAACTCGTGTTAGTATCACTCACGCAGATGTAGCGAAAACATTGATATATAATGAGATAATTAACGAACGAGACCTGTATATTAAAAAATAGCTGCCCAAATATCTGAACACATGATTTAATGTGGCTCAGCAATAACCTACCTTCATAAGGTGTGCAAACTTATTCGTATAATGAGAATATCGAGACAAGTACAAGAGAATTCTCAGGAATTTAAGGTTTGGGCAAATTACACTTTATTGCCCTTAAGTTGACCAAACATAATCTAAAAAATCTTAAGGTTTTAAGAAAATGACTTTATTGCCCTTAAGTTAGAAGTTAATTTTTTTCAAATGCCAATACCTTTTTCTGAAAAAGAAAACTAGGGTATACAAAACCCTAATTTTCAAATCTGAGCTTTACTTTCTCTCTCTTCCCCCATCCTTCCCCACCCACTTCGCCCGTCACCCTCCTCCTTATCCCGCCGCTGCTGCTCCCCCCACCCTATCACTGTCGCCCACACCCTAATCCCCCCTTGCGCAACAGCCACCATCGTCCCCCACCGCGCCACAACTCAACCACCACCGTCCCTCCACTCTCTCCCCACCTTAACTCTCTGCCGCCACAATCCTCCCCCACCGTGCCGCAACTAGCATTATCCCCCCCATCGTGCCACAGCGCCACAATCTCCACCGTCCTTTTACCCTCTTCCCACCCAGCCCCTCTGCTGTCACCACCCTCCCCCCACCCCAGCGCAGAGCGCAACGCCTCAATTAGTGTCATGAATAACACTTTGTTGTTACAGTAAGCCCATGGTGTTGAGGTGACGTAAGGCGATAGCAGTGGGCTGGGGAGAGGGCGGAAGGGGGCGACAATAGTGGGGTAGGGGGTGTGTGATGTGTGTTTTAAAACCCTAATTTGAAAATTAAGGTTAGTATACCCTGATTTGAAAATCCTAATTTAAAAATTAGGGTTTCAAAACCCTAATCTTCAAATTAGGGTTTGAAACCTTAATTTGAAAATTTAAAAATTATTCAGTTTATGCAGTACAAGGGCAGTATTACCATTTTGAAAATACGTAATTCTGACATCATTAAAAAGTACACTTTTTTGGATGGAACCCTGATGGATGGACACTAGTATTACCATTTTAACATAATTGGTCGTGGTATGTTACATTTGAAAACTTAGTATTCTTGACTGTAATTTCACTCTAACCTCAGAGACATTACTTTAATTATTTTCAAGGACATTACTATAATTATCCCTATCCCAAAATTTATAATTAATCCTTATAAAATATTATTATAGCTTAAAATCGCATAACAAATTAAAATATAAATTTCTAAATTTTAAAATATTTTTGATGAAAAATAATTTTTTTAAATACTAAAAAAAACCCAAAAATAGCAATTAATACCTCTAGCTCAAATCAAAGTCTTATGATTTTTATAATAGCTTTATAATATATAAGAAAATACTAAAACTAAAATTAGGATTTAAAACGTACCAAAAGCATTTTAAAATCATCTATTTTGCTAAATTAAATGTGATATGGATTTGGTACCAAGCTATAAGTGTACAACTTTTATGAAACTCAAACTGAATTTTTTTTTGTATCATAAAAACATTACTATAATTTTCTTAGAATTTAATAAGAATTTTAAAGACTCCAAATGAATTTTAGAAGAACTAAATTTGTAGAAATTATTAAAAATGATGAAATTTTTTTATAAAATTTTAAAATTTTACCAGTAATTCTAATACTACCTATGAAATTTTTCGCAAAGTTTCACCATTTTTTGACAACTCTACAGTACCCAACAATCACGTCATACAACTGTGAAAGCACAGTGTACCACTCCACTGCGTAAACCCATTTCCTCTTATTTTTCTCCTCTTCTGTGCCTACTATGTAGAACACAACAACTCACTCAGCTGACGGCTATTCTTCCCATTTCTCACACTTTCATTTTCACACACTTACACACATCAAAGGCGCACTCGTTACACTACATTACACACACCAAACACATTACGCGCACCTTTAATTAGAAACACACACGCACAAAATACAACACTCACAAACACGTATAAAATGATATACACTCTAAATTTTTTACACAAGCACACACATTATTTACACATATAATCATACAAACACAAATATATGGGGCTATTTGGCAGCCCCTCCTTCACCTCACACACACTTTTCACACACCACAAGGAAATGCACACACTCACACACCCATGGTTATGCACAAAACACACACAACACACCCTCATTACCCCCACACAAACCCACAAAAATCTAACCTTACGGCAGTCCCAAATTGCATCTCACAAATACCACACTGTGCACCACACCCACAACACACCCACAGTTTTGCACGGCTTTTCCACGCTCGAACCACACTGTGCACCACTGTCATCCGAACCATGGCTGAGCCAGAAGCATATATTCACAGTAGCTTCAAACACTCCTATATAACAATCATAAAACACACACATTACTACTATACATGAGGCTGTTATTGCAGCCCCTCTTTCTCCTCAAAACACCCCCACACACATATGCACACTATATACCATATACTCACGACACACTCTATTTTAGTCCTTGTCCCTTACTCACAAACATATCCTACGACACAATAACACACCCGTTATTTTCTCTACACCTATAAGAACTAATTCTAAGAATAAGGATGAGAGAGAATGGGTGACAGCTTACTGGAAATTTGCGCTACGTTTTGTCGAAGTTCCCTGTCGGCCTTCTCTCCCTCTTTCGTGCAGCCTCTCTTGCTCTCTTTCTCTTCCTCTTCTTTCTCTCTATTTCTTTCTCTTTTCTCTCTTTTTCTTCTCTGTACCCAAAGTGAGAGAATGTTTTTCCTTCTCCATTATAGTAACCAAAAATACTTATTAAGTGAAATGCTTATTTCTCTCCTGGGTTCCTCTCTTTACTATTTTTAAAAGCTGACATAATTTAAAAATGAAATCAAATTTTGTTGTAATAATTTATTTATCCAATAGTCCATAATTTAAGTTTAGATTTATAACTAACCCCACTCTATTAATCGTTGCTAAAAGTTACTAAATAATATATCGATGCTAAGTAAAAAGAAATTGTCACTCAACAAATTGAACGGTAAAAATATGTGAGGATTCGGGGTTTATGTTACAGCAGGGGTTCGGTGAAAAGGGGGCTACCGTGTGGTTATGTAATGCGGGGTTTTTGCTTACTCGATTTCTATGCTTACTAGGTCAACGGGACTTGTACATTGATGTAATGCGCATTACTCTTGAAAGTGGTGGCCCCACACACACGCGCCCACCCACACAATGCCATGCTCCAACGTTAGCTCTAGCATAGAGGCCCCCTGACTAGGGCCCAAAATCCCTCGTACACCTGGGATAAATATTTCGTACAAGCATAGGCGACCACTTTCAGGGGTATTGCGCATTACATCAACATATAAGCCCCGTTGACCAGCACCTGAAATCAAACTTCCCCATTACATATGGGGCATAGTAACCGAGTAAAAAAAATTACCTTTTTTGGTTCATCGTAAACACAATCACTCGTCGATTGATGGTCAAATCATCCTTCTTCAGATCACTCTTTCTCCAAGATATTTCATATCCAAATTTCACAATAATTGCTATCAAATATTATTTACATACCGGTCTGGATTTTTAACAAGAAATAGTGTTGCTACAGACTTTTAGGGCAAACCTCCTTTCCCCAAGTCAAAACAAATCAATATAACTAAAATAGTTCAAAGTTGAGAAACAATGACTTTCAATCTTAAATAACATATATATATATATATATATATATATATATATATATATATATATATATATATATATATATGAGTTAAATCAAAGTTTACTTACTTGACGTTACGCATTTCCCACATCAAAATCTTTAGAACGACAATCACGTTACTACATTTGACCAACAAAACCGTCAATGCCAACCTAAGTTCTTCTTTGACAAATGAGTTCTCTACGTGCTCATTCCTCTTCAAATAATCCACTTACGATGAATCCTTTACTTTTCTTCCAAATTATTTCATTCTTATTTTTTGTGTGCATTCAACCCCATCCACCTTTCTAATTCTCACATCACAACAAATGACACACCACCCCTTCTTGACAACCAGCAGCGAAACATCTCCCCTTTCTTTCTATGTTTCTCTCTCACAATTAACCACATACTAAAGTACACACACTCATCCAGTCACTTACTAAACAATAAGTTTCAGGGGGTGTGCCCATGAGCTAGGTCCATGACCGGCCGCAATCCCACTACACCTCTAACAGAGCTCTGCCAGGCCTACTACAACTTGTACTCAAGATTAAATCAAACTCACCAGATTCTAAAACAGTTAATTGGCTACTAAGAGCCGCACTTAGAAATTCCTTAACTGTCATAAAAACTTCAATTACATGCCACAACCAATTATAAAGAAATTCGAAGAGACCTAAGCTCCTTACATAAGTTCATCAATAATAACAACCACAAGACTAAGGTTTTTAGGTCTAACAGACACTCCATTACTCTAATGATCCTCTTCCACGCCTCTCCCTCGTGTTTGTCGAATTTTCTCTCCTAGATCATCACTTGAAAAATAAAGGAATGAGGTAGAGCCTAGCAAGCACATAAACCATGTCTACAAAATAGATTTGAGGATTATTTTGGAGATCAGAAAACAATGTCACCATAACGAACATTTGCTTCCTTACATACATATAATATACTTGCACAAAAAGATCTCAACTGAGGCATGAAACAAAAAACCTCATCAAATAGTTAATCACAACTTCGGTATGCTGTGATCAGCATATAAGCCTCCCTGACTAGGGCCCGAAATCCCTCCTACACCCAGGATAAAGATTTTGTGGAAGTAGGAGCGACACTTTCAAAGGTGTTACCCTACGGTTATTTAACCTAAGATTATATTTGATAACAATTGCTTTTGGTGCAGTGGTAAGCGCTTGATCCTAACAAAAGGTAATGCGCATTAATCAACATACTGGCCCCATTGACCTGTGCCAAAATCTGACTTTCCCCCATTGGATACGGGCCATAGCAACCAAGCGAAAGTCACAGTCCCGTTCAACATAACCAAATTTAAAATGGCTACGTATAGAAACATCCCACAGCACCTATAACTCATTTTCTCATCAAAAAATTAATATGAAAGAACAAGCATAACAAAAACTTTAAATCTTTCATTTACTAAAATCATGTATACATTTACATACTTTGAAAAGTAAGGTATATGAAGAAACATGGTAAGAGTATTTACCTGACTTGATAATCGATTCTAATACTTGCTCAAATGCCAGTCCTAACTCCCATATGTTAAATCATACGGGTCTTAATTCTTGACGCTCAATCATGCAGGATTGATAAATTTCCCCCGAGTGAGTGAAATTGCCAAAATACCCCCAGACTTATGGAAAATTACCAAAATACCCGCAGACTTATGAAAAATTATCAAAATAATCCTGACACCTAACGTACCATTACATGCCCAAAAATAACACAAAACATATTTTTATATGATTAGGTAGGTTTTTTTTGGACAAAAACGTCCTTCAGAAGATTTTCCACTCAAAATCCTAATCTGATCCTTTAATTGAGCGCTACAGGCTATTTTGCGAAAGCATAGCAAACGACACTAGAATGCCGCCAAATTCCAGACACTTAAGCGTCTCAGCAAAACAAGGTTACTGTAAAATATTCGGCCAAAATAAGTTTGTTTTCTATATCAAAGAATTAAAAAGTAAAATTTCAAAATAAACCATTTTATGCCTTTTGTAAGCCCACAAAAATCCCAGAAAATTCCACGATGTATGTTTCATAAAAATAAGGAGGTTTTTAGTTTTGCATTTTGACTAAATAAGCATCTAAATAGCTCTTAAAAATCCCAATAGTGATTGCTCGTTAACATTTCACTTTTAGCGACACTATTCACCTTCTTCCCCAAGAAACCCGAATCCTAATTTGCCCCTCTCTCTCTCTCTTCCTCCTCACACATAGCCACCACCTTATAGTGGTCACCACCATGCTGCCCCATGGCCACCATGGCTGCCACGGTAGCCCCTTTCTCTTTCAACCACCCCAAGCCACCACCAAAAACCCTAACCCCAACCCTAACTCTCTCTCTCTCTCTCTCTCTCTCTCTCTATCTTTATCACACACCTACCACCACCACCAGGGCTGCCCAGGCCGCAGACCCTCCTCTTCCCCCTTCTCCTTTACTCTTACAAACCACAGACACTACATAGCACCTATCATAGCTCCCCCACTGTGCAGTCTCTCCTCCCCCTCTCTCGTTGACTTGCAGGTCTATGAGCACACAACTTCCAATAATACGCTAACCAAACACCATCAAGCAAATTGCCCAATGAGCAGCCCCTTTCTCGTCTCTTAAGTCACACCTTTCCCCTTCTCCCTCACTCGGCGTCACGCGCACTGACACACACGTCAACCCACATAACACCACGCTACCACCATCAAGTCAGCCCCTATTACACAACCACCACAGCACATACCACACGGTTTCCTAAACTATCAGCACAGAACTGCCCCACAAGGCAGACTCTCCTTCCCCTATCTCCTCATCTCACACAACACAGCATGAAAAACGCACTCACGACCAGCACCAAAATCACCAGCTGCACACTTGCCAGCCCCTTCCTCTCTCTCAATCGGTAGTTCTTACTAGTCTTAACTGATTGGCTCAGATTGGCGGATCACCCTAAATGTGATTGGATTTTTAGCGAAGTGAATTTCGTTGGTTTTGATTCATTCTTACAAGAGAGAATTTTTGGAAGTAAATCACAAGTTTGGAGGGACTTGGGGAAAAAAGAAAAGTTTAATATTTTAATTTTAGGTCAATTAAAACTGAGCTACACAATAAAAGATTGATACTATCGAAAATTAGACTCTATTAGTTCTGCTAGGGAGTTTTGAGGACTGCCAACGTCCGTAAGAAACAAACTTTTCTAGCTTCCGGAATTTTAGTGACGCAAGCTACATGTTTCCTCCGACTAAAAACAAAAATCTAAGTAATGTTATTTGACCTGCTTTCATAGCATTAGCATGAGCATGAGCAAGACACACAAGATGTTAGGTGACTTCTTTTCTGGCACATGCATGTAAATGGTGGTCAACACATGGAAAAACATCACTGCATACGTTATTTATGTCTTCATATGTTAGGTGTTTTTAAGGAATAAAGTCTTCATACGTTACTGCATGTAGCCCCTTTTTGCGAAGTACTCAACAAAATACTAACACAATCTCTATCCTTTGGGAGTTCAGGAGAAACATCCTCTGGGAGTTCATCCTCATTCTTTAAGATGGCTGGTCACTCCCAAGAAGTTGAATATTCAGCAAAATACTAACTCACTCTCTAGCCTTTTTTATATGAGACGGCGTACTTTTGCAGTCAACAATTTCATGAACTATTTTTTGATTACTTACTAATTTGTATCCATAACTCGTTTCTAGTGCATGATTTTCGTCTTCTTTGAGATGTCTCTCTTTAGTTTTCAGTAATCAAAGCTACTAAATTGTGTGAAAAGGAATGGGGTGTGTTTGACTCTGATAGAAGATATCTCTTACTAAGTTGTAAGCATCTATAAAAAGATTAGCCAAGTGAAACCAAGGTTGAAATTCTTACATGTTCCCCGGTCCAAGTGGCACCAAAATTTCAAACACGTTACAATTCAAACAGGGGCGGCAGGTAGGAAAGGAGGATTACTTGACCTCAGAGCTCCTTCAACCCATATATAAATACCTTCAACTTTGCATACAAAGCGCAATCAACTACAAAAGTACAAACACTTCGCTGAAATTTACAATAAGAAAGTTAGAATGGCAAGTTTCTCTTCAAAGTTTTTTCTGGTGACCCTTCTCATCTTTGCCATTGTTCTCACTCCTACCTTACCATGTGACGCTGCTCGATTGGGCCATCGAGGTAAATCCGATCTCAATTTTCCTTTTTTCTTTTTTTTCCTTTTTCGCTAGGGCTAATTATGATTCCATTTTAGCTATTCTTGTACCAAAAACTTTAACGCAGCTGTTTTTCAAGAAATTTTCGTTGCTAATAAAGTCTAAAAACTTGTCGCCAAAAACGTCATTTTTGGCAACAAAACCAATAGATGGCAGCATATTCATGCCTACTGATATAGTGATCATATTTAAGGTTTTGTTGCAAATTAGAGCGTGCGAAGGTGGTTGAGTTCGATATTATGTTTTTTCTTGACCCCCCGTTTTATGCAGAATTGCTGCAGGAAAGTCCCATATGTCCTGCATGTGTATGTTGTGCACCCCCACCACCGGGCTCATGCTGCCCGTGTTGTGCTGATCCTATTAGTGCTTCATCTAACAGTGGTTCACCATGACGTGAGGGACTTTTCATGGACTAAAATTAAAATGTGTGGTCCAAATAATGTAACCGAGTGATGGTAAAGTTTCAATGTTTTTCAATTTTCTTCTGCAAAACTATACGTTGGATGATGGACTTTGTCATCTCTTCTGTTTATATCCGTTCCCCATTAAATAAATCACTTGGTTTTATGTTTAGCTATTTTTAATATTTCAAACACACACATTTGCTATCGCCGAATATGCAATACATGTACGGTGACAAAAGTGACTTGTTACTAATTTAGGCGGTAGTTAATTTTTATCTTTCTTGAATTGAAAACCTTTTTTCTTAAGCTGCCTATTGTATTCCCAAGGTCTTGGCATTCTACGTGGTACAAAAAAAATTCTACTTTAAAATATTAATTTTTGTTATGAGCAAAGTCAAGAATGTATACTGGGATTTATTTTTGAGAGCGAATATACATAAAGTAGTCAAATTGTAAACGATAGACCGAATATACATACAGTAGCGACGGAATGTTTCATCATTAAATATTTTTAACGACGGACTTTTAGCGACAGAATATTATGTCCGTAAAAGACACATTTAGCAACAGATTTTATTTCGTCGTTAAAAGTGCAATTTCTTGTATGTTGGGAGTGGTCATGTGCAACACGAAATTACCATGAGAATGTAGTATAATGACATGTAAACAACATAACTAGAGAACCCATTTGATATCAGGATCAAAGCTAACTCAAAAGTACTAATTTCATCAGTAGAATTTAGAACATCAGTAAACGCCCCAAACGGAACCCAATCTTGATTTAACGGTACCATGCCCAGGCCGTATTTTCCATCCACGGGAGAACTGACTGCCCAAATAGAATAGAAAACAGGGGATAGAGGAATGACACAACCCCAGCTTTGTAAGAAGTAAATGGCATGGAGAGGAGGATAAAAATGACCATAATAATGGTTATTATGGTCATAAAAATGACCATGTTAGCTTTCGAATGGTTATGTTCTTTATCCTAAACTTTACTAAGACAACTTTGAAAGTAACGTGCACCCTAAATACTACGCATCAAAACTTGGCTCTAAAAATAATCAGTCACGGATAAAAAAAATTACTTCAAAGATCACTATTTCAACAGAGATAAGTGGATCAAAGTATAACAGAAATATTCACAGTCCGAAGCAAAGCAGAAATGTTCCAATAGAGTGGCTGAGCTAACTAAATCCGCAACCAATGTGCAGCTGAAAAGTTAGGCAAGGTAGACAATGGTTGTTTCCCAAGATAAAATTCCTAAGTCAACCGAACACAAGGGCATTCAAGAAATAGTTGTTAATGGGTCTCCAGATAAGACAAACAAAGAGAACTGCTAACAGGGCAATGGCGTTAAGAAGTTTAGAAGAAAGAGGTGATCTATGATCGGTAAATTGCCATAAAAACATTTTGACCCTTCAGGATTTTTCAAAGTTTAAACCAAAGAGCAGAAGTCATACAAGGAGTGAGTTGAGGGAAGGAATGGAAGCAAGAGAACAGTTATTCCCCTCAGCAATAGACAAAAAGTGCAAATCCTCAGACCTAGAAAGCAATAATTGAAGGATCAAAATTTGAAAAATAATGTCAGCAGGAAAAGTATGAAAAAGAACTACCAAATCCCAATTATAAGTATCGGGGATAAACAAATCGGAAATAAGCCATGTAGCATTCTCATTAGTACAAAAATTTTGTAACCTCGTAAGAGAGAAAAAAGGCAGCCACCAATCCATCGATATCAAAATTGATATCCCATCCCTATATTCCATTGTAAGCCTGCTAGAATACTTTTCTATATGCATGAGCAAGTTTTCAGTTGATTCTGCTGAAGAAAATAACGCCTAGAAAAATGCCTACCTTTAAGTACCCAAAAATATTATTAAGGAGATATTAAATTACTTGGTTATAGATTCTTGTGTCTAGGTTGTAGTAAGGCCTGACAGAACCCTAAGGGGATGTCCATTTGGGTTTGCGGCAGGTCACAAAACTAGCTCACGGGCCTACCCCGTGGGGTTTGGGTCATGACAGTTTGGGTTTCTAGGACTTTAAACTTTTTAATCACTCCTTACTTACCAAACAGGCCTAAAAAATTTGATATATTCTTCCAAGTCTTGTTCACAGTTATAATTTCTCAAATGAATCTCCAATTGCATTCTTTATTTAGCAACTAACATAGATCACTTTAAATCCAATGGAGATCTAAGCTCTAAAAAATCTCAAATTACAAATCTAGTACTAGCATACCAACCAATGATTTAACAAATGGTCTGAGAAGACTACAACTCTTTTAGCAGTCGGCTACCTCAACTACATCCTCGTGAACTTCATCAGTGCCAGTTCCATCTAGATAATCGCTTGAAAAATATTTAAAAGAGTGAGCTTGGGGCCCAGTAAGTATACATACTGTTTGCACCCAAATCTGGTCGCACCCCAGGGCCCGCTAAGGGAGCCACTTTGCGCGACACATCACCCAGTCAACTGTCAGTTATTCAACGCCATCACCCGGTCAAAGAGAATCTTTTTTCGAGCATTCACAGGCATCACCAATGCAGCGACGTCAACACAGTCAAAACACTTGGAAAAATGACTCTCCCCCCTGAAGGGGGTCGGCCACCCTCTCTCAAGGGGGTCGGCCACCCCCCTTCTTGAGGGGGGTCGGCCACCTTTTATTAAAGGGGTTCGGCCACCCCTTCACCAAGGGGGTCGGCCACATCTTCTTGAAGGGGGTCGGCCACCCTTCTTGAGGGGGGTCGACCACCCCTTCTTGAGGGGGGGTCGGCCACCCCTTATTAAAGGGGTCGTCCATCCCTCTTTCAAAGGGGGTTGGCCACCCCTTCTTGAGGGGGGTCGGCCACCTCTTCTTGAGGGGGGTCGGCCACCCTTTTGTCCTGCAGGGGTCACTCCTAAACCCCGCCATCATTCATCGTGCTCATTATAAAGCTCGCTCAACACCAATTGTCTCGCGACCTTCGTTGCCGCGCCCATGCGCCACTTCCATAACATGTGCCCCGGCACCAAGTATGTCCCCGCAACATTCGTCGCTTGCGCTCGTGCGCCATTGTCATGATACGTGCCCCCGGCACCAAGTACTGTTTCGCGACATTCATCTCTCGTGATGCGTGCCCCTAGCACCAAGTACTGTTTCGCAACGTTCGTCGCTGCACCATTGCACCATTCTCATGACGCGTGCCCCCGACACCAAGTACTGTATCGCGACGTTCGTCGCTACGCCCTTGTACCATTCTCATGATGTGTGCCACCGGCACCAAGTACTGTCTCATGACGTTCGTCGTCGTGCCAATGCGCCATCGTCATGATACGTGCCTCTGGCACCAAGTATTGTCTCTACGACGGTCGTCGCCGCGCCCATGTGCTATAATCAATGCCTCGTGATGTAGGTACCATGCCCAAGCACCACAATCATGTTACAGGCCTCCAGGCATCACGCTTATTCACCACACCATGCGCCCCCACCATGGACGTGGAACATGCTTTGACCCACTCTCCGAAGTGTGCAGCATTCCGGGGGCTCCGCTCATAGTGCTTTGGCACAAGGACCCCTCAAACTGCGGGATGGGCTTAATGCCATCACCGGCTCAATCAAACTATGGGATGGGCTTAATGCCATCACCGGCTCAATCAAACTGCGGGATAGGCTCACAACCTTAAAGCCATCGCCGGCTCAATCAAACTGCGGGATGGGCTCACAACCTTAAAGCCACTTTGCCTACCTGGAAGCTGACTCAGACTGCATCCTTTGTGGCACCTCCGTGTAGCAGCGAACCTCTTTTCCTGGGCAACATTTTGGTGATATCCCTAAAATAGGTTTTTGGATTCATAAAAACATGTCACGGTTTCTCTTCGATTTAAAACTGGTAAACATTTTCAAGGAGATACTACACACACACACACAAAAACATATATATATATATATATATATATATACACACACACACACACACACACACTTTATGAAGGCAATTCATCCCAGAATCTCAAAACTGGAGCATGACATTAAGAGGCTCATTATCAACTATCATAGTTCATCATAACCTAGGTATGTTGCGGTTAGCATACATTCCCCCTAACTAGGACCCATAATCCCAACTCCACCCGGATAAATATTATTCGAGCAGGGTATGTGCCCCCTGGCTAGGGCCCACAGCTTATGGCCATAGGATCGAAATATGGAAGCTCGATGCTTTTGTGGAGTGAGTGCAAAGCTACAGACTTCATGGACGGACCTCAATCCAGGAGAAGGTTTTATGTTTGCGAGATCAATGGGGTAAACTGCTAGTTTGATGTTCTTTCTTCTTTCTTAATCAGTTGATTCCTATTTTTTTTCCTCCATTTTTTAGCTTTAAAACTGAGTTAGCTATAATGCACACCAAATGTTTGTAGAATGGCTCATGTGGATAATTTGAGGGGTTTGATCCCATTATGTGTCGTAGATCATGTCAACTGATTCTTGGGCTCTTTCAAAAGATTAAACACATGGATGCTCAGATTACAAGGCACAATCAAAGGAAAAATAAGCTTTGGATGTCACTGTTCATGTCATCTCTGATGGCTGTGGTGGTGTTTTGGTGTCTAAAGTAGTGCTTAGGTGTGAGAACCCAACATTTTATACGCTTTGGTTACATATCTAAGTATGATTAGATGAATCGCTTTATGTGAAAATGGTAATGATGAACTATGCATGATAACATATTTGAATGTATGTTTAAATATTAAAAACCTTGAATTGAGTGAATTGTGTAAGAAGATTGAGCGAAGTGCTAGAAAGGGAAAAGAGTTTATATGAATACTAATGCAATAGTATTTGACGTTTAGAAACTTTATATGATCACTTTTAATGATCAAAAATATTTTTTTGAAGAGTTGAAAACAAAAATGGTGAAAACTCTAGCTACGAGTAACCAGTTGTTGACCGGACTACCTATGAATTGTTTTGCTTTTTTGAAAAGAATTGTGTCACCTCGTGCTTGTGACATGTCAACATATTATCGCGACACATTGTGGTTTGAGTCTCGTCGTGCTTTGAGCCTTGTCGTGCTTGCTAGGTGGCATAATTGTGTCTTCCCACCTCATGCTTTGAGCCTTGTTATGCTTGCTAGGTGGCACAATCGTATCTTGCCACCTCGTGCTTAAAGCCTCGTTGTGCTTGACTTTTCCACCTCTTCACCTCCACTTGACACCTCCTACTTGCTTCTAATTTGATTTAAAAAACCTAATTGACATGCTTGAATCTTCTTACCTTGTTTATGAGAGAAAATTGCAAGAAAATCAACCAAAAACCTTATAGAATCTAGAATTAAGGCTTGTATTTGAAAGGGAACCTCAAGTAATTGATTTGGAAAGTTTCTATGAGCTTCAAACAATATTTCAAACTTGTTTTGAGGAGTATTTTGAATGTGTTTAAATCTGAAAATTTGGTTCTTTCATCTCTTCTTTAAGATAAGATAATTAAAGCTTTTTAATGGGCTATTAAGACATGCATATGGATAGATGCTATGTTAGCGTAATTCTTTTAGTATGAATTCTTTGTCAAATTTTTGAATACTTGTTAGAGAATAATTAATAACTGAATCTATTCATGTTTAACATATTGGAGATTATGAAAGACGTGAAATAGGTTATAGTACATGTAAATTAAGGATTTATGTCAAACTAGACATGGTCAAAATATGCTTTTGGACATGTTTGTTAAGTTCTATAATTAAAGCTAAGTTGCTGAATATAAATGATTATATTTCATGTTCGAGGTGTTACGAAGATGATGTTATATGAATAAAGTGACTAAATATTTGATAGCTAAGTTTTTATGGTGCAAGTAAATGAAGATTACAACAACTACATGTATGAAATGATCTGTTTGCTTACACATGAGCATGTTACATCCTTTTACTGTAAGGGATGGTTGATATATTGTCGATGATTATTATGTTACCTCATTCAAATGATCGGAGGTTAATTTGATTGTGTTTGAGCAGCGGTGCACCGTATAAGCCGAACAGTTGTATCTCCGACTACTACCCGAGGCAGTATCGGTATTCAATTATTTTCGGTTACTTTGCCTTTTGCCAAGGTAAAGGTTATAATCTTATATCCCCGGTATGGTGACATAAGGCTGGTCTATTGATGGGACTGAATTCGGGAATGATAAACTCTTGTAAAGCTCAACTAAGTGTGAACATGTGATATGTGTTATGTGAACATGTAAAACTGCTTAATGTGATTGATTTTAATAGCGTGAAAGTTACATTAGATGTATTTGATTATCTTATTGAATTAGTGGGCTAACGGGTTTTTACCGATAATATTTTAGATCAATGAGCCGGTGTCGGTCCCTAGGAAGGCAAGAGGCACGGTGAGAAGACGGGCAAGGGAACACTTGTACATTTTGTGAATTAAGTTGTACTTGAATAGTTCAGTATGTCAACTTTGAGATCTGGCAGAGAGCTTAGTAGGTGTGTTTTGTAACAGTAAACTCTTTAATTTTGAGTGATATGGTTTAGTTACCAAGTGAGTTAGAATGAGTTGTATTATCAGTATGATGTGATTAGCTGATGTGTCATAATGCTCCAGCTGGGTTGAGATAACCCTAAGTTGGGGCATTACAGTTGTGGTATCAGAGTTGGTTAAAGGCTGGGATAAGATCCTAAGGCCTTGTGTAGTTAGAGATTATTGCATATTATGTAGGGGTTCTTACACGGAGTTGTGTGTGTAGGCCTACAACAGAGCGAGAGCGCAGAGCGTAAAATCAAGGGAAGAATAGAGAAATGGTAGATGA
This sequence comes from Escallonia herrerae, assembly GCA_033070095.1. Taxonomy (NCBI): domain Eukaryota; kingdom Viridiplantae; phylum Streptophyta; class Magnoliopsida; order Escalloniales; family Escalloniaceae; genus Escallonia; species Escallonia herrerae. Next base: position 155,937 of record JAVXUP010001672.1, on the reverse strand, counting down.
AGGAACTCAAAGAAGGAATAAATTCTGAGTTTAATGCTGAAGGTCAGGATGGGCACAATCCACATGTAAATGTAGGAGAGCACTCCACTGAAAATAACAACAATGTGACTAATAGTGGATTACTGGATGCTTGTCAGATACTCCAGCAAGTTGTAGGTGAAATGAGACAAATGAGTGGAAATACCCTTGTAGATACAAATGCGCAACAAGTAATGAATGAAGGTAATGTTAGTGGTGCTCAAGAAGTTGAACAACCCCAGGAGATGTTGAATACTGCTCAGGTGTTGGGAGATAGAGATCTTACCCTTGATAGGTTTGTTAAATTGATAAAGGACCCATTCTTTGGGAAGCCTAATCCAACGATAGCCAAAGAATGGTTGGCTAGAAGCAAAGAAAATTCTTGAAACTGCTAGGATTCTGAATTCTCAAAGATTGGTGTATACTAGCTTTATGCTAGAGGCTAGTGCAGAAAGAGGGTGGAATTTTTTATCTATGAAGTGGAAAAGAGAAGGAGTTCCATCGAGTTGGGGAAACTTTAAAAGGGGGTTCACTGATAAGTATGTTCTAGTGGTGACCCAAGAGAAGAGAGAGGTAAATTTTATAAAGTTTGAACAGCGAAATATGTCGGTATCAGTTTATGAATCACAGTTTACTGATTTTGCTAGATTTTGTCCGCATCTGGTGGATACAGAAGAAAGAAAAGTAAAAAATTTTGTTAAAGGTTTGAAACTACAAGTTGTTAGCTCAATGGTGAAAGAGTGGAAGTTGATTGATCAAGCTTGTTCATGGGAGTTATCTGTTACTGAGTCTGGAATTATATTTGCAAGTTTACAAGTGAAACCAGTATTATTATAGAGAATCCAAGAGGAACAAGAGAACTTTGGAGTTGCCAGAGAAGTGAAGGATAAAGATGGAACCTTTAAACCTCAGTTTTCTATGGATATTAATTGTGTTTTACGGTATAAAGACCGGATAGTTAAACCACGAAATGAAGCGTTCAAAGGAGAAATAGTGAAAGAGTCCCATATGGCAAAGTATACAATGCATCCAGGTGGAACGAAGATGTATTGGGATATAAAATGCAATTACTAGTGGAATAACACGAATAGAGAAATAGTTCAAAATGTATTGTATGTCAACAAGTAAAAGCCGAACACCAAAGACTAGCGGATCGATTGGAACCGTTACTGGTACCCGAATGGAAGTAGGACTATACAACAATGGATTTTGTTACAAGATTTACAAGGACCCGTGATGAGCATGATTCGGTATGGGTGATTTTGGATAGATCGACGAAATCTGCTCATTTCTTACCTATACTTAAGACGTACTCATTAGATAAATTAGCTCGAGTGTACGTAAAAGAAATAGTTCAATTGCACAAAATACTAGTAAGTATTGTCAGTGATAGAGATCCAAGATTTACATCTTATTTCTGAAAATGTTTGCAAGGTGCATTGGGTACAAATTTGAAATTTAGCACATCATTTCATTCTCCGACTGATGGACAATCTGAGAGAACTATTCAAAAATTGGAGGATGTGCTTCGTGCATGTGTGATAGATTTCAAAGGAAGTCGGGATAAACATCTGGCATTGACTGAATTTGCTTATAATAATAGATATTAGGCTAGTATCGGTATGGCACCATATGAAGTTCTATACGGACGAAAGTGTCGCTTACCAATTTGTTGGAGTGAAGTCGGAGAAAGGAGTTTAACTGGGGGCCACAAATACTTCAAGGGGCCACTAAAAAGATTCAGCAAATTCGACAAAAGATTTTGACTGCTCAAAGCCAACAAAAAAGTTATGCTAATAACAGACGAAGAGAGTTGGAATTTTCAATGGGAGATTTTGTATTTCTCAAGGTGTCGCCATTCAAAGGAATAAAGTGATTTGGAAAGAAAGGCAAGTTGTCACCGAGATATATTGGCCCTTATGAAATATTAGATCGTGTTGGGAATTTGGCATACCGAGTTGCCTTACCTGTATCCTTAGGAGGAGTACATGATGTGTTCCATGTTTCTATGTTGCGAAAGCATGACATTGACCCATCTCATGTGATAAGCCCTGAGCCGATATCAGTCCAATCAGATTTGTCATATGACGAGTTGCCAGTGAAAATTTTAGCTTTTGATGTGAAAATTTTGAGGAATAAAAGCATTCTATTTGTTAAAATTTTGTGGTAAAATTATGAACTGGAAGAAGTCACATGGGAAAACAGAGGAGGATATGCAAAGAGATTATCTGCACCTATTTGGTAGGTTTAAGTTATGAATATGGGGACCAAATTATCTTAAGGACTGAAGGGTGTGAGAACCCAACATTTTATATGCTTTGGTTACTTATTTAAGTATGATTAGATGAATCACTTTATGTGAAAATGGTTATGATGAACTTTGCAAGATAACATATTTGAATGTATGTTTAAATGTTAAACACCGTGAATTGAGTAAATTGTCTAAGATGGTTAGAAATGGAAAAGAGTATGTATGAACGCTAATGCGATAGTATTAGACGTTCAGAAACCTAAATGATCACTTGGAATGACCAAATTTGTTTTTTGAAGAGTTGGAAATGAAAATGGTGAAAACTCTAGTTGGGAGTAACTGGCTATTGACCGGACTGCATGTGAATCAATTGCTTTTTTACAAAGAATTGTGCCACCTCGTGCTAGTGACGTGTCAACATATTATCGCGACACGTTGTGGTTCGAGCCTCGTCATGCTTGCTAGGTGGCTCAACCATGTCTTGCCACCTCGTGCTTAAAGCCTCGTCGTGCTTGACTTTTCCACCTCTTCACCTCCACTTGACACCTCCTACTTGCTTCTAGTTTGATTTAAAAGACCTAATTGACATGCTGGAACCTTCTTACCTTGTTTATGAGAGAAAATTGCAAGAAAATCAACTAAAAACCTTACAAGTAAATGAAGATCACAACAACTACATGTACGAAATGATATGTTTTCTTGCTCATGAGCATGTTACTTCCTTTCATTGTAAGGGATGGTTAATATATTGTTGATGATTATTATGTTTCCCATTCAAATGATTAGGGGTTGATTTGATTATGTTTGAGTAGCGGTGCACCGTATGAGCCGAACAGTTGTATCTCTGACTACTACCCAAGGCAGTATCGGTATTCAGTTGTTTTTTTTTTTTTTACTTTGCCTTTGGCCAAGGCAAAGGTTGTGATCTTATATTCTGGGTGTGGTGACATAAGGGTGGTCTATTGATGGGACTGAATTCAGAAATGGTAAACTCTTGTAATGCTCAACTAAGTGTGAACATGTGATACGTGTTATGCGTGCATGTAGAACTGCTTAATGTGACTGAATTGTAATAACGTGCATTATCAATATTCTTGAGTTGAAAGTTATATTAAATATGTTTGATTACCTTACGGAGTCAGTGGACTGACGGGGCTTTACCCATAATATTTTAGATCAAAGAGCCGGTCCCTCAGAAGGCAAGGAAAAAGTGTGAGGCACAGTGAGAAGACGGGCTATGGGACACTTGTACAATTGTGAATTAAGTTGTAATTGAATAGTACAGTATGTGAACTTTGAGATCTGGCAGAGAGCTTATTGGGTGTGTTTTTGTAACAGTAAAATCTTTAATTTTTAATGATATGATTTAATTACCAAGTGAGTTAGAATGAGTTATCTTATCAGTATGATGTGATTAGCTGATGTGTCGTAATGCTCCATCCAGGTTGAGATAACCCTAAGTTGGGGCGTTACATTAGGTGTGTTCCTAAAGTCAAGTTTTTGTGTACCCAAATGGCATTGTACTAATTCCAATTTGCAAGTTGTGGACTCCAGTTTGTTTTGGTGCAATGCGTCTGAAATGAGTAACTTTTATGCAATGGGAAGTGAAATAAATGGTACAATGCAGTACATATACAACATAACTCCATGACCAATGACATTATCAAACAACATAAAAGGCACCACCTATCTTGCCATTAACAAGCTATCAATTCATTACATCAAAAAACACAACGATGAAGTTAACATTCCAATCAAGCTCCCAATTACCAATGATAAGCTACCAATTCAGTACATCAAAAGACACAACACAAAAGTTAGAGTTCTAATCACACATCCAACTACAAGCATAACCAGGTACATAAACATGTAGCAAGGTCTAAATTCTAAAACATGTATCCAAAAATACATTAACTCCTATGATTCCTCTTCTTGGTAGGGGTAACAACTTGACTTCTGGTAAGAACCCTAGCAGGAGTGGCAACTTGACTTTTTGTCACTAGCCTATATAGTAGAATAAGGAGAGTGAGTTGTCGTAGCAAGAACACTGGCAGTGGGATGCTTGGATGGAGTAGCAGCCTTGCTTCTTGTCACTACCATAGCAAGAGGAGTGCTATCAAGAACACTGGCTCTAGAACTGAATGACTTGGCTGGAGTAGTAGCCTTGCTTCTTGTCACTATCCTAGTAGGAGAAGTGCTCTCAAGAACACTGGCACTGGAACTTTTACATTTGGATGTGGAGTTATAGCCTGGATCCTGTCACTACCTAGAAGGAGTAGTAAGAGTAGTAAGGGTTGTAAGAGTAATAGCAGCAGGAACACTGGCATTGGCAGTGGTAGACTTGGATGGAGTAGCATCTTGGCACCTTCCAGTTGTATCCAACCTTTCATTTTTTTTCCTTCTCAAGTATATCTTTCCTCAATGTTGTAGCCTCGTGTCCACTATATCTTCACTGTGTTGTCCTTGAGTAGCCACATCATTTGCATTTACTTGATCATTGTTTGCAGGCAACTTATGTGCTCTTGTTGCTCTTGCATCTTTCATTTTATGTGCAATCAAGCTCTTCCTCCTGGAAACTTTCTTCTCTATTCTTTCATTGCCTTCCACATTCACTATAATTGTTCTTTCATTTGTCTTAACCTATTTAGAGATGCCAAAATGTATGGGAAGTTATCATACTGTAAAGAAAGTACAGGGTACTAGTCACTGACCTAAGCAAAATAAACTCACATGTAAATGTTGAGTTCTTCTTTCATATCTTTGCCCTGCATCAACATCTGTTTGAAAGGCAGTTAAATCACCCACAGTTGTTTCATCCACAGAAGTTGTTGTTTGATTTCTCCTAATCTGTTTAGAGATGCCAAAATACATGTGAAGTTAACATACTGTAAAAAAAAGTACAAAGTAATAATCTCTGACCTAACCAAAATATACTCACAAATAACTTCTTTGGCCTTCCTGCTTGTCTTTGCCTTCTATCAACACAGAAGGCAGTTCCATCACCCACACTTGTTTCAGCCGCAGCAGTTGCTTTTTGGGGCACATTTTCCTGTCCCTTGCATGTTCGTTGGTTGTGGCCATACTTCTAATATTTACCATAAGTCATTCTTACTCTCTTTCTACTTAGCTTGGTAGCACCTTTAGGGTCATCTTCATCCCTTTTTCCTAACCTTCCTTGGCCTATTTAGTTGAGTATATGAATTGGGGGGAGAAGTTCAGGCTTACCATTAGATTCCTAAAGGTCTGGACCATTGATTAGGTGGATGACGTTCTCATATATCTTGGTTTGAGTATTTCCTTTGTAAAAATCATGTATCCAATCCTCTGGTCTCATCCCTTTGTTTCTGCCATTTGCCTCATTAGAGTATATGGCAGAAATAGCATGAGGGCAAGGGATGCCCTTTAGGTCCCATCTTCTACATGTGCAAGTCCTATCTCTCAAATTCACAACATATTGCATACTAAATGGATCAGCCGGTACTCATGTCCCCATTACAGGTGCTAATGCACTAATTTGACCTAGCTTTGTTCTTCTTAACTATTTCTTGAATAGGTGTATTTCTTCCATTGTGCTTCTTCATCTCATCTCTTTTCTTTTACGTTCTTTTTATTAAAAGAAGCCTAACCCCCTTAGGCATAATCAAAATAAGTTTATCCCTAGTTTCCATAATGAAGCTATTGAATTGCTCAAAGTAATTATACAATAGCTTATCACACTTCGGGAAAGTAGAAAAATGATCCCTGCTATAGTGCTTGGGGCTTACATTCATAAGCTTGCATTTTGTCCTTTGAATAACTTGTTATAATTCTTGTACATGTGCAACAAGCAAAACTCGTGCTCAACATCTGGAAATACATCTTGAATTGGAACAAAACCCTACATTTGTTTTTGCAAATTAAAATAGGCCCAACGTAATAGTTGAAAAAATCATAATTAAAAATTAAGGTTTCTGCACACTATATACCCATGTACTCACGACACTTTCTATTTCAGTTCTTGTCCCTTACCCACAAAATGGGGAGTTTATAACTAACCCAGCTACACTAATCATTTATTTAAATAAACGGTAAAAATATGTTGGGGTCGGGATATTAAAGCAGGGGTTGGGTGAGGGGGGGGGGGGGGCTGCCGTGTGGTGGTATCCTTCATTGTGTGGTTGTGTAATGGAGGTTTTTGCTTACTTGATTACTGTGCCCCATATTTAACGAGGAAAAGTTAGATTTTCGGCCTTGGTCAATGGGGCTTGTACATTGATGTAATGTGCATTACTCTTGAAAGTGGGAGCCCAAAACATACACGTCAACCCACACAATGCCATGCCCTAACACCAGCTCTAACGATTTACGACGGTTAGAGTACAAGCCCCCTAACTTTGGCCAAAAATCCCTCCTACACCTGGGATAAATATTTCATCGAAGCAGAGGTGACCACTTTCAAGGGTAATGCACATTACATCAACTGACAAGCCCCATTGACCAGGGCTCAAAATCTAACTTTCCCTCATTAGAAATGGGCACAGTAACTGTGTAAGAAATAAGAAACCTTTTTTGGTTCATCCTGAACACAATCACTCAATGATTGATGGTCAAACCATCCTTCTTCATTTCATTATTTCTCCACAACATTTCATATCCAAATTTCACAATAATTGTTATCAAACATTGTTTACATGTGGGTCCAATTTTTTAACAAGAAATAGTATGTGTTGCTACAAACTTTTAGAGGAAACCTCCTTTCCCCAATTCAAAATAGATAAGCATGACTAAAACAGTTCCAAATTGATAAACAATGTTTTTCGATCGTTAATAGCATATACACTTACAATATATATATATATATATATATATATATATATATATATATATACATACATATATTATTTTAACCAAAGGGCATTTCCCACATCAAAATTTTTGGAACGACAATCATGCTGATACATTTGACCAATAGAACCGTTAATGCCAATCTAAGCTCCTCTTTGACATATCAATTCTCCACACGTTCATTCCTCTTCAAATAATCCACTTATGATGAATCCTTTACTGTTCTTCCAAATTCTTTGATTCTTATTTTTCACATGCATTCAACCCATCCCAACTTTCTAGTTCTCTGCCTCATTATCTTGAACTCCGCATCACAACAAATGACACACCATAACCTCTTGACAACCAGCAGTAACACATCTCCCTTCTCTTTCTATGTTTCTCTCTCATAACCACACTCACAAAGTACACACACTCATCCAGTTAGTACCAAACAATAACTGTCACTGTGAGCCCATGAGCTAGGACCGTGATCGGCTGTAAACCCACTATACCTGCAACATGGCTCTGTCAGGCCTACTACAACCTGTACTCAAGATTAAATCAAACCCGTTAGATTCTAAAACAATTAAGTGGCTACTAAGAGCTGCATTAAGGAATTCCTCAACTGTCATAAGAACTTCAATTACATGTCACTACCAATTATTAATAAATTCAGGGAGACCTAAGCTCCCTACATAAGTTCATCCATAAAAACAACAACAGGACCAAAGTTTTCAGATCTAACAAATACTCCATTACTCTAATGATCCTCTTCCGATGTCTCTCCCTCGTGTTCCTCATAGAGAATTTCCTATCTAGATCATCATATGAAAAATAAAGGAATGAGCTAGAGCCTAGCAAGCACGCATACCATGTCCCTAAAATAGATTTGAGGATTATCAAATATGTCTAGGATTTTCTTTTGGAGAACATAAAACAATATCACCATGAACATTTGCTTCATATATATATATATATATATATATATATATATATATATATATATATATATATATATATATACTTGCATAAAAAGATCTCAACTAAGGCATGAAAACAAAAAGGCTCATGAAACAGTTACCATTAATTGCAACTTAGGTATGCTGTTGTTAGCGTACAAACCCTCCTGACTAGGTCCTGAAATCCTTCATACACCCATGATAAAGATTTTTTGGAAGCAGAGGTGACCTTTCAAAGGTAATGCACATTAATCAACATACAGGCCCCATTCACCAGTGCCCAAAATCCAGCTTTCCCTCGTTGGATATGGGGCAAAACAGCCAAGGCAAAATCGCAATCTCATTCAACATAAACCAAAATTTAAAACCGCTATAAATAGAACATCCTACGACATTTATAACTCATTTTCTCGTCAAACAAGTTAATACAAAAGTAGAGGTGTAACAAAAAAAACTATAAAGCTTTCATTTAGTAAAATCATGTATACATTTACATGCTTTGAAAAGTAAGGTATACGAAAGAACATGGCAGAAGTACTTACCTGAGTCGATAACCGTCCTCTGGTACTTGCTCAACTATCGGTCCTAATTCTCATCTATCAAAACCTAGACGATATATCATATGGGTCTTAATTCTTGACTATCAATCATGCATGATCGATAAATTTTCCTGAATGAGTGAAATGACCAAAATACTCCCCCGACTTGTGTAAAATTATTAAAACACCCCTGACACCTAATGTACCATTACATACCCAAAAATAACCCCAAACATCTTTTTAAAAGTTTAGGTGGGTTTTTTGAACAAAAGGGTCCCTCGAAAGATTTTTCGCTCAAAACCTAATCCGCTTTTTTAATTGAGCGCTACGGGCTATATTTCGAAAGCATAGCAATCGGCACCAGAATGCCATCGAATTTTGAAAACCCAAGCGTCTTAGTTAAACAAGGTTATTGTAAAATGTTCAGTTAAAAATAAGTTCGTTTGCCATATCAACTAATTAAAAAATATTTTTTCAAAGAAAAATCATTCCATGTCGTTCGTATGCCCACAAAAATCCCAGAAAATTTTACGATGTGTGTTTCACAAAAATAAGGGGGGTTCAAGTTTTGCATTTTGACCAAACGAGCCACCAAAAAGCTCTTTAAAATCCTAACAAAGGTTGCTAGTTAAATTTTTACCTTTAGAGACACTATTCACCATCTTCTTCCCCAAGAAACCCTAATAGTAATTTGTCCCACTCTCTCCGTCTTTCCCCCTCCCTATTCTTCTTCCTCCTTACACATAGCCACCACCTTACGGTGGGCACTGCCACGCTGTCCCATGGTCCATAGCAGCCCCTCTCTCTCTTTCAACCACCGGAAGCCACCACCAAAAGCCCTAACCCTAATTTTTCTCTCTCTCTCTACAATCCTATCACACACCACCAACACCCCTCTTCTTCCCCCTTCTCCCTCACTCTCACACATAAACACACACCACACAGCACCTAGACAGTTGCCACACTGTGGCAGCCTCTCCTTCTTTTTTCTCCTTCATTTGTACTTATACACATCAACGCGCACACACCACACCACCACGACTGGGCCATGGAAGCCCCTTTCCCTTTTTCATGCTGCACACACAAGTACACAATACACACCACCATGGCTTCCACCACGGTAACCCTTCTCTTTCTGCTTCTCCCTCACTCCCATACACACGCGTTAACCCACACAACACCACGCCACCGCCATGGCAGCCCCCATTACACAATCATATAGCACACACCCCAGGGCCGCCACCACACAGCACCTACACGATTGCCCCACTGCGGCTTTCTCTCCTTCAATCGCACTCACACACATCAATGCACACACACCACACCATCACAACTGTACCATAGCAGTGCCTTCTTCTCTCTTAGGCCGCACAAACAAGCACACGATATGATATGATGTGTGGTTGTCTAATGGGAGCTGCCATGGTGGCGGCGGGTTGTTGTGTGGGTTGATGTGTGTGTGTGTATGTGTGTGCGCACGCGAGTTAGGAAGAAGGGGAAAGGGAAGGGCTGGCGTGGTGGCAGCCATGGTTATGAGAACCCAACATTTTATATGCTTTGGTTACATATTTAAGTATCATTAGATGAATCACTTTATGTGAAAATGGTTATGATGAAATATGCATGATAACATCTTTGAATGTATGTTTAGATATTAAACACCTTGAATTGAGTAAATTATCAAAGAAGATAAACGAAGTGTTAGAAATGAAAAAGAGTATTTGATGTTTAGAAACTTTAAATGTTCACTTGGAATGACCAAAAATATTTTTAAAAGATTTGGAAATGAAAATGGTGAAAACTCTAGTTGGGAGTAACAGGTTGTTGACCGGACTGACTGTGAATTGTTTTGCTTTTTGAAAAGAACTATGCCACCTCGTGCTTGTGATGTGTCAACATAATATTGTGACACGTCGTGCTTTAAGCCTTGTCATGCTTCGAGCCTTGTCGTGCTTGCTAGGTAGCACAATCTTGTCTTGCCACTTCGTGCTTCCAGCCTTGTCATGCTTTGCTTAGCCTTGTCGTACTTTCTAGGTGGCACAACCGTGTCTTGCCACCTCGTGCTTAAAGCCTCATCGTGCTTGACTTTTCCACCTCTTCACCTCCACTTAACACCTCCTACTTGCTTCTAATTTGATTTAAAATGATTCAATTGACAAGCTTAAATTCTCTTACCTTCGTTTTTGAGAGAAAAGTGCAAGAAAAGCAACCAAAAACCTCACAAAATCAAGAATTAAGGCTTGGTTTTGAAAGGGAACCTTAAGCAGTTGATTTCAAAAGTTTATGTAAGCTTCAAACAGTGTTTGCAACGTGTTTTAAGGAGTCTTTGGAGGTGCTCCCGATCTGAAAATTTGGTTCTTTCATCTCTTCTTTAAGGTAAGATAGTTAAAGCTTTTTTAATGGGCTTTTAAGGCATGAATATGGATATATGCTATGCTAGTGTAATTGAATCTATTCATGTTTAACATATTGGAAATTATGGAAGACGTGAAATAGGTTATGTACGTGTGAATTATGGAATTATGTCAAACTAGACATGGTTTGTAATGGTTTTGGACATGTTTGTTAAGTTCTATAATTAAAGCTAAGTTGCTGAATATAAATGATTATATTTCATGTTCGAGGTGTTACGAAGATGATGTTATATGAATAAAGTGACTAAATATTTGATAGCTAAGTTTTTATGGTGCAAGTAAATGAAGATTACAATAACTACATGTATGAAATGATCTGTTTGCTTACACATGAGCATGTTACATCCTTTTACTGTAAGGGATGGTTGATATATTGTCGATGATTATTATGTTACCCCATTCAGATAATTGGGGGTTGATATGATTGTGTTTGAATAGCGATGCACCATATGAGCCGAACAATTTTATCTCCGATCGCTACCCGAGCCAGTATCAGTGTTCAATTATTTACGGTTACTTTGCCTTTGGCCGAGGCAAAGGTTGTGATCATATATCCCGGGTGTGGTGACATAAGGGTGGTCTATTAATGGGACTGAATTCGGGAATGGTAAACTCTTGTAATGCTCAACTAAGTATGAACATGTGGTATGTGTTATGTGCACATGTAGAACTGCTTAATGTGGTTGAATTGTAATAGCATTCCTTATCAATATTCTTGAGTTGAAAGTTAAATTAAATATCTTTGATTATCTTATTGAGCCAGTGGGCTGATGGGTTTTCACCCATAATATTTTAGATCAAGGAGCCGGTCCCTTGAAAGGCAAGGAAAAGGTGTGAGGCACGGTGAGAAGACAGGCAAGGGGGACGCTTGTACATTTGTGAATTCAGTTGTACTTGAATAGAACAGTATGTCAACTCTGAATCTGACAGAGAGCTTACTAGGTGTGTTTTGAAAAAGTAAACTCTTTAGTTTTGTATGATATGGTTTAATTACCAAGTGGTTGTAGAATGAGTTGTATTATCTGTATGTTGTGATTAGTTGATGTGTTGTAATGCTCCAGCCGGGTTGAGATAACCTTAAGCTGGGGCATTACAATTATGGTATCAGAGCGTAGTTAAAGGCTAGGATAAGATCCTAAGGCCTTGTGTGGTTAGTGATTATTGAATATTGCATATTATATGGGAGTACTTATACGGATTTGTGTGTGTAGGCCTACAACGAAGCGAAAGCGCGAGGCGCAAAATCATGGAAACAATAGAGAAATGGTCAATGAAGGAACTCAAAGAAGGAATAGTTCTGAGTTTAATGCTGAAGGTCAGGATGGGCACAACCCACAGGTAAATGTAGAAGAGCACTTCACTGGAAATAATATTCATGTGACGAATAGTGGATTACTGGAGGCTTGTTTAACACTCCATCAAGTTGTAGATGAAATGAGACAAATGGGCAAAACCCATGTAGATAAAATGTGCAAGGAGTAGTGAATGAAGGTAATGTTAGAGGTGCTCAACAAGTTGAGCAACCCCAAGAGATGTTGAATACTGCTTAGGTGTTGGGAGATGGGGGTCTTACCCTTGATAGGTTTGTTAAACTGATAAAGAACCCATTTTTTGGGAAGTCTGATCCAACGATAGCCGAGGAATGGTTAGCTAGAGTGGAGAAAATTCTTAATACTACTAGGATTCTAAATTCTCAGAAGTCAGTGTATACTAGCTTTATACTAGAGGCTAGTGCAGAAAGATGGTGGAAACTATTATCTATTAAGTGGAAGTGAGAAGGAGTCTCGTCGACTTGGGAAAACTTTAAAAGGGAGTTCATTAATAAGTATGTTCCAGCGGTGACCCAAGAGAAGAGAGGCATAAATTTTATAAAGTCTGAACAGCGAAATATGTTAGTATCAGTTTATGAATCACAGTTTACTGACTTAGCAAAGATTTTGTCCACATCTGGTGGATATAGAAGAAAGAAAAGTAAGAAAGTTTATTAAAGGTTTGAATAAGGATCTTTGGGATAAGTTGATCCCTTTGCAGTTACAAACTTGTATTGCAGTTGTTGATAGAGCATTGGCTATTAAGAATGATTTGGAAGAGCAAAACAATGTTGATACAGAGCAATTTAAAGCACCATCATACGGTGGATAAGGAAACCGTAATGGTGGGAATGTGAACCCTGATGGAAGGGGCCAAGGGAATACTTGGTGGGAAAATTTTCAAAGGGCTTTACAAGGAAAAAATAGTAATTACTATGGAAACGATCAGGGAAGAGGTCCAGGTAATCAAATGAGTGGCTATACTGGTAGTCAAGCTAGTTTTGCAGCATAATCCCCAGGTGATAATAATTAAAGGAGAAATCATACTGAGATATCAAACTCGCAACCATCAAAACAGGCAAGAATTAGAGACCAATGTTCATATTGTAATTGGACTGGACATACCAAGAATGAATGTCATAGAAAGATGGGTTGTGCATTATGTGTGCTCAACCTGGACATATTGCCCTTATTCTGGAAATCAAATTATGCCTTGAGATAACCAGGGTAGAGGGAATCTACAAAGGAATGTTGAGAAGCTAAGAGTGCAAGGACGAGCATATGCATTGGAATCTCAGGAGGTTCGAGATACTAGCGGACTTATTGAAGGTACACTCACCATTTTCCAATGTTTTGCTAGAGTACTATTTGATCCTCGCCCTACCCATTCCTTCATTTCATCATATATGGTGCCCATGTTACCTCAAGAACCTGAGTTGCTACCATAGGTATTGGAAGTTAGTACTCCTCTAGGAGAAAGTACTAGAGTTAGCCTGATATATAAATCTGGTGCAATGCTTGTGGGTGAGCATACGGTATATGCTAACTTGATTGTTTTGCCTATGAGAGGATTTGATGTAATGTTGGGGATGGATTGGTTGTCATCTAATCGGGTATCACTAGATTGTTTCCATAACGTTGTGACATTTACTACATTTGATGGAGAAGTAAGTAAGTTCCAAGGTAGAAAGGATGGAGGTATGAATATTATTTCAGCTATTCGAGCAGAGGAGTTACTCTCTAGAGGTTGTGTGGGATATTTAGCTTACATGGTCGATAAGCAGAAATAAAAGGTTAAAATAGAAGATGTACATGTAGTAAATGAATTTGTGGATGTATTCCCTGAGGATGTAACAACATTACCGATTGAGCGAGAAAGGGAATTTATGATAGAATTGTTACCGGGAACAGCCCCAATTTCAAAAGCACCATATAGGATGGCTCCGGCTGAATTGAGGGAGTTGAAGTCACAGTTACAAGAATTACTAGATAAGGGGTTTATTCGACCTAGTGTATCACCATGGGGAGCCCCAGTTTTATTTGTTAAAAAGAAGGATGGTACAATGAGGTTGTGCATGGATTATCGACAGTTGAATAGAATAACAATAAGAAATAAGTATCCACTACCTCACATAGATGATTTGTTTAATCAGTTACAAGGGGCAGTGGTATTTTCTATGTTGGACTTGAGATCTGGATACCATCAGTTGAGGATAAGAGAGGAAGATATTCCAAAGACGGCTTTCCGTACAAGGTATGGACATTATGAATTTTTTTCATGCCATTTGGATTGACGAATGCTCCTACAACCTTTATGGACTTAATGCATCGAATTTTTAAGGAGTTTTTAGATCAGTTCGTAGTAGTTTTTGTTAGGATCAAATGCTTACCACTGCACCAAAAGCAATTGCTATTAGTAAAGACACAACTTTAATTCCTTATAATCCTGGCACAGTACCCAGCGCACACGGTCGAGTACAAAAGGGAGTAGATGGACGTGGCCAACCTCTAATCTGCCAACAATCCCTTCCCTAGATACACCTTGGGGGACTCAAACCCGTGACCTGCTCTATACCAATTGTTCGGATCAAGCGCTTACCACTGTAGCAAAAGCAATTGCTATTAGTAAGGGCGTAACTTTATTTCCTTATAATCCTGGCACAGCAGCCAGCGCACACGGTCGAGTGCACAAGGGAGTAGATGGACGCTGCCAACCTCTGATCAGCCAACAGTTTTGATGATACTTTGGTCTATTCAAAAAGTACAGAGGAGCATGAGCGTCATTTGAGGATTATACTACAAGGGCTACAGGATAAGAAATTGTATGCTAAGTTCAGCAAATGTGAATTTTGGCTAAAGCAAGTGGCCTTCTTAGGTCATATAGTGCCTGAAGCTGGGGTGACTGTTGACCCGTCTAAAATAGAAGCTGTTTTGAACTGGCAAGCGCTAAAGAATGTACCAGAAGTTAGCAGTTTCTTGGGATTGTCGGGGTATTATCATCGATTTGTACAAGATTTTTCCAGGATAGCTGCACCATTGTCCACATTGACTCGGAAGGAAGTGGCATATCAGTGGACAGATAAGTGTGAGGCGAGCTTTCAGGAGTTAAAAACGAGATTAACTACAGCTCTAATTTTGACTTTGCGTAATGGAACTAAGAATTTTGTGGTGTACAGCGATGCTTCAAAAGAAGGATTAGGCTGTGTTTTGATGCAATAAGGCAAAGTTGTAGCTTATGCTTCGAGAAAGCTGAAACCCTATGAACAGAATTATTCAACACATGATCTTGAGTTAGCAGCAATTATGTTTGCATTGCATAAGTGGAGGCATCATTTGTATGGTGCTAAGTTTGAGATTTGTACTGATCATAAGAGTTTGAAATACTTATTTTCCCAGGAAGATTTGAATATGAGACAAAGAATATGGATGGAAGTACTCAATGATTATCATTGTATGATTCAGTATCACCCAGGTAAAGTCAATATTGTTGCAGATGTACTAAGTAGGAAACTGCAAGTTGCTAGCTTAATGGTTAAAGAATGGAAGTTGATTGAGCAAGCTTGTTCATGGGAGTTATCTGTTACTGAGTCAGGAATTATTCTTGCAAATTTACAAGTGAAACCAGTGTTATTATAGAAATTCCATGAGGGGCAAGAAAGAGATTTGGAGTTGCAGAGAGAAGTGAAGGATTGAGATGGAACCTTTAAATCTGATTTTTCTATGGATATTAATGGTATTTTACAGTATAAAAACCGGATAGTTGTGCCTAACACTAAAGAGTTGAAAGGAGAAATTCTAAAAAAGGACCATAATTCAAAGTATACAATGCACCCAAGTGGAACAAAGATGTATCGGGATTTGAAATGTAATTATTAGTGGAGTAACATGAAAAGAGAAATAGCTGACTTTGTGTCAAGATGTATTATATGTCAATAAGTGAAGGCCGAGCACCAAAGACCAGTGGGTCGATTAGAACTGTTATCAGTACTCGAATGGAAATGGGACCATATAACAATGGATTTTGTTATAGGATTGCCAAGGATCCGTGATGGGTGATGATTTGATATGGGTGATTGTGGATAGATTGACGAAATCTGCTCATTTTCTACTCGTACTTAAGACGTACTCATTGGTTAAACTAGCCCGAGTGTATATACAAGAAATAGTTTGATCACACGGAATACCAGTAAGTATTGTAAATGATAGAGATCCAAGATTTACCTCTCATTTCTGAAAAAGTTTGCAAAGTGCATTAGGTACGAAACTAAAATTTAGCATAGCATTTCATCCTCAGACTGATGGACAATCTTAGAGAACTATTCAAACATTGAAGGATATGCTTCGTGCATGCATGATAGCTTTCAAAGAAAGTTCGGATCAATATCTAGCATTGATTGAATTTGCTTATAATAATAGTTATCATGCTAGTATCGATATGGCACCATATGAAGTTCTATATAAACGGAAGTGTTGTTCACCAATTTGTTTGAGTGAAGTGCGAGAAAGGAGTTTAATTGGGCCACAGATAGTTCAAGAGACCAATGAAAAGTCAGCAAATTCGGCAAAAGATTTTGACTACTCAAAGCCGACAAAAAAGTTATGCTGATAACAAACGAAGAGAGTTGGAATTTTCAGTGGAAGATTTTGTATTTCTTAAGGTGTCACCATTCAAAGGAAGAAAGCGATTTGGAAAGAAAGGCAAGTTGTCACCGAGATATTGGCCTCTATGAAATATTGGATCGTGTTGGGAATTTGGCATATAGAGTTGCCTTACCTGTATCTTTAGAAGGAGTACATGATGTGTTCCAGGTTTCTATGTTGCGAAAGTATGACCTTAACCCATCTCATGCGATAAGCCCTGAGCCAATATCAATCCAATCAGATTTATCATATGAAGAGTTGTCGGTGCAGATTTTAGCTTTTGATGTGAAAGTTTTGAGGAGCAAAAGCATTCCGTTGGTTAAAGTTTTGTGGCAAAATCATGAAGTGGAAGAAGCCACGTGGGAAAAAGAGGAGGATATGCGAAGAGATTATCTGCACCTATTTGGTAAGTTTAAAGTTATAAATTTGGAGACCAAATTCTTTTAAGGAGTGAAGGGTGTGAGAACCCAACATTTTATATGATTTGGTTACATATTTAAGTATGATTAGATGAATCACTTTATGTGAAAATGATTATGATGAACTATGCATGATAACATCTTTGAATGTATGTTTAGATATTAAACACCTTGAATTGAGTAAATTATCTAAGAATATGAACAAAGTGCTAGTAAAAAAAGAGTATTTGATATTTAGAAACTTTAAATAATCACTTGGAGTCCAAAAAATATTTTTAGAAGAGTTAGAAATGAAAATGGTGAAAACTCTAGCCGGGAGTAACCGGTTGTTGACCGGACTGACTGTGAATTGTTTTGCTTTTTGTAAAGAACTGTGTCACCTCATACTTGTGACGTGTCAACATAGTATTGTGACACGTCGTGTTTCGAGCCTTGTCGTGCTTTGAGTCTTGTCGTGCTTGCTAGGTGTCACAATCTTGTCTTGCCACCTCGTGCTTCCAGCCTTGTCATGCTTTGCTTAGCCTTGTCCTGCGTGCTAGGTGGCACAACCGTGTCTTACCACCTCGTGCTTAAAGACTCATCCTGCTCAACTTTTCACCTCTTCTCCTCCACTTGACACCTCCTACTTGCTTTTAATTTGATTTAAAAAGATCCAATTGACATGCTTAAATTTTCTTACCTCATTTTTGAGAGAAAAGTGCAAGAAAAGAAACCAAAAACCTCACAAAATCTAGAATTAAGGCTTGGTTTTGAAAGCGAACCTTAAGCAATTGAGAAAGAGGAAGGGGTTTTGAAAGCGAACCTCAGTCACAAAATCTGGTGCGTATTGTGTGCTTGTGTGTACGGCATAGGGGCTGCCCTGGGGCGGCCGTGATGGTGTGGTATGTTTGCATTAATTTGCACGAAGTGTTGGGGCAGCTGTGTAGGTGCTGTGTGGTGTGTGTTGTATGTGAGAGTCGAGTGTAGAGCTTTAGGCCTTTTGGTCGAGGGCAAACCGTTGTGAGTCATATATCCCAGGATGTGGTGACATAAGGGTGGTCCCTATTAATGGGACTAAATTCGGGAATGGTAAACTCTTGTAATGCTCAACTAAGTATGAACATGTGGTGATATTCAATGATTTAGGGCCTATCAATTCGTGAATTAATATTTTTGCATACATAAAAAAGGAAATTAGAAAAAAAGGGGAGAGTGGGGGGGGGGGGGGCGGGGGGCTCTAAGGTTCGGGCCTAAGGCTTGGGCCTGAACAGGGCCTCCATTTCCAAGATTTGGGCGCGACCCGGTTTCCAAGGCCTGAAGCCCTAAATGGCCCGGCCCTTTTTCTGGCCGTGTCTGGGCCAGGGCTGGGCCGGCCCAAGCGCGGCCCTTTGACACCTCTACTACCGTGGCAACCATGGCGGCAATGGGCAGCGTGGCAGTGACTACCATGAGGTGGCGGGTATGTGTGGGGAGGAAGAAGAGAGAGAAAGGGATAGACAAATTAGGGTCAGAGTACCAGGCAACATCTATCTGCACAAGCTCGTTCAGGAGATAGGGAGAATATGAAAGAAGTACGAAATCCCGATTGTTCCGAGAATCAACTCAAAATAGTAGAAAACAGATTGTTAATGAATGGCAGTATTGATTAGAAATGTACACAAACGTGAAAACACACTGGATCTATGGGCATATAGCAGGATATATGCACATGACTAGGGACAGTTCTTAGCGACACTTGAATTTGAAAGAGTAGGGAGATGAAATGTAGAGCAACTCCGGAAATTTTGAAACATTTTTCTTGGATGGAGAAGTCCATTGACCTGTTGTAGCAGCATCAAGTCTGCCTTAGAAGTATAGTCATTCCCATTAATCTGTTACAACACAGTTGTGTATATGAAAAATCAACGTGGTATTATATTTCATGGATTCAGATTTGGGGATCAGAAATGTGTGGATTTGGACCCTAACGTTTGGTCAAAGCTTTATGCGAAATACTCAACAAAATACTAACACAATCTCTATGCTCTGTGAGGTCATCTTCGTTCTTTAAGATGGCTGGTCACTCCCAAGAAGTCAAATATTCAACAAAATACTAACACTCTCTCTAGCCTTTTTTATATGAGACGACGCCCTTTTTCAAGTCAACAATTTCATGAACCATTTGTTGATTACTTACTACTAATTTGTACCCATAACTCGTTATAGTGCATGAGTTCAGTCTTCTTTGAGATGTCTCTCCGTAGTCTTCAGCTATCGAAGCTGCTAAATCGTGTGAAAGGGAATGGGGTGTGTTTTACTCTGATAGAAGATATCTCATATATAGCAAGTTGTAAGCATCTATAAAAAGATTAGCATTCTTACATGTTTCCGGCACCAAAAAATTGTTCTACGGTCCAAGTCGTACCAAAATTTCAAACATTACAATTCAAACAGGGGCGGCAGGTAGGAAAGGAGCATTAGTTGACCTTAGAGCTCCCTCAGCCTATATATAAATAACTTGCATACAAAACGCAATCAACTACAAACACTTCGCTGAAATTTACAATAAGAAAGTTAGCAATGGCAAGTTTCTCTTCAAAGCTTTTTCTGGTGACCCTTCTCATCTTTGCCATTGTTCTCACTCCTACATTACCATGCGACGCTGCTCGATTGGGCCATCGAGGTAAATCCAATCTCATCTTTCTTTTTTGCAAGGGCTAATTATTATTCCATT
The DNA here is from genome assembly GCA_033070095.1 of Escallonia herrerae. Taxonomy (NCBI): domain Eukaryota; kingdom Viridiplantae; phylum Streptophyta; class Magnoliopsida; order Escalloniales; family Escalloniaceae; genus Escallonia; species Escallonia herrerae. The sequence goes on along the minus strand of JAVXUP010001672.1, from coordinate 135,888 downwards.
GTAGCTATTCTTGCACCAAAAACTTTAACGTGGCTGTTTTTCAAGAATTTTTCGTTGCTAAAGTGAAAAATTGTCGCTTAAAACCTCGTTTTTGGCAACAAAACCAATACATGGCAGGATACTCATGCCTACTGACGTAGTGACCATGTTTAAAGTTTTGTTGTTAATTAGAGCGTGCGAAGGTGGTTGAGTTCGATATTATGTTTTCTCTTGGCCGTTTTATGCAGAATTGCTGCAGCGACGTCCCATATGTCCTGCTTGTGTATGTTGTGCACCCCCACCACCGGGCTCGTGCTGCTCGTGTTGTGCTGGTCCTATTAGTACTTCATCTGACAGTGGTTCACCATGACTATGAGGGAGTTTTCATGGCCTAAAATTAAAATGTATGGTCCAAATAATGTAACCGAGTGATGGTAAAGTTTCAGTGACTTTTGCTTTTCTTCTGCAAACTATATGTTGGATGATGGAGTTTGTCATCTCTTCTATTTGTATCCGTTCCCAATTAAATAAATCACTTGTTTTGCGTTTAGCTATTTTTAATATTTCAAACACGCATATTTGCTGTTGTGGAACATGCAATACATGTACGATGACAAAAGTGACTAGTTACTAGTTTAGGCGGCAGTTAATCTTTATCTTTCTTGAATTGAAAACCTTTTTTCTTAAGCTGCCTCTTGTATTCCCAAGGTCTTGGCATTCTACATGGTACAAAAAATTTTCTACTTTAAAATACTAATTTTTTGTTTTGAGAAAAATCAGGAATATATACCACGATTTGTTCTTGAGACCGAATATACATCGGATAGTCAAATTGCAAAAGACAGGCAAGATGGATAACATCTCCATCCAAATGAGGAAGCAGCAAAACAACTAACTACAACAACCAAAACACCGCAAGGAAATTATCCAAACGACATGCCAATTCTAAGAAGGGCGCGCACACTCTTTACATGATCAAACCATTCCTATTGGGTTCCTTTACAAGATCGGATAACAAAAGTCGCCAAGGCTAATGAGAGGTATAAAGGACCTGCTTTCTCTTGGGTGACATTCACGGAGTGCAATTCCCTGTAGTTAGAAGTCAGTGTAAACAAAAATTCTATAGAAGGTGGACGCATCCTATTGCACTACAAGAAAAAACACTTTTAACGACGGATATTTCAGTTGCTAAAAGTTCACTTTCCGTAGAAAATGACTTTTAACAACGAACTATCTGTCGCTAAAAGTTAGTTTGGAAAAAGGCCATTAGTAAAAGATTAACAACATAAATTGGTTATTTGTTCGAAAAAATTTTAATTTTTACCAATGGAATTAATTACTTTTAAGTTTGTCAGTTATAATTGGTCGTTTTAGTAATAAAAAGTTGTCGCTAAAGGTCTTTAGCTAAAAACAGGACGCCTTTTAGCAAAAAAATTTCCGTCACTAAAAATCAACTTCTGATTTAATTGAATTACTTCTAACGACGAAATTTTGTTACTAAAAGTAAAGATAAGCTTTTTAAAATTTTTATCAATTTTCAAAAATCTGAAATGTTTCATGTTATTTAATTCACACGAACAATTTAATACATCTAGATTTAACCATAATCAACCAAAGCATCCACAATTTTAGTTAATCAATCCATCCATTCAGCTCTCAATACAAATATATATTCACAATGTCACATCATCGATCTTTTTCGAACAGTGATAACAAATACGTCGAACATTAGGTTCATCGGACAAGAACCTTGAACACTTGAAAGGCATCTAGTTGGATGTTGTCGCTTGACTCCTACAACCAAACAAACATCACCAACTTCAATGATAACTTTAGAACATAAGCAGAAAGAACATGACTCTGTAACTCGAACTGAGAAGTTGAAGCAATACAGGAAAAAGAATAACGAAGGCAATCTACAACAAGGAATGACTAACTAACCGCAACTTTGCGAAGGCCTCCTTGACATAATAGCACACTTATCCTACTGGACTAGGTGATAGTTTTAACCCCTTTATTTCCCCTACAAGCATTTATTGGCTTCTTACATGCCATCCTCTCTCAATAGAGGTTGCACTTTCCACCGACCTTCTCTACAGAACTGCATCTCCATTTTATATGAGATTCTAATAGATAATATGTTTGACTTGTAAATACTATTTGACAGTGTATTTCAAGCTATATACATTATGCATACATGAATTTTTCCGAGATTTGGACTGATATCCTATATTATCACACTTTCATGCAAGTTTATGTACGACAATAATTAGTATCGCCGACTAGCAGGTGCTTTGGCAAGAGTCTTTTTTTTTTTAAATGGAAGACATGCATTAGCCTCATCCGATGTCACTTTGTAAATCAAATCTAAAACATTTAGCATCAAACCTAATATATATGTATATATGTATATACATATATACATATGTATATATGTATAGAATACATGTATGTATATATGTATAGAAACATGTACATGTATATATGTATATACATATACATGTGTGTGTGTGTGTGTGTATATATATAGATCTTACCAACAGTCTCTCGAGTAATTTAATGAATTCAAGAGAACCAATTTAATGCAGGACCAACTTGCTCTGCCATGTATTAAGAGCAAAAGGTCTTGGATATGCAAGGGAGTTGATCCCCAAGAGAGACGCTCAGATTGATAACCATTCATAGGTATTTTTGTGCCTCATCCAGAATTTCATATTATGCACATACATGGTTAGAATTCAATGGTAGCTAAATTAAGAAGACCCATAACGTCCTCAAACCAAACAGAACATAATCATGGAAGAGACTTATCTTCATTTTATTCCACGTTGAAGCATTTAATCATTGACATATCTTCATTTTATCTCCATCTTTTGGTGACGTAGTTTAAAGATTCCAGTAAATGTGAGATGAATCTAGAAAAAAAAACTAGAACAAGAAAAATAAAAACATAAGACGGAAGCAAACAAATGAAAGAGGAAGATAAAGTAACAAAAAGTTTCACCTAATCTTGGTATATACTAATTGGTGGTGGTGGTGGTGGATCAACTAGACATGGAAGTAATCTTTGGCATAATGACCAAATTGGTGGGGGATTGTGCATGCGCATCAGCATGGTCGGGGAGTGATTTGAAGCTGCGGCAGCGGCAAGGTGGATAGGTGCCGAGGTAGCGGCAGCAACGAAGGGGCGGTGGCCTGGGAGGCGGCCGGTGAAGAGAAAAGGCAACCGGTGAGGAGAAGAGGACTAGGGTTTCTTTTATGTAATAAACTTTTACCGACTGATTGGATCCATTGGTAAAAGTCCGTCGCAAAAACCTTTTTCTAGTTATTCTGCAAAAATGAAAATTTGGGAAAAGCAAAGAAAAATACTAAAAGCATATTAACCGAATAATAATTTCATGGCTAAATATCGGTCGCTAAAAGCCCATTACTAATAACATTTAGCAACAGAATGTTTCGTCATTGAATATTTTTTATGACAAACTTTTAGGGACGAAATATTTCGTCAATAAAGGACACATTTAGTGACGGAAAATTCCATTGGTAAAGGACACTTTTAGCAATGGATTTTATTCCGTCGCTAAAAGTATAGTTTCATGTAGTGTTGAGAGTGGTCATCTGCAACACGAAATCACCATCAAGATAACAACATAACTTAAGAACCCATTTGATGGCAGAACTCAAAGCTAACTCAAAAGCATTAATTTCATCGGTAGAATCTAAAACATTGGTAAAAGCCGCAAATGGAACCCAATCACGAGTTAATTGTACCATGCCTTGGCTGTATTTCCCATTCATTGGAGAACCGACAACCGAATGGAATAGAAAACTTAAGATGGTGAAATGACACAGCCCCAACTTTCTGATAAATAAATGGCATGAAGAGGAGGATAAAAATTACATAATAATCTATCTTAACCTCTGAATGGTTATGTTCCTTATTCTAAACTTTACTAAGACAACTTTGAAAGTAACGTGTACCCTGAATACTACGCATCAAAACTTGGCTCTCAAAAATAATCAGGTGCGGATAAAAAAAATACTTGAAAGATCGCCGTATTTCGACCAAGATAAATAGACCAAAGTATAATAAGAATACTCAGTCTGAAGTAAAGCACAACTATTCGGATAGAGCGGCTGAGATAACTAAATCCGTACCAATATGCAGCTGAAAAGTTAGGATAGGTAGACAACAGTTGTTTCGCAAGATAAAATTCCCAAATCAAACGAACACAAGGGCATTCAAGAAATAAATGTTAATGGGTCTCCAGATAAGACAAACAAAGAGGATTCCTAATAGGGTAATGGCATTTAAAAAGTTCATAAGAAAGAGGTGGTCTATGATGGGTAAATTTCCATAAAAACATTTTGAGTTTTTTCGGATTGGAAGTTTTCAAAGTTTAAGCCAAAGAGCAGAAGTCATACACAAAGTGAGTTGAGGGGAGGAAGTACATCTATCAGTTAAAAATCGATAGATAGATCAACAGAAAAGTTATTACCCTTAGCAAAGGGCAAAAAGTGCAAATCCTTAAACCTGGAAAGCAAAAAATTGAAGGCTCAAAATTTGGAAAATAATGTCCACAACAAAAGTATGAAAAAATCCCAAATCCCAATAATAAGTGTTGTTGCTACTAAAAATATGCTTCGTGTATGTTGCAGAACCCGAGCCTGGACAAATGACCTGCAAGACAGAAAACGAGTGACCGTCGGGTGAGGATTTTGGTGGAGAACTCTCCGATACTTAAGTCAGAGTGCAACTACATGATAGTAACTCTAAAAAAGCATGAAAGACTATGTCTTTGTGTGTGTATGTGTCTCCTATACCTGGGGGTAGACCCCTTTATATAGCTATAGGAGAAGACTCCTAGTAGGACTGGGCCGTGGGCCAGATGTGTTAGGATCGGGTTAGGATCCTCGAGGATCACGTCACAATCTCTAATAAGATAATTATCGATCTCACAGTTTAACTAGGATTGCCGGGTATTCCCCAATTATTTGGAGTTATATTTGAGTTATATCATAAGCCCCCCACTTCCTTAGCTAAAATGTTTGGCTGAGAAAGTTTATACCTGGTGTCTCGAGACACGCGTCAGATTTGTAAGTGATTCTCATTCACTTGTAGGGGTAACAATATTTCTCTCTTCCATGTGCTCCGACTTAAGCGGGAGCTTAAGCCTTGGAACTTTGCCCAAGTAGGGCGCTAAACCCTAGCTCTCGAGAGCAAAGTCTTAGAATGTCGCCTCAGTAGGCTATTCAAAATCATCTTCAGAAAGACGAATCATGGGATCTTAAGATCCTTTAGAGGCTGTGCCCCATGGTAGCCTCTCTCGGGAGAGGACATAAATCTGTGCATGCAAGTTGTTGCATGTGCTAAGTGTTTGAATGTCCCCTCGAGGGGTCACCTCTTCTTTGGAGGGTGTTCATTTTGTGCAAGTACGTGTTCTTGAGCTCGAGCCGACCACATCATGCTTGTGTTTTACTTTGTCGCGAACTCTTATCATCAACTAAGAGCGGGCAAAGAAGCCTCGCACTCACGCTTAGTAGGGTTTTGAATTGACAAAGTATGGTGGGGGATGAAGTCCCACGTAGTCTTTGTCGTTTCACGGGTTAGAGCTGTAGCTAAATCGCTTGGATAGAAATCAAGCTCTATCCTGTCACCCTTGAGGGACTGCCATAGAGGGCTAGTGAAATGTAGAGTTTCAGTAAGCGCCCTTGTGGGCTGCTGGAGTGCGGAGCTCATGTAAATACCCTCGGGGGTTTGAAGGAACTTAGAGTTCTCGTCATACGCGCCCTCGGCGGCGGATGGAGCCCGGAGCTCATGCAAATACCCTCAAGGGTTTGACGAAACTTAAGAGTTCTCGTCGTACATGTCCTCGGGAGCAGATGGAGCTCGGAACTCATACAATTACCCTCTAGGGTTTGACAGAACTTATGAGTTCTCGTCGTACACGCCTTGGGGGTGGATGGAGCGCGGAGCTCATGCAATTACCCTCGAGGGTTTGACGGAACTTATGAGTTCTCGTCGTACATGCCCTCGGGGATGAATAGAGCACGGAGCTCATGCAATTACCCTTGAAGGTTTGACAGAACTTAAGAGTTCTCATCGTACACACCCTCGGGGATGGATAGAGCGTGGAGCTCATGCAATTACCCTCGAGGGTTTGACAGAACTTAAGAGTTCTTGTTGTACACGCCCTCGGGGGCGGTTGGAGCGCCAAGCTCATGAAAACCCTTGAGGGTTTCAATCGTAGCAACAAGTACTTGTTGACAATGCGTTCAATAAGAAGGCACAGGGCATTGAGCCTGTAATATGGCCACTGCTATGAAGCCCCCCCCCCTCTCCCTGTCTGAGAGGGCATAGGGCATTAGGTCTATAATATTTTTGATATCATAAGATATGAAACCACCAGCATTTGAGAAGGCGTGGATATATAAAGATAACTTTTCAGCCTATATGTAGGGCCCGGTCACAAGAAGACCTGTGGGAGCAATATAGAAGACCATAATCTGCTTGCTCAACTGGATGAGCATATAAAGCTTGAGGACGGGTAGTCCGTCTGAGCTAGATGCCACTGGTGATCAATAGAGATAAAGGACGCAAAGTCCATCTGAGCAGGATATCACTGAGTGATCAATAAAGTAGTTGCCGCAGTTTATCGATATACTGAGAAACAACTAGATTCAGTTTACTGGTTGCATGCTTGAGCTTGCTTGCAGTTGTACCAGGCATAGCTGACAATGAGTTTTAATCCACCAGATACAGTGGCAGAATGTGTGCTTCCATCATTATTGACCTAGCTTCTCAACAAGTAGCGATGTGAATACGCCATAGATAGAGGCCACTGTATGACCATGAGACAACCGAGACAGCAGGATACTGCAAAATAAACCCTACACGCGACTTCAAGTCCCAAGGTGTCATGAATTTGTTCTTGCTTATGAAGTGGTTTATACGTCACTGCTGATGCTCGTAGGCATAGTTTAAACCCTTGCAAGAAATAAAAAAAATAGCCTTTGAAGCAATAAAACATATAAAAATACAACTATGTTTTTAACATAGAATTAAGAGCAGTGTTCAGACATCGTTAGGGTTTTGTCAGTTAGCCGACATGGGTGTGTTGCACTGCGTGTCGCAGATAAGTTTAATATGTCATAGTAGTTGGATGCTCCGACTTGTGATATGCTTGCGCTAATTGGCGCAATTCGATAATGCCAGACCACAATAAAACGTAAGTCTAGTTAATAGGAGCGCATTGGAAGTAGCCTTCGAAAGGCTTGCTAGCGCCAAAAATTATAGTCGCTTTATTTTTTAATGACGTGCTACGCAATATGAAATGTACACACACTTTGAAGAACGTGTGAGACCCCGTGAGGTCTTTTGTTCAAATATGCACTTTAAAAATTCAACAAACTTTTAAAAAATGCTTAGCATGTTCAGTCTAATTATGCATTCTAAGAAGCTTAATTTCGAAATAGCTTCTAGCGTATGCCAAATGAATAAGACCATGTAGGCCTTAAATCTAAATAGGCCATTTTTGACGGGTTATAAGTGTAAAACTTTTAAGCATGTGTGGCCTAAGTTAAATGAATGAGACTCTTGGGTCTTAAACATAAATAGACTTTTTTCATAGGAAAAAGTATAATGGTCTTAAAATCTGGTATATTTGGAATAAACAAGACCTTTGCGGGTCTGAAAGTAAATATGCATAATTATGGGAGTCAATGCCAAAAAGAAAGAATTGACCTTTTCTTTCTCTTCTCTGCACCTTTTCTTTCATCGACAGAAGTAGCCACTGGTGTGGTGCTGCGGCGCCGATGAAGGAAGCCGCGGTCGGCGGCGGCGCCATCGCTAGCTCGAGGAATGAAGGGTTAATGACGGTGGCTGGTATTTGGATCTGGACCCGCGTCTGTGATTAGGACAAAGACATGAATGCCATCGGCCGAGGTGGACCAGATCTGAACTGGACGGTGAGGAGGCGTCGTCATTGTCTGAATGTGCAGATGATGGAAGCACTGAGGCCACGACGGCGCGTTGCTCGGCGATGCCTACTGCGTCTTCACGGTTTTGGATGGCGCCAGAGACTTGCGATGGTGAGGGAATTGGTGCCGCCGACGGCTGTGGCGGTGCACTGCCCTTTTGGCGCTTGCGCTATCTACGGCGGTCTGCGCCAATTGATGGCTTGACATCTTTCTCTTTCTTCTTCACGAACACCGCTGGCTTCACTGTCGGCGAGGTGCCAGTCACTTTTCAGTTTTGGATGACGTAGATTCGGACAAACGGTTCTTCCGGTGCCATAATGGTGAGGCAGCCTTCCCGGCAACAGTGGGGCAAAGGTGAGGCGGCACCGTAATGGTGAGGCAACCTGTTGATACGCGTGGCACCGGCCTCTAAGGTATACAATGTTGTTGATCGGCTTGCTAAGGTATTGACTCAAGGGATTGCGGTGGCCTGTTAGGATTTTGGCCTTGTGCAGTGGCGGCAGTCCCTTCGATGGTTATGATGAGTCGCGGCCGGCAGCTTCCTCTTCTTTTTTTTTTTTGGTTGTTGTTGTGGTCACAACAGCCCCACGGTGGCTGTGCTCTTCTTGTGGCCGCTGTGGCGCAGATCAGGGGCTCTTTCGGATGGTGGCGCTTGGGTTCTGACCCATGGCCGGCAGCACTTAGGTTATGACCCATGGGCGGCGGCACTTCGGATGTTGTTGGTGCTGCTCCGGCAACCTTGCGACGGCTTTGTGGCCGTATCAGCACGACGTCGGGGAAAGTCGCTATGGACGGCGCTAAGGGCATTGATCGGTTTTTTCTAGTGACGCTGCTTTGGCACCTTTCTGGCGGTTGAAGAAGCATACGCGGTGGTGCGCACGAATTGCACCTTCCGACGGCGTTGCTATGTTGCTTCTCTTCCTTTGCTGGACTTCTTTCCAGAGGTGCCGTCGGTGACTCGACAACACTTTGTCGATTCTGAATTTTATCCGAATGCGTTTGTATGTTTGTATTTTTGCGACAATAATTCAATCTGGAAACCAGTGACAGCAGTGGTTCTGTCGGTGGTTCGTTGTCGCCGGCAATTTGGAATACAATTGTTGAATTTTCTTAAGGTCAAACGGCTAGACTGGATGGTCTTACGGATGGTGTCAATCTATTACTACTAAAAATATGTTCCGCGTACGTTGCGGAACTCGAGCCTACAAGACTGAAAACGAGTGACCGTCGGGTGGTATTCATAGTGGAGAACTCTCCGATACTTAAGTTACAGGATAGTAACTCTGAAAAAACATGAAAGACTATGTCTTTGTGTGTGTCTCTCCTAGACCTGGGGGCAGACCCATTTATATAGCTATAGGAGAAGACTCACAAGGCCGTGGGCCAGATGTGTTAGGATCGTGTTAGGATCCTCGAGAATCACGTTACAATCTCTGATAAGATAATTATCGATCTCCCAGTTTAACTGAGATTGTTGGATATTCCTCAATTATTGGGAGTTATATTTAAATTATATCAATAAGTATTGGGGATAAACAAATCAGAAATAAGCCACGTAGCATTCTTATTAGTACATAAAATTTGTAACGTCGTAGGAGAGAGAAAAAAAAAGGCATCTATCAATCCATCCATATTGAAATCGATCTCACATCCCCTATATGCCATTATAAGTTTGCTTGAGAATGAGCTGACCTACCAGAATACTTCTCGAGAGTAACAAAACAAATAGGAGAGACATCAACAACAAAGGGAAAAAAAAGGCATCTTGGCAGAAAGAAAAAAGAAAGAGAGAGAAGGAAAGAAGAAGAGGGGGAAAATAAGAAGGCTGAAGGTTATCGATTTTGTCTCTAAACTACGGAGATCGCTAGGTGCATCCCTACACTCTTTGTTATACATCTTTTTCTCTTTTTGTTTTCTTTTACTTTTTTTAATTGTTTTCCTTTGATCTTTCATTGTAACACAATTTGGTGTATTAAATTTTCATTATATGGCCTGCATCATGCAATGATACAAAAAAAAAATTTGCATGCTACTCTTTTTTATTTGCATTTGTTTTGCGTGTCTTTTTAACCAGAGGTTATCGTGAACGTAATTAATAATTGACTTTTTTAACCATATATTCAATTGGCTGAAAAGCCAATTATTCATTTTTTGGTACCAAGTCCTCATTTGTATTAATCACCAAAATTGATACATTTGAGCTCTCACTTTTGCATTGTACATCCAATCTAAACATACTACATTTAGACAAACTTCAGATTCTATCATGTTTCCTTGTTGCTACTATTGCCATTGTCTAGTCTTTTTACTTGTCGTCGTGTATACGACGGAATTTAAAAAGCAGAAGAAGTTTTTGCAGTAGTCAATAGCACATAAAATGTGTCATTAAAATTTTGCATGCCTTGTGGGATGTGTTCCTCCTCCTATCTTTAGAAACACAGAAGAAAAATAGTGAATAATAGAAGAGGAGTCTCGTCTTTCTCTTTTTCTTTTGTTTTTGCTTTTTTTCGTGCCGTCAACACCAACATGTTTGATGTTTGAATGCATCTTCTTTTTAACAATGAGAAATCTAATTACGCGCGCGCGCACACACACACACACACATATATATATATTATATGAAAGCCGGAGCTAAGAGAAAGTGTTCACGTCACCGCCTATGTGGATACCCTCTTCTTTTGCCACGTGGATGAAAAAAATTAATTTAATGTTTTCGCTTTCTTTTTTGTCACATGTTTCTCTCACATATTTAACTAATTTAAATTTGAATGCCTTTTTGTTGCAAAATTATCTACTTTTATTGCATAAGTACCTCTTTATATGATACCTAGATCTTTGACTATCAAAATTTAACTAATTTGAATATAATTTGATATTGATGACTTACATCAACCTTGAAACTTGAATTTGATCAAGATCGTGATTTGATCACCATATGGTGATGACTTGCTTATCTCATGATTTATCTAGTGATTACTATATCTCATGATTTATATGACCAGAGGTGACCCTTTCTATCCCTTTTTTTATACATAAAAAAAGAAACATAACTAGACAAAGTAGAAAAATAACTAAACCTCAAACAAGATAAGATATTGATTGAGGTCTACTATTATAAAACTAGACCTCAACACGCAGGATAAACTGATTGAAGCTTAAATCCGACAAATCCTCTTCTTTCTCCCCCCCCCCCCACTCTCTCTCTCACAAATAAGAAGACCTAAATCTCTAACCATCAACTTTGGGATTGCATGACTCAATTTCTTCCTCTTTCTAAGCCTCAATCCCTTAAATCTTGCATATTCCCTTAATTTTCTCACATATCCCCTTTCAATTTTTTCTTATAAACAAGATAATTCTGAAATCCTCCATTATTATCACATTACTAATTCATAATTGTCGCCTCATCGTTTATCTCCTCTGGTAGAAGGAACTCTCTTGTTTAAACATTTTCTCCACAATCGCACCAACAAAAAGGAGAAAATGTATTAGAGTTGCAATTGACGCAAGTGAGTGAATCAATACTTTTTCTTTCTCTTTTTTAAATTTTGAGAGATTTATTGTATGGTGTGTATTTCATACGAATTGATGAGGGATGTGTTGATCGACTTCTCTCTCTCCTTTTTTTTGTACTCCTACATACCAACAAAATCAGGTATGTGTGATCTGTTGTGACATATTCTTTATTTGCACTTCAACATGTGCACATGTTGATCGCTTCTTTTTCTTTCATGGCTGACATTTAATTAGTGAATGTTTTTGTTTTTGATATGTCATTGACATGAGACATTTGGCAGTTATGTTGAAAAATTTTAAAAGGAATTTTGTTAAAGGCATGGACAGACCTTGAAGACATGTTGATGGTACAAATGAACAATTTTATATGTCAGGTATGTTATACTATTTTGTTTGGTACAGTGTTATTTTGAATAAGCACTCTTACTCGACTATGTGATATAGTTGTAGCGTTGGAGCGTCAAAGTGAATGATGCTGACGGGAAACTTCATCAACTATTTTGCATTCTGAATTTTTTTTTCAAAATTATTCACTCGATAATTATTAAATTGGTTGAAGCACAAGTGCTGTCACTATAACTTTATGATTTATTTAGATTGCAATTGTTGCAACACGCATCTACCATCGCTTTTACTATTTTTATTACAGTTAACTACTCGGTTGACCACTGTAGTATTAGGTAAATTCAACTTTGAAGAACTGAACATCGATATGTATCAAAATGACTACTAAAATTTAATATTTGTTTCAATCAGGCCACTCCATCAAATTAAGCTTGACGTCGTGAGGTTACTTAGGGCTATAATTGTCTTTTTATAAAGAACCCTAATCTGCTCAATCACAATCTGTTCAAATATGAAGAATTCTAATGTTGACATTGTTGAAATTTGCTACTACAAAAGATCTAATATGTTCAATATATGGAGAAATTTGGTCTTTGAAGGTTACTTTAGGTTCAATAACCTTATCCCAATCTGCTCAATCAGTTAATAATCTTCCATTTTTTACTTTGCTTCTCCTTTCTTTGTCTCCATCACATTCAAAGACCAAATTTCAACAAATGTGCAAGTTTAATTTTTGTGGGAAAAGATCCAATATTCTTGTTAACTGAATTTTGGGTGAGTTAAATCAGCCTTTGGGTTGGTTAACGAAGAAGAGTTTTGTGGCATAATTAGCTTGAAATCAACCACGAACCTCAAATGGGTTCTTGGTTGCGCACAAGAGCCAAGAATTGCAAGTAACCAAAACTGGGTTCTTAAATTTTTTAAAGTTTGGAGGTCAATGTGTGTGTGTGTGCGCGCGCGCGTGTCTGAAGAAGAAGAAGCAAGAAGGTGAACAGTGAATTGACAATTTTATCTCCAAATAAACGGATTGAAATTGACTTAATTTGATGGAGTGGCATGATTAAAACAAATTTTGAGATTTAGTTGTTACTTTGACACGAATTGATGTGCCACCAAAGTTGGATTTGTCTAATAGTACAGTAGTCAACCGAGTAGTTAATTCTTTTTATTATTGTTACTAATAGTCATATATGACTTTCCTTAAATAATACTTTACCAATTATTATCAAAAATGTTTTCGTCTACAACGCACGGGTTCAAAACTAGTAGAAATATAAAAGGAGAAGTGGTGCAGTGGGCAAAATCAAGTGAACTAAAAATTGTTTACTTGATCAGCCGTCATGACTATAGATTTTTTTTCATATTTTCATTCTTTTTTTTCATCTTCGTCGTGTATTCTTATTGAAAAGACTAACATCTTGAAAAAATAATATTAAATAAAATAAAACATAGGAAAAATTATGATACAATTGAAAAAAAAAACAAGCAAATATGTTTTTCAAACACTAACTTGTATTTTTAAGTGATTGGCAGGAATGAAATCCCTATCATAGAATTGAAATTCACGCTAGTGTGATTCGAAAGACAGAAGAGACGACATTTAAGGAAGCTTTGTTATCATGCAACACCATAATAACCGGCCTGAAGATGTTCAAGGGCGCAAGCTCATACCTTTTGGGATAAAGGTCAAGGCCACAAGTCCCAAAAGGTCAGGCCCTACGAAACAAAGGTTAAGGCCACAAGTTCTTAGGGGTCTACCACCCACAAGCTTATATGCCTTGGGGCAAAGGTTAAGGTCACAATTTCCCCAGGGGCCAGGCCTTACGGAACAAAGGTCAAGCCCATAAGATCCTAGGTATCTGCTGCCTACAAAACATTAGCCACTCGCAAGCGCATACCCTTGGGATATAAGCTACAATCACAAATCCTCAAGAGGCCAACCCTTAATGAACAAAGGTTAAGACCATAAGTTTCTAAGGCTTTTCTGCCTTTGGCCATGGGCTACAGCACCAGTTTCCCTCCACCTCTTTCAAAACATATGCTAAGGAGGTAATAGTACATATGGTCCCTAAACTTTTGGTCGTTCTCACATGTAGTCCTTGTAGTTTAAAATTGGTAAGATTAGTCCCTGTAATTTTTCACTTTACCTACTAAATTCCTTTTTCATACGATCGTCTGTTTTCAGCAGTTAATTTGCCTTTTGGGGGGATATTTTCATCCTTTCACCTCCTTGGTTTCCCTCCAACATTAAACCAGTTGCTTCCCCTCTTTCATGCTCAAGTTCACTAACGACACACTCAATTAATACACATCACCCCTTAATCTCTAAAAGCTTTGCAACTAGTTCATCCCAATTTTATATAACATACCAAGAAGAAGACATAAGCCAGCTTGTGGCCTTAGCATCAAAATATGGAAGCTTGATTCTTTTATGGAGTGAATGCAAAGTTGCGCACTTTATGGACATAACCCAATCCAAGAAGAACATAACTCCACGAGCAATGACATTATCACACAACATAAAAGGCATCACCTACATTATAATTAAAAAGCTACCAATTCATTACATCAAAAAAACAAAACCGAAAGTTAAAGTTCCGATCAAGCTCCCAATTACCAATGAGAAGCTACCAATTCATTACATCAAAAGACACAACACAAAAGTTAAAGTTCTAATCACACATCCAACTACCAACATAACCAAGTACATAAACATGTAGCAAGGTCTTAATTCCTAAACAAATAACTAAAGATACATCAACTATGATACCTCTTCTTGGTAAGGGTAACAACTTGACTTCTTGTAAGAACCCTAGTAGGAGTGGCAACTTGATTTCTTGTCACTAGCCTAGTAGCAGTAGGAGACTGAGTTGTAGTAGCAAGAACAGTGGTAGTGGGAGGCTTGGATAGATTAACAGCCTTGTTTCTTATCACTACCCTAGAAGGAGGAGTGCTATCAAGAACACTGCCTCTGGAACTGGAAAACTTGGCTGGAGTAGTAGCCTTGCTTCTTGTCATTATCCTAGTATGAGGAGTGGTATAAAGAACACTCGCACTAGAACTTGCACATTTGGATGGAGTTGTAGCCTGGCTCTTTACCACTACCCTAGTAAGAGTAGTAGGGGTTGTATGAGTGATAGCAGCAGGAACACTAGCATTGGAACTGGCAAACTTGGATGGGGTAGCATCTTGGCACCTTGAAAATGCATCCAACCTTGCATTTGCCTTTTTTTTTTATCTCAAGTACGCATTTCCTCAATGTTGCAGCCTTATGTCCACTCATCTTTACAACCATCTCTTCACTGTGTTGTCCTAAATCAGCTACATCATTTGCATTTACTTCCAGGCATCTTCTGTGCTCTTGTTGCTCTTGCATTTTTCATCTTATGTGCAACCAAGCTCTTCCTCCTGGAAACTTTCTTCTATGTTCTTTCACTGCCTTCCACATTCACGGCACTTGTTCTTTGATTTGTTTTAACCTGTTTAGAGATGCCAAAATACATGGGAAGTTATCATAATATAAAAAAGTACAAGGTAATAGTCACTGACCTAAGCAAAATAAACTCATAGGTATATGTTGGGTCCTTCCTTCATCTGCATCAACATCAAGTTGAAAGGCAGTAGCATCACTCACAGTTTCAGCCAACGAAGTTGTTTGATTTCTCCTAACATGTTTAGAGATGCCAAAATAAATGTGAAGTTAACACACCCTAAAGAAAATACATGGTAATAATCCCTGACCTAACCAAAATATACTCACAGGTCACTTCTCTAGCCTTTCTGCTTGTCTTTGCCTTCCATCAACACAAAGTTTTCAATCAAAGCAAAACTTCTCAATCGAAGCAAAGTTTTCATTCAAATGAAAATAAGGTTTCATTCGACTCAACCCTTCAGTGATTCTAAACTTTCTCAGCTCTATCAATTTATTTTGACTGAAATCTTCATAAATGTTTTCATTTGAATGACATTATTCTTTCATTTGAATAAATCTTTTTGAGATCCCATTTTAACGGTCATATTCTCTTCGAGTATAAAAGGTAGACCTGCAAACGGGTATACCCGCCGGGTACGGGTAATACCCGATCGGGTCCGGATAAAAAGGGCCGGGTAAATTTTACCCGGTTTTTTTCGGATAGATGCCCGTACCCTACCCATGCGGGTAGGGTATTACCCGCGGGTAAATAGTTAATTTTTTATTTTTTTTAATAAATATAATTTAATTTACCACCTTTCATATTTTTTTTCTCTGTTTCTTTTGCTTTTCCCAGCTAGCATGTTTCTTATATTTTTAAGAGTTGTTAGAATTATTTTCAATTTCACCAATATTCAGACTTATTCACCGATCAACTAACATCTTCAATATTACAAAACCAATTTCGCACCCAGAATCCCAGAAAAAAAAAACAATTATTCAACAAAAATATAATTCCACCAACCACCAACAATCCGAAATACAAAGATTAAATTTCAACAACAATTCAATACACAAACATTTAATTTCAACAGAGATGGCAAAATAATCCAAAATAAAGTCTTGAATTCCTCCTCCGCGTTGAACGGCGAACAGCGGCTGTGGGGATGTGAGCTACTCGATCTGTGGAGACTGGAACCTTGGCGACGTGATCTGTTAGAGGAACTGACGACTGAGTTGTAGAGAGAGTGGTTCTGTGAGTGAGGATGAGGGATCTTGACGACAGTGTAGGGTGTGGCGTTGAAGAGTGAGGGGGCTAGTGTCCCACACGGTTTCCAAGAGAAGCTTGTCTTTATATATACATGAATAATGTAATTAATCTACGGGTCTGACGGGTATATATGGTAGTTTTTTGTGCGGATATTACGGGAATTCTCTAATAAAAGGGTCTCCTTGTGCATTATTGCTAACTTTGCCAATCTTTGAAAAATCTCTCTTACTCCTCTCAAAAGACTCTCTCATATTTGAAAATTTGAGTTGTAAGATTCTTGGTTTAATCTTGAAAGGTTTCAGATCTGCCCACCTAAGAAAGCTTAGCTTTGTTGTATTCATTGTAATATCTACTCGTAAAGGAGGCATATTGAATCTCAACTGTAATCTTCTTTTCACTTGTAATCGTTGAAAACCTTGAAGGGTTTCGGATCTGTACTGTGGTTTGAGCTAGCACCCGCTGATTAGTGAAAGGCTCGAGTAGGTCTCTCTTGTGTGGAGTGCTTGGGGACTGGAAGTAAGCTGGTGGGGCCGAACTAGTATAAATATTTGTGGTTATCTATATCTACTGTTTTTGTTGTTACATTGTAAGTTCAGTTTTAAATTTCTCCTCAAAGTTGTAAACACATATTAACCCCCCCCCCCCCCCCCAAGGTGTGTTTAGGGACCTACACGTAGGTTTCCCAAAATTTATTAATAACTGAAGTTTTTATGACAGTTGAGGAATTTCTAAGTACTGCTCTTTGTAGCCAATTAATTGTTTTAGAATCTAATGAGTTTGATTTAATATTGGGTACAGGTTGTAGTAGGTCCGGTAAAGCCCTGTTGGAGGTTTAGTGGGCTTATGGTCGGTCATGGACCTCGCTCATGGCTCACTGTGAAACTTATTTTTTGGTAAGTGAGCAGATGAGTATGTGTACTTTGGGAGTGTGGTTTTGAGAGAGAAACATAGAAAGAGACGGGAGATGTGTTACTGTTGGTTGTCAAGAGGGTGTTGTGTCATTTGTTATGATGTGGAGTTCAAGATAGTGAGGTAGAGAATTAGAAATGTGGGATGGGGTTGAATATAAGAATCAAAGAATTTGGAAGAAAAATAAAGGATTCATCGTAAGTGGATTATTTGAAGAGGAATGAGCGCGTAGAAAATTGATTTGTCAAAGAGGAACTTAGATTGGCAGAGATTTTGATGTGGGAAATGCCCTTCGATTCAACTAGTATCTTTTTTTATTTTTATTATAAATGTATATGTTATTAACCATTGAAAATTATTGTTTATCAATTTTGAATTACTTTAGTTACGTTCATCTGTTTTGACTTGGAGATAGGAGGTTTGCCTTAAAAGTTTGTAGCATTTCTTGATAAAAAAACCGTACCGGCAAAAAAAGAAACAGTGTTTGATAACAATTATTGTGTGTTCCCAACCTGTTCTGATCGTACCCAAGGGCCCAATAAGGGTCCTATTTCACGCGAACACGTCAACGGATTCAACAGTCAATTTTCAATGCTTCAAACCGGTCAAAGTGCGGGCGCCCAAGTCATGCGCATTCTTTGCTTCACATGCCTCATGCGCGACTTAGTCACCAATTATTTTTTGACATCAATGTCACTCACGGTAACACGTTCGTCACACCAAAACCACCCGAGAGCTTTTTCACCAAAAATATCGACCGTTGGCGCAACCGGAGCAACGGGGTCAAGGGCATGGGCCTTGGCCAACCCCATGGAGTCTGTCTCAGCCTCCCCCAAGGCCATGGGGTCGGCCTCGGCCTCAATAGGGGGTCGGCCTCGGCCTCCATGGGTTGTTGGCCTTGGCCTTTCCCCCTCGGTTGTCCACTCTTCGTACAAAGTCCCTTTCGCGCTTTGTTCACTCCATATACTTCGTATGTGACTTAGGCACCTTGTTCATCATGTGGGTATGATTCACGTCGACACGCTCGTCGTAACGCAACTTTCGGATTTGTCATTTCCCATCAAAACACCTACCGTCGGCCCGCCTGAAGTTCATCAAAGGGGGGAGTGGCCTTGGCTTCCCTTCATAGGAGTTGGCCATTGGCCTTGGCCACCCCTTAGGGTCGGCCTCGGCCTCACCAAGGGGTCAGCCTAGGCCTCCCAAATGGGTCAGCCTCGGCCTCCCCAGGGGTGGTAGCCTTGGCCTTCCCTCAATCTTTGGCCTATGGCCTCCCCTCCCGCACGCACTTGTTTTCTCAAGTCTTTGCACCTCGTGACGTCCGTCGTGCATGAACCTCACGACATCCGTTGTGTATGAACCTCGCGATGTCCGTCATCCATCAACCTCACGATGTCCATCGCGCATCAACCTCACGACGTCCGTCGTGCATGAACCTCGCGACGTCCGTCGTCCGACGACGGCATACCATCACTCCCAACTTTGTCATTACTACATGTTGCATTCATCATCTTGTTATGACAAGTACACTAAGCTCAAATCCCATCTTCGGGACACCCGACTCGTGCCCGTGCACCGTCTCCATGACGTTCGTCGCCGCGCCCATGCGCCATTCTCATAACATGTGCCCCGGCACCAAGTATATGCTCCGCGACCTTCGTCGCCGCGCCCATGCGCCATTCTTATGAGATGTGCCCTGGCACCAGGTATATGCTCCGCGACGTTTGTCGCCGCGCCCATGCACCATCTTCATAACATGTGCCCCGACACCAAGTATAGCTCCGCGACGTTCGTCGCCTCACACGTGCGCCATTCTCATCATGCGTGCCCCTGGCACCAACTATAGCTCCGCGACATTCATCGTAGTGCCCGTGCGCCATTCTCATCATGCGTGCCCCCAGCACCAACTATTGCTCCGTGATGTTCATCACAGCGCTCGTGCGTCATTCTCATCATGCGTGCCCCCGGCACCAACTATAGCTTCGCAACCTTCGTCATCGCGCCCGTGCGCCATTTTCATGATATGTGCCCCCGACACCAAGTATAGCTCCGCGACGTTCGTCGCCGCACCTATGCGCCACAATCATGATACAAGCCTTCAGGCATCACACTTATTCACCACACCATGCGCCCCTGCCATGGACGTGGAACATGCTTCGACCCACTCTTCGGAGTGTGCAGCATTCCGGGGGGCTCCGTTCGTAGTGGTCCGGCACAAGGACCCCTCGCAGCGGAATAGACTTGTTACCACAAAGTCATTGCCGCCACGAGATAAGCTCGTTACCACAAAGCCATCGCCGTCACAATCACGGGGGGCTCCGTTCGTAGTGCTCCAGCATGAGGACCCCTCGCAGAGGGATGGACCCGTTACCACAAAGTTATCACCGTCACGGGATGGGCTCGTAACCATAAAGCCATCGCCGTCTCAATCACGGGAGGGCTCTATTCGTAGTGCTCTGGCATGAGGACCCTTCGCAGCGGGATGGACTCGTTACCACAAAGTCATCTCCGCCACGGGATGGGCTCGTTACCACAAACCCATCGCCATCATAATCACGAGGAGCTCCATTCGTAGTGCTCCGGCACGAGGACCCCTCGCAGTAGAATGGACTCGTTACCACAAAGTCATCACCACCACGGGATGGGCTCGTTACCACAAAGCCATCGCCGTCTTCATTCCAGGGGGTTCCGTTCGTAGTGCTCCAGCACGAGGACCCTTCGCAGCGGGATAGGTGACTCCTCCGGGACACTGTCTCCTCCAGGGTGCCTGCGTGACTGTCTACGTGCTACGACACTGGGGGCTTGCGTCGGCACCCCTATGGACTATGACCCCCCGGGTCACTCCGAGACAGGAGCAGGTCTTCGGAGGGCATCGCACCTAGTCTGCCTGGCAATTGGGCGTCGGGTCTTCCCCACCACTGCCAGGCCTATGGGACTCTACAAGGGCTTAGGCCGGGTGAATATGCGATTCGACAGTCCGTGGAGCACCGACAGCTGTGGACCCCTCGGTGACGTGTCACTCCCAGGGAGCGCCACGTGTCGTGTGATGACATCATCATCTCAACCTCTATAAATAGAGGTCTTGAGAATTCATTTGGGGGGATTTGGACATTTTCAGAACACTTTCACTTTCTCACTCTAGAATCCTAGAGAGAGAAACATAGAGGACCCTAACTCCGGACCTAAGCATCAGACTGTGACTGTCGTTGTATATTCATCTTGTGCCATCGCCCTCGCAGCACTGCCACCCTCAGGCTCTGTCTGGGAAGCCCTTGGTCTCTGTCCTTGCTCCGCCCTTGCTGTGTCTCACATCAACATACTTGGCAGCTGACGCGGATTGTAGCCTTTGTGGCACCTCCACGTAGGTACGAACCCACTTTCCATGGCATCATTGTGAAATTTGGATATGAAATGTCGTGGAGACCGAGTGAAATGAAAAAGGATGGTTTGACCATCAATCAATGAGTGATTGTGTTTAGGATGAATCAAAAAGGTGATTTTTTTCTTACTCAGTTATTGTGCCCATATCCAACGGGTGAAAGTTGGATTTCGAGGCTTGGTCAATGGAGCTTGTATGTTGACGTAATGCACATTATCCCTGAAAGTCGTCACCTCTGCTTCGACGAAAGATTTATCTCAGGTGTGAGGAATTTTTGGCCCTAGTCTGGGGGCTTGTACTCTGACCGCAGTAAATCGTTGGAGCAGGTGTTGGGGCATGGCATTGTGCAGGTTGACGTGCGTGTGTGTGTGGGGCAACCACTTTCAAGAGTAATGCGCATTATATCAATGTACAAGTTTCCTTGACCAGGGCCAAATATCTAACGTTTCCCCGTTAGATATGGGGCACAGTAACCAAGTAAGGAAACCCTCATTACACAACCACACATCACACAACAAGGGCTACCACCACACAGCAGCCCCCCTTCACCCAACCCCTGTTTTAATATCCCAACCCCGACATATTTTTACTATTTATTTTAATTATTGCCGACGGTTTTTTTTTTACTTAGCATCGATATTTTATTTAGAACCTTTTAGCGACGATTAGTGTAGCAGGGTTAGCTATAAATCTAAACTTAAATCATTGACTATTGGATAATAAAAGATTAACAAGAAAATATGATTTTGTTTTAAAATTATGTTAACTCATTAAAATAGGAAAGAGACGGAACCAAGGAGAAAAATAAGCATTTGACTTAATGAGTATTTTCGGTTACTACAACAGAGAAGGAAAAACCTTCTCTCATTTTAGTCACAGAGAAGAAAAAAGAAAGATAGTGAGAAGAAGAGAAAGAGAGGAGAGAGGAAGAGAGGCTGCACAAAAGAGGGCGAGATGGCTGACAAGGAACTCCGGCGAAACATAGCACAAAGTTTTGGTAAGCACTCACCCTTTCTCTCTCGTTCTTATTCCTAGAATAAGTGTTTATGGGTTTGCAAAAAATAATGGATATGTTGTTGTGCTATAGGATATGTCTGTGGGCAAGGGACAAGGACTGAAATAGAGAGTGCCGTGAGTACTGTAATACACACATTTTCTTTTTCCTAGCGCAAATCTTCTAAGCGCGTTAAAATAAACAATAATAGTAATATTTTAGAAGCGGCAATATACATTAGATGTTAAAAAAAAGAGAAAAGAGTTGGGGGGATTCTTTCGTAAATAGATAAAGATGGAGGTCTATCATACAATTTTCTAAAATATGATTTAGAGGTTTAATTATTAGGTTGACACCTATGAGTTTATGGTGACTAAACCGATTAAACAATAAAAAATGGGGAGTAAGATGACTACTCTCGGGTGAAAGAAAGAAAGAAAGGAAACAAAAAAGAAAAGAAAAGAGAGATGCAGAACAAGCGGGAAACAGAGAGGAAAGGAGAGAAAAGGTGACAAGGCTTCAAGGTGATCTCTCTCTCTCTCTCTCTCTATATATATATATATATATATATAATGTTCGAACTGCGTATAACTGTGTAGTTAAGTGGGTGTATTTGCTTGGGGATGAGCTGGGTGTGTTGGGTGTTAGTGCACTGTGTGTGCGTGAGTAGGTGGTGCGTAAGGGAGTGAGGGGAAGGGGAAAGCAGCCATGGGGAAGGCAGTGGCGTGCATGGTGAAAGAGCTAGTGCCCTGCTGATATTTGAAAGGAGGAAGGGGCTAGGAAAAGGGAGAGCGTAGCGGATGGTGCTGCTACCGTGTGGGTGCAGGGGGTTAGGTGAGGGAGGAAAAGGGAGGGGGAAGGTAGCGTGGGGGAGGGGAAGGTGTAAGTAGTGGTGTGCGCCCATAGTAGTGAGAGAGAAATGGTGGGTATGCGTGTGTGAATGTGTTCAGTGTGTGCCGTGACTGTGCGTGAGTGTGTGTGTTCCACGGAAGTGATGGTATGTGTATATGGTTATATATGTGGGTAAATACGCGTGAATTAGTGTATTATAGTATGGGTTAGGCGTATGAAGGTGTAATGGTGTATGGCAAAGGAGTTTAGGGGTGGATGTGTATATCCCTGTGTGTGTAGCCGTGAGGAGGAAGGAGAGTGAGTGAAGAAAAAGGTGTAATAGTGTGTGTAATCTAAATAGTAGTCGTTTTCGTTGCTAATACTAGAAACTCATGTAGGCAGTTTTTTCACGAATTTATAAAAATAGCTACAGCTAGATTTAGACAAAGTCAAAAAAAAAAAGACCCCAGGTATTTTTAGGAGATCTACATCAGGGAAAATTTTCAGATTTTTCGAAGACTGGAAAGTGGTTAACCGACACGAGAATCCATGAAACTTTTTTAGTGTAATTTAAAATACCAAACTAACGCGATTTTGCGCAAAACTTTTATGGGAACCCTAGGATGTTAAGAAGTTTCTTTTCCCAAGATTTTGGGTCATTCCAAAGTCATTCACTATTTTTGGCCGAATGGACTTTTAAGCGCTCGGTCCAGACACCGGTTCGGGATTTTCGGGTAAAAATTACCAAAATACTTTTTAACTTGAGAATGACTTCGGGAGGATAAAAATAATATTTTTAAGTGATTTTAAGATTTTTCTGGTGCCGGGAACCCTCAGGGGGGCATTTTGGTATTTTGCCACCCGGAGAAGGGTATTTTGGTAACTCTTTCGGTAAAGTTTTTAAAGGACTTTTTAGTCTGAAAAGGGGGTAAAATACCTGAAAGTTTGTTTTGAAGTTGATTTGAGGTGTTGGAGTGATAGTGGACCCCGGGGGCATTTTTGGTAACTTGCCACTAGACGGGGGTATTTTGTAATTTTACCGCGCGAACTCCGAATTTTGCGAATGCCTTAATTGAGCGAATTCTAGAATAACAATAAGCAGGGAATAGGATGAAAATCCCTAAATGAAGGGTATCAGCACTAATGCGGTGCTCGGCTAGGTTAAAGACCGGCTGTTGGGTCGGAGTAACCGACCGCTGTAGAACACGATAAATAACTGATAAAATGAAAGTAGAATAATTTTGTATTATGATGGTTAGTGGCTAACAAGTAAAGTCTTATTTGATTAGGTGACCCTACTCGCGGCAGTATGAAGTTATTAGGCTCGTTGGCTTAAAGCCAGCCAGGTGAGGATAGTACGCTCTCTCTGTATGCTACGAATTTGCTCCTCGTGGCTTACACCTCATTGATGATGTGAAGTATGATAAACATTTTCTGGTGAATATGAAGTGTCTGTGGTTGTTGTGCCGGTACCTCTCGTGTCTTGAAATGTTGTTATGGTTTTCGACTAGCTTGTTCCCTAATCTACTATGTGTGCGTTATTAATAATTCCAAGTTACTTTATTGATCGCCGGTCGCGTGTATGACTAGAATTTCTTGTTGAGTGGTTTGTTGATCGAGGACATAAGGTGGACCATCTTCCCTTAGTCCGTCCAGTTGTTGTAATGTGTGTGCTTTGGCGGTATCGTGGTTCGGGGATGAACATTCTTCGTGAGTTCCCTTCTTGTGCTTGATGTCTCCTTTAATTGTCTGAGACTAAGATGAACATCCCGGAGTACGGGAAAATATGTGAAAGGAGGGCCAGTGAAACGTAACCACCGGCAAACAGGATGTAGGGCACGCAGTTCAAGTTAGTCATGTCGATTGAGTCCAGTCAATCCGGTCGGTGTCTGCATTGCATTTGACTTTATTATGACATTGTGATTTTAATGGCTTGTATTTCATTGATGTTTAATTTGGGGATTTAGTGTTCACATGCATTGTAGTCGGTCAGTCGGTTTGGTCAGTTCAGTTCATTAAATGTGATGATAATGTTGTTCTGTTTGGCCTCAAAGCCTCTCAGTCTTACTAAAAGAAAAGAAAACATGTTGCTTGATTCATTGAATTTATGTTGTGTCATCCTTTGAAATTCTGGATTCTTGATATCGTTGAGATTGATTATCATTTCTCCCAAGGCTATCACTTCGTTGTCTGTGTTGTTCCTCGTATTATCTTTACTAGGCGATTTGCGCTCATTCCTTACCTGAAATGTTTCAGGCAATCTGGCCAAAGTAGGGGAAACTTCGAGGAAAGGGAAGGAGAAGGCGCTTATTTAGTGAACAGAAAAGTAAGACGATGAGATGCGTATTTTAGAAATTAGACATTTTGTGTAAATACTTCTGTTGTGCTCATGTTGAGCTTTACGATGAAAATTTTTGTACGGATGGGTTTTTGTGAAACCTTGTGTATATTCAAGGATGTTTTAGAATTGCTCTATATCAACAGGGTTTATAATGCAGTCATGACTGATAACCCGGCTCCGGTGACGTCACTTAGGTTGGGGGTGTCACAGGTTGGTATCAGAGCTTAGGTAAATGATTTTGTAGACTTTTGAAGTGTCTGGTGGAAGGCCTAAGTTGTAGAAGAAGAATCTTGATGATTTGGCTGAACTAGGAGGATGGTTAAGATATGTGGGTTGAAGTTGGCTACGGCATATATATTGTGACCTTGACATTCCTACTATTGTTGCAGAGAATGGAAGAAAGAGTTGGTCGACCTAGTTTTAGAAGAATGGTTTGATGATGATAAGGTTGCGGTGTCGGATCTTGAAAAAAAGGGATTCTGGTGAAAATGTAGACGAGATAAAATTAGGGCTGAAAGAACCAGAAGAAGGTCCAATTGGAAGTGAATTTGAAGGACATATGGGGATAATAGATGAGGTTAGACACTTCTAGTGTGTAAACCGTGAACTCAGAAATAAGGAGCCGAGGGTGAGAATGAGTAGAATTTTGATGAGATTTTGGAAGAAAAGTACTTCCAAGTGATGAGGAAAAATGGACTAATCAACAAGTCAGTTCAAGTCCCAAACTAGCGGTATTAAATAAACGATAGAGAGGCTAAAAGTTGAGTGAGAGGACAGAATTAGATATTAAGGGATACGGTGGACGTCAGTATACGGGTCACTCGGGAAAAAAATATGGTAGGTTGTTCGTGATTGCCCTTCTAATAGGGCAATACCTAAAGATAGGCAACAATTGATTCTAAGAGGGAGTCATTGAAGCCTGAAATTGTTAAAGGAGAGTTATGGTTTCTCTGAGGTTGATAGGGTGTACGAATAGGGGTGGAGTCCGCTTTTGAAATCGAACCTAAAGTTGTGATTGAGAAGGGAAGGGTGATGGGGAACTAGTATTATTTACATACTATTGTAGAAAGAGGTTGTTTAGTGATGAAAACCATTAGCTGTTTGACCGCGAAGGTTAATATTATGGTGTGCAATTTTAATTATCGTGATATTCCTTCCTCGAAAAGAGAGAGAGGGTTCCCAATCAAGAGGGGCCCTTAACAGTAGTAATTATTGTGAATGTCGAGGATGTAAGTGGAATGAATAAGCAGAGAGTTGTATTAGGTCAAGAAGACCTTAAGAAAGAGTTAGTGAGACTTCTACATAAAGATTGTAGGAGTTAGAACAGTACAATCGGTGGCTGCTATTATGACAGTCCCAATAGGAGGGAGAAAAGAATGTGGATATCAGAATTTTCAGGATGCCCAACCGAGTGGAGTTTCACGGGAGGGAAATGGTTCCTTGTGGACAACTACATGAATTTGTGAGATGGAAAAGATATAGTTGAAGTAACAAGATGGAGGAAAATGTCAAAAAGATGATTTCGTCAGTCATATGTACAAGGCAAGTGACGAGTTGATGAGAACGGGCAAAAACAAGATAAGGAGAGTTGCTTATTTGGCCTGTGTTACTCGGGATAGGTGCAAGTAACATATTGATGATAGCTATTTTTGCTGAATTGCAGAGTAAGTTGGAGACACATTTCTCGTGCTAAGTGGAAGGATAGAAAGGCGGACAAGGATGTCAGGGAATTTGGTAAGTTGGCCTAATTGCCCTCATCAGGTGATGACAAAAAAAAAAACAAGTGTTGGAGGTAGAGAAGAAATAGGTCTGGGAAGAAAGAAGGGAGCGAGGTCAAAAAGAGGCAGAATCTAGGATTGAAACTAGAAAAGTGGAAAGAATTGTAAAAGATAAACAGTCTGGACAAAGTTCGGGACAAAGATGAGGAGATAAAAAAATGTAGATGGTGTGGATTGAGGCACGAGGCTGTGGAATATGCTAAGGCAAGTAAGGCATGTCTTAAGTCTCAGAGCGAGTCATCAAACTAATGTTTAAGATGGATCAAAAGAGGTTTCAAATGTTAACAGCTAGGGCATATTGTAAGAAGGTGCACTAAAGGAAGGTGATGGTCACTAAAAGCAAAAAGAAAAGATGGGTTTGTGATACTAGGTATCGATTATCAAAAGCTGAATAAGGTGACTGTTAAGAATAATTATTCATTGCCTGACCTAGAGGATATGTGGAACAATTGCAGGTTGTTGAGTGTTTTCTTTCTGTGATTGATCTTAGAACAGGTCATCACTAGTTAAGAATAAGGAAGGATAAAGTTGTCAAGATTGCCTTTAAAAACAGAGACTGGCATTATGAATTCTTGGTGATGTCACATTAATTAATTAATTCCCTTGCGGCCTTTATGGACTTGATGAATAGGACGTTTCGAAGATACCTAGACAGTTGTGTCATCGTGTTTATTGATGATATTTTGGTTTACTCCAAGAGTAAGGAAGAGCATGCCCAACACTTGAGGCAAATATTACAGATTCTCCGAGAACGTAAGTTGTACGCCAAACTCAAAAAGTGTGAGTTCTGGCTGGAGAAGGTACAATTTTTGGGACATATAGTGTCCAGTGAAGGCATACGGGTAGACCCGGGAAAAGTGAAGACGGTGTTGAACTGGGAACGTGACTTCGGTGTTCGAAATTCGGAGCTTCCTAGGCTTAGCGGGATACTATCGGAGATTTATTAAGGATTTTTTGAAAATAGCATCCCCATTGACAAATCTGACCAGGAAGAACGTGAAGTTTACCTGGATGAGAACTGTGAAAATAGTTTTCAGGAACTAAAAAGAAGGTTGGTGACAGCGCCTGTTCTGGCGTTACCATCAGGTTAGGAAGGATTCTTCATTAATTGCGATGCATCTCGAGAGGGGTTAGGTTGTGTACTTATGCAACATTGAAAAGTAATTGCGTATGCCTCTAGGCAGTTGAGGAACCACAAAAGGAATTACCCGACGCACGATTTGGAGTTGGCAGCAGTAGTGTTCGCTCTGAAAATATGGCAACATTATTTGTATGGGGTTACATGTGAGATATACATTGATCATAAGAGTTTGAAGTATATCTTTACCTAGAAGGAATTAAACATGAGACAAAGGAGATGGCTGGAACTCCTTAAGGATTATGATTGTATTATTAAATATCACCCAGGAAAAGCTAATGTGGTAGCGGACGCACTAAGTAGAAAGCAAATGGGGAATCTAACTGCGATGATTACCACACTAAGGGCTATCGTTGAAGATTTGGAAAATCGAGATTGAAGTTTGAGTTTGGGAAAGATGAAATGGTAACCTGTCTCAGATAGAGGTTAGACCGACACTTTACGATCGGATTAAGGAAGCCCAAAGTCGAGATGAAAGGTTACCAGAAATCCGGCAAGGTTTCGAAAGAAATAAGAAAGAGAAGTTTGATTGTGATCAAGATGGCGTTTGTAAGTATGAGGGTCGAGTGTATGTGCCGTTTGTCGGTGAGTTGAGGATGGAGATTATGACAGACATGCATAACTCTAAATATTCAATCCATCTAGGAGAAACAAAGTTGTACCGTGATTTATGACAAAGTTTTTGGTGGCCTGGGATGAAGAGAGATATATCAGGGTTTGTATCTCGGTGTTTAACCTGTCAACAGGTGAAAGTAGATCATAAAAAGAGGGTCGGGCCATTACAACCACTTCTTGTACCCGAGTGGAAGTGGGAACACATTACGATAGATTTCATATCAGGGTTGCCAAGCACAACTGGTAAGAAAACGACTATCTAGGTGGTAGTAGATAGGTTGATCAAAATAGCTCGGTTTATTCCAATTCGAGAAGGGTATTCTATGGAAAGACTAGCTCGAATCTACATCAAGGGGGTAGTTAACCGTTACGGAGTGCCTGTAACCATTGTGTCTGATAGGGACGTGAGATTCACCTCAAGATTTTGGAAAAGTTTTGGGAACGAAGTTGACCATGAGTACTGCCTTTCATCCTCAGACAGATAGCCAATCCGAACGTACCATACAGGTATTGGAAGATATGTTGAGGGCGTGCATTATTGACTTTGGTGGAGCCTGGGATGAACAATTGCCCCTGATTGAGTTTTCATATAACAACAATTATCAGGCGAAATGGCTCCCTATGAAGACTGTACGTCCGAAGATGTCGTACGCCAATATGTTGGGATGTGGTGGGAGAAAGGAGATTGTCCCGCACAGAATTGTATAAAGAAATGGAAGATAAGGTGAAGGTGATCCGAGAAAGGATACGCACTGCACAGGATCGACAGAAAAGCTATGCAGATAAGAGACGTAGGATGCTCGACTTTGAAGTAGGGGACATGGTTTTTTTGAAAGTATCGCCATGGAAAGGTATTATGCAATTTGGGAAGCAAGGGAAATTGAGTCCGAGATATATCAGCACATTTAAGGTGTTGGCAAGAATTGAGACGGTGGCGTACAAGCTTGAGCTACCACCAAAATTGAACCAGCTACACAATGTGTTTCATGTTTCGATGCTTAGGAAGTATGTTCTGGATCCAACGCATGTAATTCCACTGGAACAAGTAAAAATTTGGGAAAATCTGTCATATCCAGAAGTACCCGTGGAAGTGATCGATAGGAAAGAACAGGTGTTACGTTCTAAAGTAATACTGGTGGTTAAAGTCATTTGGAGA
The DNA here is from genome assembly GCA_033070095.1 of Escallonia herrerae. Taxonomy (NCBI): domain Eukaryota; kingdom Viridiplantae; phylum Streptophyta; class Magnoliopsida; order Escalloniales; family Escalloniaceae; genus Escallonia; species Escallonia herrerae. The sequence goes on along the minus strand of JAVXUP010001672.1, from coordinate 106,248 downwards.
AATCACACGCTAGAGGAAGCCACCTGGGAACCTGAAGCGCTGATGCGGCAGAATTATCTGCATCTCTTTGCTGAATGAGGTTTGCTTAATTTCGAGGGCGAAATTTATTTAAGGGGGGAAGAATGTAATACCCGCATTTTCTTTTTCCTAGCGCAAATCTTCTGAGCGCGTTAAAATAAAAATAATAATAATAATAATAATAATTTAGAAGCGGCAATATACATTAGATGTTAAAAAAAAGAGAAAAGAGTTGGGGGGATTCTTTCGTAAATAGATAAAGATGGACGTCTATCATACAATTTTATAAAATATGATTTAGAGGTTTAATTATTAGGTTGACACCTATGAGTTTATGGTGACTAAGCCAATTGAACAATAAAAAAAAGGGGAGTAAGATGACTACTCTCGGGTGAAAGAAAGAAAGAAAGGAAACAAAAAAGAAAAGAAAAGAGAGAAGCAGAACAAGCGGGAAACAAAGAGGAAAGGAGAGAAAAGGTAACAAGGCTTCAAGGTGATATATATATATATATATATATATATATATATATATATATATATATATATATATGTGTGTGTGTGTGTGTGTGTGTGTTCGAACTGTGTATAACTGTGTAGTTAAATGGGTGTATTTGCGTGGGGATGAGCTGGGTGTGTTGGGTGTTAGTGCACTGTGTGTGCGTGAGTAGGTGGTGTGTAAGGGAGTGAGGGGAAGGGGAAAGCAGTCGTGGGGAAGGCAGTGGCGTGCATGGTGAAAGAGCTAGTGCCCTGCTGATATTTGAAAGGAGGAAGGGGCTAGGAAAAGAGATAGGGTAGTGGCTGGTGCTGCTGCCGTGTGGCTGCAGGGGGTTAGGTGAGGGAGGAAAAGGGAGGGGGAAGGTAGCGTGGGGCGGGGAAGGTGTAGGTAGTGGTGTGCGCCCATAGCAGTGAGAGAGAAATGGTGGGTATTCATGTGTGCATGTGTTCAGTGTGTGTCGTGACTGTGCGTGAGTGTGTGTGTGTTCCACGGAAGTGATGGTATGTGTATATGGTTATATATGTGGGTAAATACACGTGAATTAGTGTATTATAGTATGGGTTAGGCATATGAAGGTGTAATGTTGTGTGGCAAAGGAGTGCAGAGGTGGATGTGCATATCCCTACATGTGTAACCGTGAGGAGGAAGGAGAGTGAGTGAAGAAAAGGTGTAACAGTGTGTGTAATCTGAATAGTAGTCGTTTTCGTCGCTACTACTAGAAACTCATGTAGGCAGTTTTTTCACGAATTTATAAAAATAGCTACAGCTAGATTTAGACAAAGTAAAAAAAAAGACCCCAGGTATTTTTAGGAGATCTACATCAGGGAAAAAGTTTAGATTTTTTCAAAGACTGCAAAGTGGTTAACCGACACGGGAAACCGTGAAACTTTATAGTGTAATTTAAAATACCAAACTAGAGCGATTTTGCAAAAATTTTATGGGAACCCTAGGATGTTAAGAAGTTTCTTTTCCCAAGATTTTGGTCCATTCCAAAGTCGTTCGCTATTTTTGGCCGAATGGACTTTTAAGCCCTCGGTCCAGACACCGGTTCGGAATTTTCGGGCAAACTTTTTTCACCAAAATACTTTTTAGCTTGAGAATGACTTCGGGAGGATAAAAATAATATTTTTAAGTGCTTTTGAGATTTTTCTGGTGCCGAGAACCCTCAGGGAGGGGCATTTTGGTATTTTGCCACCTGGAGAGGGGTATTTTGATAATTCTCCCGGTAAAGTTTTCAAAGGACTTTTTAGTCCAAAAACGGTGGTAAAACACCTAAAAGTTTGTTTTGAAGTTGATTTGAGGTGTTGGAGTGATAGTGGACCCCGGGGGCATTTTTGGTAACTTGCCACTAGATGGGGGTATTTTGGTAATTTTATCGTGCAAACTCTAAATTTTGCGAATGCCTTAATTGAGCATTCTAGAATAACAAGAAGCGGGGAATGGGATGAAAATTCCTAAATAAAGGGTATCAGCACTAATGTGGTGCTCGGCTAGGTTAAAGACCTAGCTGTTGGGTCAGAGTAACCGACCGCTGTAAAACACGGTAAATAACTGATAAAATGAAAATAGAATAATTTTGTATTATGAGGGTTAGTGGCTAACGAGTAAAGTCTTATTTGATTAGGTGACCCTACTCGCCGCGGTTTGAAGTTATTAGGCTCGTCGGCTAAAATCCAGCCAGGTAAGGATAGTACGGTTCTCTGTATGCTAAGAATTTGCTCCTCGTGGCATACATCTCATTCATGATGTGAAGTATGATAAATGTTTTCCGGTGAATATGAGGTGTCGGTGGTTGTTGTGCCGGTACCTCTCGTGTCATGAAGTGTTGTTGTGGTTTTCGACTAGCTTGTTTCCTAGTCTACTCTGTGTGCGTTATTAATAATTCCAAGTTACTTTGTTGATCGCCGGTCACATGTATGACCGGAATTTCTTGTTGAGTGGTTTGTTGATCGAGGACATAAGGTGGACCATGTTCCCTTAGTCCGTCCAGGTGTTGTAATGTGTGTGCTTTAGCGATATCGTGGTTCGGGGACGAACACTCTTCGTGAGTTTCCTTCTGGTGCTTGATGTCTCCTTTAATTGTCTGAGACTGAGATGAACATCCCGGAGTATGGGAAATTATGTGAAAGGAGGGCCAGTGAAACGTAATCACCGGCAAACAGGATGTAGGGCGCGCGGTTCAAGTCAGTCGTGTCAATTGAGTCCAGTCAATCCGGTCAGTGTCTGCATTGCATTTGACTTTATTATGACATTGTGATTTTAATGGCTTGTATTTCATTGATGTTTAATTTGGCGATTTAGTGTTCACGTGAATTGTAGTCGGTCAGTCGGTTCTGTCAGTTCAGTTCATTAAATGTGGTGATAATGTTGTTCTGTTGGGCCTCAAAGCCTCTCAGTCTGACTAAAAGAAAAGAAAACATGTTGCTTGATTCATTGAATTTATGTTGTGTCATCCTTTGAAATTCTGGATTCTTGATATCGTTGAGATTGATTATCATTTCTCCCAAGGCTGTCACTTCATTGTCTGCGTTGTTCCTCGTATTATCTTTACTGGGTGATTTGCGCTCATTCCTCACCTGAAATGTTTCAGGCAGTCAGGGCGAAGTAGGGGAAACTTCGAGGAAAGGGAAGGAGAAGGCGCTTATTCAGTGAACAGAAAAGTAAGACGATGAGATGCGTATTTTGGAAATTAGACATTTTGTGTAAATACTTCCGATGTGCTCGTGTTGAGCTTTACGATGAAAATTTTTTAATGGATGGATTTTTTTGAAACCTTATGTATATTCAAGGTTGTTTTAGAATTTATCTGTATCAACAGGGTTTATAATGCAGTCATGACTGACAACCCGGCTCTGGTGACGTCACTTGGGTTGGGGGTGTCACAAGTACATGGGTATATAATGTGCATATGTGTGCACAGTATGTTGAAGAGAAAGAGGGTCTGCCATAACAGCCCCATGTACAACAATGTATGCCTTTTGTAAGTGATATATAGGAGTGTTTGAGGCTATCGTGAATATATGCTTTCGGCGCAGCCATGGTTCGGATGAATGGACGGTCTATAGTGGTGCACAGTATGGTTCGAACGTGGAAAAGCTGTGCAAAATTGTGGGTGTATGTGTGGTATTATGTGGTGGAATTTGGGATTGCAGTGAAATTGGAATTGTGTGGGTTTGTGTGGCTATAATGAGGGTGTTTTGTGTGTGTTTTGTACCCAACCATGCATGTGTGAGTGTGTGTGTTTCCTTGTGGTGTGTGAGTTTCCTTGTGGTGTGTGAGAAGTGTGTGTGAGGTGAACGAGGGGCTCCTAAACAGCCCCATATAGATGTGTTTGTGTGCTTGTATGTGTAAATAATGTGTGTGCTTGTGTAAAAACGTTAGTGTATATGTGTGTGTCTGTTTTGGTGTGTTCCACGGTGTGCTTGTGATTGTTGTATTGTGTGCGTTCGTTTCTCATTAAAGTTGTGTGTAAGGAGTATGTGTGTTGATGTGTGTATGTGTGCATGTGTGAAACTGAGAGTGAGAAATGAGAAGAACGGCCGTGAGATGAGCGAATGCAATAGAGTGGTACACTGTACTTGCTCAGTCATACAACGTGACTGTTGGGTATTATACGATTATCAAAAAATATTGAAACTTTAAAAAAATTTCTTAGGGTGGTATTAGAATTACTAGTAAAATTTTAGATTTTTCTAAAATCGTTAATTATTTTAATAATTTCTATAAATTTTGTTTTTCTAAAATTCATTTAGAGTCTTTTAAATCCTTATTAAATTTTGAAAAAATTAAAGCAATTTTTTATGATACAAAGAAGTTTAGTTTGAGTTTCACAAATTTTAGAGTTTGTATGCTACTAAATCCATATCGCTAGCAGAACGAATGATTTTAAAATGGTTTCAATATTTTTAAATCCTAAATTTAGTTTTAGTATTTTTCTATATATTACAAAGCTGTTATGAAAATTATGGGAATTTGATTTCAATTAGAGCATTAATTGTTATGTTTGGGCTTTTCTGGTATTTAAGAAAATTATTTTTGTTCCAAAATATTTAGAAATTCAGAAAATTCATATTTTTAACTTGTTATGCTGTTCTAAGCTATAAAATTATCTCGTAAGGATTAATTATGTATTTTGGAGTATCTTAATGCTTTAGAAAGTGTGCGGGGTTATCGGTTAAGTTTTGCCATACGTGAGACCCATTTTGGTTTGAGTTGAATTGAGAGTGTCGGAGTGAACAATGTTTAAGCAAGTTTTATTGGGCTCGTAGTGTTAAGATGTTAGATTTATTTTGATAGTAAAATTGCTTAATTTGGGTTAATTCAAGAATTTTGGAGCGAGCTTGATTAGCAGCGCATCGCTTGGATCGAGGTAAGGAACTTCATCTGAACTAAATTTCATCACTCTGATTTCAAATGTTTCATTATAAAATTTTTACGAACTTCAATTGTATGATTAATATGGAACTCCCTATGAAACCCCAACTTGAGCCTTAAAGCGATCATTTGAAATCTTTGTTGCTCATCTATTTGTCAATTCGATCATTATACAAAATTTTGAATTGTGTTTATTTCTTCTGAATATTAACATGAGTTAGTAAATCTGAGGAGTTATAAGGATGGTGTTTATTTTGGCGCTATAAGGATGGTCTCTTTAGTTTGGGTTGAAACTTGTACCAAAATAGACTAGTTAGTGTACATACGCATATGTAGAGATTATCTGAGCATTGCCTAGGTGACTTTTCTAATCTGTACTGCTCATGCTCAATGTCTTATGTTCTGGTTTATTGTATTTGAAATATTTTTGAAATGTTTATTGTTTTGGAAGGATCGAGTTGATACTCTTCCCTATGTCTATATCAAAATGCTGTGATTTTATTGGAAACTCTTTTAAAAATTATCGTTTGACTATATATGAAAAAAAAAATCGTTTGAATTGCTTTGTTTTTTTTTTTAATTCCTTGAATGAACTTACTGGGATCTCAAAAGCTCACTCTGTTTTGACTTCCTTTCTGCATGTAATAACCAGCGTTAGATTACTCAAAAATGGACTAGAGGCAAGCGAGTTAGTGAATTTAAGTTACCATATTATCCATAAGAACCCCAGCGTGGGTGATAGTATTATTTAAATTTTTAAGACTTATACTTGGTATTTTATTTATGACAGTCAATTGAGAGTATGGTTTGATTGACGGTTAATTGCTTTGATGATGGCTGTTCAGTTTGAGTTATGAGGACATTTTATCTTAGTATAATTGATTGAATGAGTGGTTAACTCTTTGAATTTTCTAGGGCATTACACCCACAAAGCTCACATTTGCTTCATTACATGTATATAATATACTTGCACAAAGATCTCAATTGAGACATGGAAACAAAAACCCTCATCAAATAGTTTTCACAGTTAATCACAACTTCAATTTGTTGTGGTCAATGTACAGTATAACATTCCATATTTATTTTCGTCAAGCAACTCATATTGTGACTTTGATCGATTATGTTTTGGGCCTTTCATAATATTAAAATGTTTTTGGGTGAACTATGAAAAAAATGACTAAAGTTTGGGAATTTTTTAGAAAATTTCTTTTTGGGTAAATATATGTAATGTGACTTAGGGGAATTCGCCATCCCATGTATTTTCTTCTCCTTCTTACGTAAAACTCTAAGAGAAAGGTGGCTAGGTCCAAAAAAAATTCCAAATTTCCGTATTGAGCTTATACCCAAGCTTTGACCAGCCATAATCTGCTCATCAAATACTTGATTTAGGCAATTCAAAAGCCTAAATCGTGTATTTTTTTTCAAGAGCTACGACATTCTAAGAGAAGTTGAATTCATTTAAGATTATCTTCAGGTCGAAAATCACATTTTTCCAAATTCAGACAGATTTCCTTTTTAGATTTTCGACTAGTCCTAACTTGTTCATTCGATATCCAATTTAGGTGATTCAAATGCCTAAATCGCGTAAAAAAAATTTTTTGAGATCTACAACTCTGTAGAAGGAGTCGAGTTTATCTAAGATTTTCTTCAAGCGCAAAATATCACATTTCTATTTGGGCAGATTGTTATTCTTGATTTTTATGCCAAATGGAGTATCGGAACAAAAATGATTAGAGCCAAGATCTGGTAGTAGGCATTTGAGGTCATATTCAAGGGAAAACATCGGGATTCGGTTTGCGATTCATGTAAGTGACCTTTGACCCTTCTAGTTTTCTTGTGTATACAGCTTATATGTTTATTTATCCTTGAGTGAAAATTGTTTCCAAGAAATAATTTGTTTGAGTGACGTTTATCTATTTTTCTAGAACCAAGGTGATTTTAGTGACACTAATTGTTTGTTACAAATTGGATCTGCATGTAAATGATATATATTCGAGAGATTATTACTGAATCTTATCTAAATTGTCTAGTGCAAAGTGTATGGTTGTCTAATTGAGATTGCTATTGGAATTTAATTGTTTTAGAAAATATAAGAAGGTGGGATGGTTGACCATTCGTGGTTCAAGGTTTGGTTTATGATAAATGAAAGGGTGGTTCTTGCTTACTCGATCCCTGTGCCCCATATCTAATGGGAGAAACTTAGATTTCAAGCCTGGGACAACGAGGCTTGTACGTTGACGTAATGCAATGCTCTTGAAATTTGTCGCCCCTACTTCCACAAAATATTTCTCCCGGATGTATGAGGGATTTAAGCCTTACTCGGGGGCTTGTACGCCGACCGCAGTGTACCGTTGGAGCAGGTGTTGGGATGGAACTGTTTTGTGATGAGATTTTCATGCTAAGTGACTTTTATGCCTCAGAGCTGTTTTACTTTGACTTATCGCGCTTTATCATATAAATTTCCATTCAGTGCTTTCAAATATTATTTCTCGATAAAGTTGCTATTTTGGTTAGCTGAATTATTTTTGACATGCTACAGTCCACTTAGTTGGGTCACATGTTACTTACTGAGCACGTGAAAGCTTACTCCTTACTTATTATTTCAGGTTTGAAGGTAAGGTGATAAGGATGAACGTGGGATTGGAATTTTACGGTGGAGCTCCTAATACTGCATTAGATGAGTTGAGTTCTAGTATAAATGTTTTTTAAAAAAGATTTTAATGACATCGAAATAGTATATTTTTATTTGGAGTTGTAAAGGTTCTAATTTCTGTTGCAGTCTATATTGATTTTAGCGAGTAAGGCCTGGCAGACCACTTGGTTAGAGTCTAGCGAGTCTGGGGCCGATCACGAACTAGCTCACGGGCCCAGCTATGGGTTCGAGTCGTGACAAAGATGGTATCAGAGTAGACTCTCCTAAGCTTAGGCTGGGCTATCTAATTGGGTTGCCGATAGTTGGTGGAAATAAAGGCAAGTTTAGGTATATCCCACATTTAGAGGATGGTTGAGGGCAAGGAAGGGTGAACCGGGTAGAATCCACATTGGCTAGAAAAAACGTTTTTGGACTATGTACAATTGAACCTTAGCAAGGATGCTAAGGCATAAGGGGGGAAGATTGTGATATCTCACATGGGCTGTGGAATAATTTTCTTATTAGCCTTATAAGGCCCAACTAAGGAACTTATAAGTACCTACTTGGCTAGTTCTTTAGAGGGAGGCAGTGCCCTATGGTAGGGGCGTTGGTCAGATCGTTACAGATGGAATCATTTCTGTCTTGATCCAAACCCATGGCTAGGCCCATGAGCTAGGTTCGTGATTGGCCACAAACCATAGTAGTTCGACCCTGATCATATATGAGGCGACCTACACTTCGGTCTTAGACTCGAACTAAGAAAATGAATAGACTCTTTCTATGATTTTTCATACTAGAAATGAAATGTGATCACAGGAAAGGAAAATAATTCTAGACTACTAAACTAGAAAACAGGAAAATATATCCCGCGAGGCTACTTGCCTAGACGACTGGGGAACGCTTTACGCGAGATCCGCGATGCAAGAGACTTAAAACTCTTTAATGCTAATTTCTCTTAAGTGATGATACATGAGAAATGCAATAAAAGCTCTAGGGAGGAAAAACTTATCATTTGAAAATATAGGCCAAGGACCCTATGTATACAGGTCTGGGACGCCATAAATGATAAAAGTGACCATGCCAATTTATAATCAGATGATAAGACAATGTTTAGTAAAAATCACGAAGTGACAAAAGTCAACTAATTGGCCAATTTGTCGAAAACCTGCTGATTCATCCCATATTTTTATAGAATTTTTTTCGAATGTTGAGACATTATATGACCCTAATACGATAATTATCTCTGATTTTGCAGATGAAATGTACCAGATTTGGCAATTGTATTATTTTTCACATAAATGAGTAATTTAATCAATTGCATCAACAATAATTAATATATGACCAATTCCTAAAATCTTATGGACAAATCACAATCTAGACACTTGGATTAGACTCAAATAGCTGGACTGGACTGAACCATATTGTTGACTTGACTACTAGACAACTAGACCAAACTACTGGGCTACGCTAGACTATTGGACTGGACTAGACAACTGGACTAAATTTATTAAGTTATATTATCAGGCCTAGCTCCTAATAATAAATTCTAAATAATAATAATTTTTAATAGTACTTTTACTATTAAAAAAAATGACTGCAAAAATTGATGTATCTACGATAAAGGCAATAGTTAGGATCACCACTCTTTGTTTCCTCATCGGGCCTTTTAATCCTTAGCAAATTTATAAGGTCTTCCATCACCGACTCGTCAAAAAGTTCTTTGACAATTTTGTCAAGGAAAGAAAGTTTCTTCAATCCTTTCTTTCAAGGAAGGCATGTTCTATCTCTTTTCAACATCACTCTTATTGTCACTAACGATTTGTTTTTTCCTCATTTTTAAAACTGTCGTTTCAATCTTTTTTGACTGCTCTAAACCTTGTCTTCTTGATCGAGGTGCATTTGTGCACAAATCATTGAAACCATCAAAGGTTTGAGATAGAAGGCGTACAGAGTGTTCATGCCTAAATTGTATAGGCACATTTACAACAATTAACCCTGGTTGATATTATGAGAACAACTGTAAGTAAGAGTTTGCCACCTTGCAATGAAGTCTGACGCCAATTCATTGTGGCGCTACTTTGTATTGATCAGCTCCATTATATTCTCTCGTTGTTCTACATTTATGAACTAAAATTCCTTGATCAGGGTGTCCCACTATACGACCGCTCTAGAGTACACCATAAAATATGGTCCCTCCAAAGATATTACAAAAAGTTTTAGCCAGAAAAGCTTATTTTTGCTAGATGGGCTATATGAGTAATGAAGTGGGCCACATGTTATCTCGAATTTCCTTTCCTTTTGAACCTCTGGAATTCCGGACGAGTAAAGGTGGGCAGAAAAGGGACTTGGTCTAGCCAAGATGGGTATGGTTTTGTTACCAGACTGGTGGTGGGAGTGGTCTCGTTTTCAGCTTTCCTCATTTCCCTTTTTACCACACTATCAATGTAGGACATGAGGTTTTGGTCCAAACTTTGACTCATTTCGATGTCTTTTTGGAATAACAATCACCTCCTACACAGGCTTGTCCCTTAGTCATAAAGCCTTTTGCTTGGACATGGCATCTTTATCTATCATGATGGGATTTCGTCTCTGCCAACACAGTAGTGACATTTGATAGTAGAGTTGTGAAGTTCTTTATTTGCACCATTGTCACAGCCATTTGATGATTCTTTTGAGCCATTTGAGCTTCTAGCCATGCAAGCTTATCATCAGATAAGAAATTATCTCCGTCTTTACCATACTATTTTGAGCATTGACTATCTTCAGGATTTTCACACCAAAAGGAGATGGAATCGAGGCGGTATAGCCACTTTTATAAGACACCGACTCCTCGTGCATTTTTTTAAAAGAGTGGGTTGGACGTTGTATTAATAGGTACCCCTTTGACTGGCATAGAGCCGGTAACATGAACTGAAATGTCCTCCCGAGGTACCCTTCTTTTATCTTTCCTCTGGTCAGCACTTGATGCTATAGAGCTTTGACTGTCATCCATATGCACTAATTTCCTCATGCTCCTTTAGGCTTTGGCTGTTGATTTATCCTTCATTACTTCATTCCAATTACAGGTGACTCCGTGGACCTTACCTTACCTGTATCAAGACTCAGTGTCCTATTGAGACTTGCAGCTATGGCGGCTATATCGATCAACCTAGGATAATTGGTTTTGAAAGATAAATCTAGCCTTATGCCCACTAGATTTGATCCAACCACTATTGTAAAAACAAACTCCTCATTTTTAGCTTATTTATGTGGCCAGACATGTGGGACATATCCCTTAGAGTTTTCAAACACATCGGACCTGTTCAGTTTGACATTGGCTCCCAAAGGCCTTGCCCTGCCAACATTCATTGGTGATTTACTTTAATTTGTACCTTTCATGTCCACTGTGAACAATTGCCCTAGGGCTATTCCGAGATCCAGTAGAGTTTATAGAAAGTACACCCCTGATGGTCCAAGTATTACCCGCAGGTTGCAAAGTTGAGCGGATTGGAAATAACCTTATGGGTAATGTTGGTGATGTCTAGAGATTCCAACTAGTTATGGCCTTTAAGGCATCATTTCTCTCAATGGTGAAAATATCATGTGTTGGTGACTACCCTTATCAGGTGCTAAATGTGCTCCCTTGGGACATTGTGACCTTAGCCTATTCTCGAGGGGGTTTATTACTTTGGTTACCCTAGCCCCATAGGCTATGTGACGCAGACCTTTAAAATTATGAGACGGAAACCTATAGTACATGGGATAAGGCCCCTTAGGAATATGAGGTCGTAGCCTATTTTCCACAAGCGACGGGCCCCTAGGAACTCGTGGTCTTCACATAGAGGTAACAACGCATATGGTCCCTAAACTTTTGGCCATTCTTACCTGTAGTCCATGTAGTTCAAAATTGGTAAGATTAGTCCCTATACTTTTTAACTTTACCTACTGAAGTCCTTTTTCACACGATCGTCTATTTTTAGCTGTTAATATGCCTTTTGGTGGGGTATCTTCGTCCCTTCACCTCCTCTGTTTCCCTCCAAAATTAACCCTATAGCGTATTTTGTCAAAGCAGATGGAGTGTTGAACGGTTGTGAGTAATAGCAAGAGATTAGGTAAGAATTAGGGCTTTATTTGTGTCAATTAGGGTTTGATTAACAACTTAAGTGTCTATTAGGGGTTGAACAGGGATTTTATTGATTGAATTGAGCATATTATTTGTTTTAGGGTTTTGGTTTGATTGCGATTCCATAAGTCTCAAAATCAAAGTAACGTGACTTGGAAAAGAGTTAAGGGGTGTTAATTTTGGCAATATTACGTTGTACAATATATTGTTCAGACTTTTGGTGCTTTATTGCTTTAATTATGCGCTTTACAGTAATTTATATTAATATATGGGAAATTATTGCTTTTTAGGTTTTTTGTTAACTTCACCTTCACCCATGGAGTGATAATGATGATTGACTCCCGTGAAAGGAGCGAAAGGCATCGAGTACTTATTTGTATGGTATGTGGTGTCGAAAGTCACGACATCCCCAAAAATGCTTATAAGCTAGCCTCGAACGACCGTTGACCCAAAAAATTGTACTAACTCGATGCTCGTCGTCAAGTTTATAATCGAAGGTAAACTGCGGATCCTCTATCTGCATCCGTTTCAATAGGCTCATTGTGGATTGAGCATCATTGAGGTCACACGCGGCTCGTCTATGGGTTCGGACCGTGTTACGAACGTCTGTCGTGTTGAAGTTTAAATTTTGAATTCCCCCAACCTGTTCAGCAAGAACATTAATCATGTCGGTGGGTCCTAGCCGCGCATTGCTTATTGTGTGAATTAGGCTCCTTGCGACCTTACCCATCTTCTTGTGTTGATGCATCTGACTCACCTTAGAAGGGATTACTAACGGGTGATTGTGTGCCAGTTTCAGGCTGGTAATAAGCCAATGATCTTGCTTGGGTTTATAGCTTACGAACATCTTGACCTGGCAATTTGTGAGCGCAAAGCAGTCCAGTCTTCTACGCGAATATCTTATTTCGTCATCATTGCCTACGTGTGTCTTATTTTGCTGTGGGTTTCTGCCCCTATGACACTCGTATAAGCAAGAGCATATCTTTTTTGTTACGTTGTTTATTCTTGTAATCTTTATTCTAATGCCAAAACCAACCCTCAATGAATACGCTCGAAAATATTCTTCAGCTTCTTACAATGTTTGAAACGTTCATGCTAGATACGGATGACTAGCATCTACGGGGGTGTTAGAACTCGACACAAAATCAGACATTGTAAAACAAGACCTATATAGAAATAGACTACACTTAACAATCAAATAGCATTTCTAACTAAAAATATTACCTAAAAATTACCTTGGCGAATAGACCAATTTAGGATGACAAATATACCATATACATAATCTCAAAATTGTCTCCAATTTAATAATTATTAATTTATTGACATAACAAATTAAAATTACTAAGATAAATAGACAAATTCATCATGCCAAAATACAACAAACATATCTCAAAAAATTTGAATTTAAATAGAATAAATTTTTCGAAGTTAGGGAACCTCAAAAAAATGAATTTGTTTAAAGTTAACAAATTAATTTCTAGAACATCACAAATTGATGAATAGAGTGACAAATTTCTAGAACATCACAAAAAATCTATATATTTTTGTCCAAAAAAAAATTATACTTTATCAGTCAATCCATAAAGAAAACTTCACCATTCACAAATTTACCTTGCTTGAGTGAACTTGAAGCAAGTGTTACTCAAAGCTTGAAGGGAGCTAAAAATGGAAGCAAGTGAGTCTGAAGGAGAAGAAAATTGTGCTGAAAGAGGTGAGAAAGTTTTGATGAAGAGGCAATATTGTCCGCGATACTGTATAGCGGACATCATTAAACTTTAAGATACAGAATTAAAGGTACAGAAATTAATGGAAGTGTGTTAGTCGTGTCAGGCAAAAGTCGTCCGCTACACAGTGTAGCGGACGAATTTTTGACTGTCGCATGTCAGGAAAAAAAAGTTGTCCACCATACAGAGTAGCGGACGGAGGAGGAGGGGCAGTCTGGTAAAAAGTTCCATTTGCTACACTATGTAACAGACAACTGACAGCTTTTGAAAAAAAAAAGATCTGGGATGGACGGCTAGATCGCGCTAGCAAAATCTCCTATTTTGCTAGCGCTATCAACGGATCAACTGTATGTGTGTGTGTGTGTGTGTGTGTGTGTGTGTGTGTGTGTGTGTGTGTTACCAATGTATCCATTCCATACGAATATGTTCCCCAGTGTAGCCTTTATGTGGTGCATTCATAGATTAATGAGGGCATACCCGTAGACATTATAAGGGTGTGTGTTGGAGGGCATGGTGATGGAAGGTCGCTACTTCTGAAGGAAAAGTTGTGCCTCCCACTCCACCTTCAAACCTAGCCCGAAAGCTACTCATAACCCTAAAAATCTCTAAACAGAATTTGGGTTTGGAAATGGAAAATGAAAAAGAAATGTCAAGGTGAAAGCGTTGTTACACAGTAAAATAAGCTCTCATGCTATAGTAGAACGTATCTTCCTCCTTCACAATCTCTTTATTTATTTATTATTATCTTTAAAGTACACTAGCCATGTAATTGTGATTTTGTCCAAGGGTGGGGAAACTAGGAATTTTTGTTACATTTGTCTTTTGCAAAAAAATTTATGCATCACTCAATTGATATAAAAATAATTTGCACACGCACCGCGTGTTCAAAATGCGCATAGAACTTATTTGGATACCATTTTTAAAATTACAAAAATAATACAATTTAATTAAATACCACGTTAAAAATTAGGAAAATTCATCTGTGGTTTGAGTAGCATTAAAAAAAAGTGATACATAAAAATAAAAATAATTTGCACACGTATAGCATGTTCAACATGCGCAGAGAACTTATTTGGATACCATTTTTAAAATTACAAAAATAATACAATTTAATTAAATACCACATTAAAAATTAGGAAAATTCACCAATGTGGTTTGAATAGCATTTTCCATACTTATATAAATCAAATAAGCACTCTGAACCTCAATAATATATTTAGAAAATTTTGGTCAAGAGTGTTTGAATTTGTTGGTTTGTTTTGTAAACATAATTTAGAAACAAACCACACTAAAAAAATCTAAAAACAAAAAACATGAAATTGGAAACTTGAAAAAATGATTTGCCTTTAGTCTAGCACAACTACCAATATTCGACGGTGCTTGTAAGCCCAGTCCTTGATTGAGGAATACATTGGGTACTGATATCCCACATCAGATACCAAATACTATGAGATGAAACTCTGTCCATGGAATCATAATTACTAACTTTGACTAGCCCTATTAAGGTAAGTATTGTCCTGTACCCGTGAACCAATTCATTACATATGGCACGAGAGCCGACTCTTGATAACCCGATGAGACTATCCAGTCCGGTTGCCAGTGATTGGAGAAAATGAACACAAGTTCAAGTATGCCCAATGTCAAGAGAATGATTGGAGTAACGAATGGTAAGACAGATATATCCAACATTGGCTAAAGAAAAAAATTCTAGGCTTTATGCATTTAGAGGAAATAATGTAAAATCCTCCGTTGGATATGGTATCAAATTAGTCTTATAAGACTCTGCTGATGAACTCATAAGTACGTACTTTGACTAATCCTTTTGAGGGAGGAATTAGCCTGTGAACTCGATCGTTACATGGTTGGTTCGGGATCAATGGTCCCAGCCATCTAAGATCGTTAGGTATATCATAAACTAACACTAGGCCTTCTTTAGCCTCTCATGTCATCACAACCGTCAAATCCCATGATCTTAAATGCTCAGGACCAAATGTCCAAAAAGATAAAATACTTACTCCCTTGTTTAACATTGTTAGGCACTTCTATTCTAATTCTACATACCTTGAGAAGGAACAATCTATGTTTTGGGACCTAAAAGTGATTAAGCTTCACATCGTACCATCATTCCAAAGTAATTTAAAAGGGAATTTCAAAAACCGGAAGTCTAAATTTTAACAAAAGACAACGGGTTAAAATCGACTAAACAGAGATGAACCCTGACAGGTTTGGGTATCCAGAAGCAGTTATGGTCCAGTATTCTTTGTTCCCTGAATTGATTATGTTCTTTGTCCTAGCTAAGTAATCAAGCTCAGACATTTTGCATTGCAAAGAAGAGATCCTGCCTCAGACCCCTGAACCCGTTAATTCGTCTTGTTCATTTTGACAGTTCCTGTCTAGATTCTACCCCTCTCGGTTAGCGGACACAGACACCCCTAACTGAAAGAGCAGTCTGGAATTGGGATGTTGGTAGACGGTTCTCTCACTATCATCATCATCATCATAGTTATAAAAATCGAACCAAGCAGAACCTGCCGATCGGACCAGTGAACCGGTGACTTCATGGATCCCGTGACCAGTTTTGCACTTGAGACCGATGACGTGGCATAAACCGGGCTAACACCATTGACACGTTTATATTTGTAAAATATATGATACAGTTATTGGTGCTAAGGATTGAATCTAAGAAAGAAGGTTTATTCTACTTCCATAGCGTAGTTACCCTACTTCTTGGCCTTCGACCCCCTCACTCAATGCGGGTTAGGGAGGTTGGTGGAGGGGTGTGGAAGTTTCAAGAAATTGCCACAAAAGGCAGGGTGACCCCATTTCCGAAGCCACAATGGAGAAGCAAGTGAAGTTTCGATCTAACTGTGCTTTTGAAGCATCATTTGCTGTTCTAAACCTGCATGTAAAGCAGTTGCACGGGAACTCTTATAGAAAGCAAAGTATACGTCAAGGTGAGACAGGCCAAACATTAACATGAAATTATAAGCATAGAAATACAGCACAATACAAGATTATAAGCGAACAAGGGCGGCCACTGCATCAAAATCTGAATCATGTTGCTGCAAATCAAACATGCAACACTATAAGGATCTTAGTTTGAAGGTAAAGAAGTCTTTAAACTTTCCCACATAGCTGGACCTTCCGGGTCTACATGAACAAAATATCTTACAAATCGTGTGTCTGAACATGCAAGCAACGTGCTCAAGGATAACATGGGCTTCGCTGCACCTCTCTTCCTCAGCCATACATACATCGACAATCTCTGAATAATTCTATCCATGTCGTAACATAAGTATGATGGAAATGCCACGATAGATTCCAATGGGTAACCTAAACAGTTCCTCAAACAATCAATCTTTCTCTCAAGCACATCTTTGGTCTGGTTTAGAGCTGATGGAGCTTGTTTGATCATACTTGATACATCATTGCAATCCAAACCAGCATGTACAAGGCAATCAAATCTCTCCTGTAACTGGTCCCCTCTCCCACGGAACTTTTTCAAGGCTTTTGCCATCTCATCTGAGTTCTCAGTGTACCCTATACTCAGCAAAAAGGTTGTTTTCTCCAAAAGTCTGTTGGGATTTCTCGATGTTGTTTGTTCAACGACCTTAGTATTTTTAGAAGCCAAACTGATCAACTTCAAAGGATCTTCCTGTATAATTTGACGCAATGTATACCTATCGACCTCTAAACTTTGCCAGACAGTTCTTGGCCCTTTCAGAGTATGTAAACCAAGCAGTTGCATATGGGCAGTTACAATATTTGCAATTACCGCTGTATCCATTCCTATCTCAAACAGGAAATACACTGCCTTCCAGAGATTCTTTGCAAACTTTTCTGACAAAGCTTGAGGATTTTTTAAGAACAATGCATAAACTTGATTCATCTTAAGCCCCAGCTTGAGTAACCGGCAAACCAATATATATATTCTTTTCCCAGAACCTTCCAAAAGTAGAGCAGGGTTCATCTTAAACAAAACCCCCATTTGTGTCTCGTTATAACCCACTTCAGTAAGAAAACTCATCGTATCAAGCATTCTATTCCACTTGTACACACTTTTATAAGACAAATAGCGTCCGATCCAATCACTGCCAAATCCCAATCCTTTTAACTTCTCAAGAACCCCAACAAACTCATCATTGACATCACCAACCAAAAGAGAAGGGCAGCAACTAACCAGCTTGATCACTGTTGATCTACTCAAACCTAAATCCTCGTAAGCCCTGAGTTTCATGGCCATGATCCCATGATCATATCTGAATATCTCAGTTGCATCCTTGTACATCTTACCAATCTTACTCCGAGGAATCCCATAATCGCAGAGAAGATGAAAATTCTCAAGCAAGACATCATCATCCACTAAAAACATCAAGTCCCTAGGAAGAAGAGATTGGAATTCATGTGGGGCCAAACCCAAGCTCTCCAAAAAAGGCTCAAACTCATTTACTGGATGGTATCTAAAGAACTTGGACAATGCCCGTGATACGTCTTGATCGGTATCAACCTTGGAGAGCAAGCTTTGAAGGAAATTTGGCGAATTCTTGCTTATGTGCTCTGCGTCAGTGAACGGGAATCCTCTAGTACAATGCAAGTAGTCAAAGAAGGCAACTTGTGCCTCGGTTCTAGCAACCCGCGAAATCCGGTTACCAGTGAGAGATATTGGTGTCTGTGTGGGCTCAATGTGGGCAAGTTTGGTGTTATGGGCAGGTCCAGAACAGCGAAAGCATCGAACTGTTAGCAAGGCGAAAGATGGGGTACAAGTGGTAGAGGGTTTACAATGAATAGTAGGAGAGAGGAACATTTGGTTAAGTTGGGAAATCATTTCAGTGATAACAGATGCCCTTTTACTAATTCCACGGATTAGCATGACAAATTATAAAAGGGATAATTGGCTGGGTGGGAATTCTAGCTCAAATCTTTTGTGGCTCATCCAACTTTCAAACAAGAGTTCTCGATTTCTAGTACAGTAGTGTTCTTTCGTTTTGATGGGAAATTTATAGAATGAATGCGAGGCAGCAACCAGACAAGGAAGAGAAATTTCAGAGGTGGGCAATGGCTTTCGTACCTTCGATTTAATGGGTATCTTTCCAGTTTGTCTTCCTTTGCTCCAGGATTTGAGATAGTGCCGCTCTACTGGAATAGGCAGTAATTGAGGCTTTCGGGCTAGGGGATGGAGAGAAATGGCCTTGGCTGCTGAAAGCCTTAAACCCTAAAAGCTTGTAAAGGGCGGTTCAGTTCAGGGTGCGTCCCCGAAAAGAAAAGAACTGCCCTTTAAAAGCTTGTAGGCAGCAACGGTGGCTTGTGGCGACGATGACAGCGGTGATGGGTCTTGAGGCGGTCGGAGCTAGTAGTTGCCGATCTCACCCAAACGGTGGCTTCAGACAAGACGATGATGCTGTCAGATGTGGTGGTGATGGGCAGAAGGGTAGTGGAGGTGGTGGACAGTGACAGTAAGTAGCGATTTGAAGAGTGGCGGTGGCCGGAGTTTCTCTTGATACTTAACAACCGGTGGGATTCAAGAACAGAGGGGGGGAAGGGGCTGTGTGTTCAACTAGGGGTCGATAATCGTGGAAGGGCGGTGGCAACGAAGGAGATGGTGGAAGGATGGCGACGACAGCGATGGTGGACCGGCGGTGCCTACTGTGATGAGAAAGAAGAAAGATTTAGGGTTTAGGTTATATTAATGGCAAATGACGGGGTTACCCTTAATTAAAAAAACTTAAGGATGTGTTTGGAGATTTTGAAATATTTCTAAATGTCATCATTTTGAAATTCCTTATTTACAAATTTTATAATTTTGAAATATCTTGTTTGTAAGAAATAAAGTAAAATGTTGTTAAAAAGGTAGGAAACAAGATTCCTAAAAAATAGGAAATTAATTGTTGTGAATTTGTTTACTGATTAGAGTGGATTTGACAAATAACTACTTCAAACTAGTGATTTGAACTGTAAATTTCGAGACCCCAAATCTACAGTTCAAATCACTCCAAAATTTTGAAAATTTCTTTTTGAACTATTTAAACAAGATATTTTGTCCAAGTGATTTACATATACCTTACCAAAGTCAAATTCTCAGTCCAAATCATATATCCAAACACACCCTAAGCTTTTTAAGGGAGGGTATTTTTGTTAGAAGTCTGAAATGTGAGGAAAAGACAAAAATGCCCCCACTGTTGGGCACACTAACAGCTGAAAATAGACGGACGTGTGAAGAAAGACTGAACGGACTAAAAATTAAAAACTACAAGGACTATTTGTATGAATTTGAAACTACAGGAACTACAACCAAGAATGGCTCGAAGTTCAGGGACCATTTGTATTGTTTCCTCAAAGAGATATCACTAGCCTTTTTTTTTCCTTTTTCTTTCTTTGTATTTCATTTTTGTTTTTTTAGGGGGGAAAACGGAATGAGGAAAAGGGTGGGAACGTCAGGGGTAAATGCACTTTACCCCTGTACTTTTTTTTATATATAAGCTTTACCCCCGTACTTTGAGGCAAAAGTAATATGACCTATTTTTTTTTTGTAAAAAAAGGTTAAGCTAAATATACTCATATTCCCCAAAAGTGGGCAATGGATTTCGTCCAACTTAATCATGTAGGCACCTTTTGAAGACCAAAATACCCTTTTTATAGTTACACAAACACACAAAACCACACTCAACACACAAACACACACCCAAGCCATCGCGGTTGCCCCTTCCCTCATCACCCACAAACACCAGCACCGTACACGCACACACACATGCATTACATGTTCCCCCCTCCCCTTCTCATCACCTACCAACACACACACAAACTGCACACAAAAACTGAAAACAGACAATTATACTGCGAAACACACGCAAACACACACTCATACCCACAAAATACACTTAAAATACAGAATTACACTACACACACACTGAACATGCACAAACATACATGCACGCCCATGCACACACTGATCACTCACAATCGTAATCACCTATAAGTGCGCACGTGCACACACACACCGATGGGGATGGGGGTGGGGGTGTGAGTCTGGGTGTTGATGGGACTGGTGGGTGGGGGGGTAAGCGATCGTGTGCACGCGCGCTGTGTGTGCGCAGTGTGGGATGAGAGGATGTGGGTGTCGGTGAGGGTGTGGTTGTGGGTTCAAGGTGGGTAGGGTGTGTGTTTCTGGTGATAGGGTGAAGATGGGCGAGAGGGGGCGCGACTATCTGTGTGTTGGAGGTGTCTACGCATGAAGGGCTGGGGAGTTATTTCTATGTGTATAGTGAGGGGAAGGGGGACCGAGTGATGGGTAATGTTTGTAGGCATGTGTGTAGGGTTCTGTCGCGTGCGCGCGTGTGTGAGTAAGAGAGGGAGGGAAAGGAGGGAGAGAGAGAGACTTTGTGCGTGACTCTGTGTGTGTGTGTGTGTGTGTGAGAGAGAGAGAGAGAGAGAGAGTTTGGGGGTACCGGGGGAGAGGGGTTGTTTCTTTGTGTGTGGTGTTGGGTGTGGGTGTGGGTGTTGGGATAAGTGATCTGTAATGTCTGCAGGTGTGCATGCGGGGGTGTGGCAGATGAAAAAAGGTTGGTAAACTGTTGGGGTTTGAAAATTTTGTGGATAGAAAGGGAATAATTTTGACATTTCAAAAGAATTTATTAAGCCTGTACAATTGTGCCCACTTTCAAAGAAGAGAGGGTCATATTGTTGCTGGCAAAGTACAGGGGCAAAGGGTATTTACCACCGGGAACCTAATTGATAATTTCACTTCAATGCTGAACCAATGCATTTTATTTTTGTATCACACGAATAACATCAGTTTTGAGTGAGTTAACACAGTTTTAAAGTAGACTTATTGTTCTAAAACAAGACTATACAAATTGCATAAAGAGAACCAAGAGATATATAAGAAGCATACCCCAAGTAGTTTAAGCAACTAGCAAAGGCCGACGTTGACAACCAATGGCTCTTTCACCTCCGCCGTGACTACTTGACACTCGCTCGCCAATATCTCGACATTCAGTTGGCCTTTTGTTACCATGAGGCTGGTTTGGTTGCAAACCAATTAGTGCAAAGGCCGGTAGCCTCGATGTTAATTCACTACAAGAAAATTCATTTTTAGGGACGGAATTTTTCGTCACTAAAAGTGGATATTCCATCGATGAAGACTTTTAGAGACGAACTGTCCGTCGCTAAAAGTTCGTGGGCAAAAACCCATCACTAAAAGATTAACAACGGAATTTGGTGGTCCCTCGGCAAAAATTCAATTTTTACTGACGGAATTAATTACTCTTAGCAATGGAATTTTCATTGTTAAAGATATTTTCTATATTTTGTATAATATTTGAATTTTCTTTAAAAAATATTTAGCGACTGAATTTCCGTCGTTAAAAGTCCATCGCAAAAGTCTTTAGTCGCTTTTAGAGACAAAATTTTGTTGTAAAAGTTAAAAAAAGGATATTTTTCATTTTTGCTATTTTTTTTATAAATTTAAACATATTTCAAACAATTAACCCTAACCAACCAATCCAACAACAATTTAATTCTTAAACTAAGATTCATCGTTTACTAAATTCCAACTGATACAAATAAAATTTAATTCATATTCACCACGAACTAACACTTAATACAACAAATTACATGTTCAAAAAATATAATAAATCACATTGTACAAATCCCGAAAATAAAGTTATAAGTTTCATTGAAACTACAAAAATATAGATCATGATCCTTGCTCCGAATCCTGTACAATATCTCTCTGCCCATAATTGTTACTTGTTTACCTTTATCGATCACAAACTGAAAAAGAGTATTAGTTGTGCACATTCGTTTACAATGAACAAAATGAATAAAAAGTTGTCTAGTGCTCATGTTCCTTTTTGTAAGTATTTCTTCTTGGTTTAAAATGAGTGATTATGACTTATGTGAAAAGATTAGATTATGAATTCTTTTTTTTTTTGTTTCCATCTTCCCCTTTCTGTTTTGAAATACACCATGCCTAGGCCCTTACCCTAGGATGTCCTCACGTCCTCAAATTATTTTGCACCGACAAATCATGATGCAAATATACCTACTTGAGCAGGTAATTGTTTCTTACCAAAAGTTAAGAGTCCAAACCTAAAAATGTGATGCACACGGAGGATATGTGTAGCCTTAATGCAAGTTGTGCATATGTGCAGACGAAGTCACTAGAACCACTTCAATAAGAAAAAAAAAGGTTATATTATAGATTGGGTTAAACAAACGAACCACCCCATCCAAGCCACATTCAAGAGAGTATATGTGAACCTCAAATCATTGGAAATGATCAACCATGTCTATTCCAAGATAATCACTTCCAAGGCAGTTCCACAAGAACGCACTACGAAATATAGAGATTTGCTGAATGCAATCAAACGTAAATCAGCGTTTAGTAAGTCACTTAATTTTCACGTACTACTTGAACACAGATTAACAGGAAGAAAGTCACTTCATTTTCACGTACTACTTGAACGCATATTAACACGAAGAAAAAAGCAATAAACAACAAAGAATAACTAATGCATTATTGGTCCATCTCTTAACGATCCTATTTTTTAGTCCTTGTTACCCATCCATATATTTTAAAACCACACCTCATCAGGATTTTGTCAAAGTATAATAGGAGTACTCCGTCTCAATATTGCTCTAAGACCTTCAAATGATAAAGTACCTCTCCACATCTCTAACATAACATAACATCTTAATCATCAATTAATACCGTGTCATTAACAAATAACATGTACCAAGTATCTCATCCTCAATCTCTCACTAAGCTTGTACATAATCAAAGCGAAAAGAAACAGGCTTAATACAAATTAGTGATTACCGGTGAAGCCCAACCATAATGAAAAGCTTATCAGTCAAAACAATGGTTGTTATCTCATCATTTTTTGCTATGTCATCCATATTAATATTCACATTCAACATATTTGACCGACATTCCTTTATTTTGTGAAGCCCACCACAAAATTTTTCTTCATTCCCCTTTTGTGCTTTTCTTAAATAATACTCGTATGTATGAATAGCTTTTATGTTCCTTCAAATATCTCTCCATCAATTATATAACAAAGATAATAGCTTTTATGTTCCCCCTGCACCCCCCCCCCCCCCACATAGAAACACGAACACGGTGCCCCCCACCCCCCCAACCCACTCACACACATCATACCTACAGATACTGACAGACACCCAAAAACACGAAGACAATGCTCTTGCCTTCTACAAAATGCAAACACACTTCTAATTTCATTCGAATTGAAATTCACCTATTGCGTTGCCTATTTTCTTGCACCGTTAGAAATTCATTCGAATTGATAGAATGTGATACCCACAAGTTCTTGAAAAATGTGTTTTGCACAAATTAATACAATAAATGACTACATGACCTTTTGTTTCTTTTTCTCTCCCACTTACGTCCCTATTGCTTCTCCACTCCAACCAAACCCCTAACCTTACCCGCCAGCAATGCCCCAACCCAGCCCCATCCACCACCACGACTAGTGTTGTCAAAGGGCCGGGCTTGGGCCGGCCCAGCCCAAGCCCATCGGGCCTGCTGTGGGGCCGGGCCAGTGGGGCCGGGCCGGGCCGGGCCGGGCCTGCCGAAGGCAAACCTAGGCCCAGTCCAGGCCCTGGCCCTAGGCCCAATAGCTAGGGCCGGGCTTGGGCCGGGCCCGGGCCCGGGCCCTTTTTTTTTTTTTTTTTTTTCTTGTTATTCAATTTTAAATTTCATCTCTAGGCAATATTCACAATTTAACGAACCTAATCTTTATCCTTTTATTTCATTATAAGTAATATACATATATATGTATGTATGTATATACATATTTATTTGTTAGCCATTATATTTTTTATTATATGTTAAACATTTTCATACTCTTCTTGGTGAGCTTTATTAATAAAATCTTAACACATAAAAATTTATATAGAAAAATAATAAATGTATTCATAGGCCCTCCTCCTTTTATCCGGGCTTGGGACCGGCTGCTTGTAAACAAACAGGCGAAGTTACCTATTTTTTTATATATACGAAAAAATATATATCTTGCTTGTAAAAATTTATTTTATATATATGGAAAAAAAGTATATTTTGTGAAAAAATTTATTCTTAAAATTCTAACAATCAAAATAATAATGCATGTCTATCCAAAATATCAGCAATCAAAGATCAAGAAATCTGCAACGTCAACCAAAAGGATCAAAAGAGGAAAATAAAAACAAATTACCTAATCATCCAGAAGTACTTCAATATCCGAGTCACT
This sequence comes from Escallonia herrerae, assembly GCA_033070095.1. Lineage (NCBI taxonomy): Eukaryota > Viridiplantae > Streptophyta > Magnoliopsida > Escalloniales > Escalloniaceae > Escallonia > Escallonia herrerae. Next base: position 81,653 of record JAVXUP010001672.1, on the reverse strand, counting down.
GCTCTTCCTATCATCAATCGGTTTATCTTGCTCGCGGTATTTCGCATCAAGATAATCCTTCCAACATACACATAGCTCGAGCGACTCGGGGTTAAGACGACTCCTCCTGTCATCCAAAACCCTCCCGCTGGCTGAAAATGCCGACTCTGAAGCAACCGTGGAGGCTTGCACTGGCAGTACATCCCGTGCAATTTGGGATAAAGTTTTATACATGTTTTGATTTTGTTTCCAAAAATTTAACAAATTAAAATTAACCTGTTCTTGCCTTGATAAATCAGAATAATGATCAGTATTTGCATATACACCAATCTCATTAAAAGAGGAAAAAGTATACGAACCTGCCGAATTAGAAGTACCTTCACCTGGTAGTTGTCTTGCTACTAGATGTTCAAAGCCCTGAAGGTATGGCGCATAATACCTCTCAACAGTGGATGATGATGTAGCTCGCCCGCGCACGTCAGCAGAATTACGATAGACGTTGAACAAGTCCTCAAACCTCTTGCTCACTTTTGCTGTGAATGCGGTTGTCTCCTCTGCTGTGTAGCACATTAATTTCGATATCTCTTGTATCGAGGCGTTCACGCCATGCAACTTTAACCTAGGATCTAAACAAGTAGCCACAGTAAAAATAGCAGGCAGTTTACTCCAATATTTATTAAATTTTTGATCCATCACTTTTACTATTTCCTTAAAGGGTCCTATATATCTCCATTTTGTTAACATTGTAGCCATCTTCAGAATTTCTATTACAGCGAGAGGAGAGGTGGGATAGTACGTACCAGACAATAAATTGGTAGACGTGTAGAATACCTCCAAAAATTCAGCTAGGTATGTGGCCATCTGCCATTCCTCTTGAGTTGGCAAGCCGGCTGGGAACTGGGTTAGTAGAAAATGCGTATAGACTTCTCGGTATGCCAGAATGTGTAAAAGCATGTGGTATGTAGAGTTCCACCTGTGGACCACATCTGTAACTGCTCTCCTGCGAGGCATATTATATTGAACACACAACGTTTTAAATTGTTGTGTTCTCGGACTCGAGCTATTAACATACGCTGTCATACCCCTCATTTTGAGAAGAATATCTCCTGCAGCAGCTAAACCATCTTGAACAATTAAATTAATAATGTGACAAACACAGCGAACATGAAATAATTCACCATTAAGTACAGGTTGAAGCGTCTCCTTTAAAGCTGCAACAGCAACTTTATTATTAGAAGCATTATCAAAACTAACACTCATAATCTTATCCTTAATTTTAAATGTGGTGCATGCTTTTAATATAAGAATAGCAATGTTCATTCCATCATGCGGATAAGGGAAGTGCTCGAAAGCGATGATTCTCTTGTGCATAACCCAATCTGCATCAATCCAATGAGCGGTCACACAAGAATAACTAACAAAAGTATAAGGAGATTGCCAAATATCAGAAGTAAGACTAACTTTACCGTCAAATTTATCGAAATAATCGATAAGGCGTGCTTTAGCAGCATTGTACTGTCGGAGTGCATCGGATCTAGTTGTGTTTCTATGAACCTTTTTGTACAAAGGTTGAACGTATGTGTTCATATATCTAGAGTGCTTAGGATTATCGGCAAAAGAAAAGGCTTGTTCATCATGAATAACAAATTCAGCGAGACCGTCTCTTTGCTCTCGCTGATTATAAACAAATAACTTACCGTCAAAAGATAACTGCGTTTGGGTAGGTTCGACGTGGCCTTGTCGAGGTGCACACTGAGGGTAATGCCTGTTAAGATGTCCATTACCACTACCAGACGAAAATAATTTAGCGCAGTACTTACATCGAGCTTTTCGGATGCCGTCCACCGTAACTACATCGAAATGATTCCAACACTCGGCTTTCTTTTTTTCCCCTTTTGGACTTCTGGCTCATTACCGGAGGCATTGCTCGGCCCTTCTTCATCATGACCAGGCATAGGGTTGAGATTATGCCACGGAGTAGTAGCTTCGCCAACCGAGCTGCGTCCTTGACTATAATGCGGGGGGTCTTCATCAGGCGTGTATTCAAAATCTGGAATGTTTTGATTGAACTCCCAATTGGCTTGGGTATCTATCATACAGCCTGTACTCATTCGTCCAGGAACGAATGGTTGTGTTGGTGCTTGGATTGGTGTTTGTGATGGCCGTGGCGCTGGCGCTTGTGCTGGTGGTGGTGCTTGCGATGATGATGATGTTTTTCGTGATGACGATGCACGCCTCATTTTCTTCAATAATCCAGCCATATTTCGAGCTAAACTTTGTAAGAGTAACTAAATACACAAGTATAAGAGTAGTAATAAGAAATAACAATTAAAAGAATGAACGAGTAACAAATATTAGAGAGTTAGTAATTAAAAAGAATTTAGCAAGACTAGTAATTAATAAACAAGAGTACTAATTAGTAAATACTAGTAGTAATTAGCAAGAGTAGTAATTGGAGAGGAAAATAGTAGCAAAGCTTGTAGAAATATAGAATGTTTAGGTAAGAGAGAGTAAGAAGATTGGTGTGAAAAATTAGAGAGAAATGGTGTGAATTTATAGATTTTAGAAACTTCACAAAAGACCAAAATACCCCTACAAACTATCCGTTTATAGTTGTTGGGGAGGGTAAGAGTGTAAAGGAGTTGAAAAATATAGGTTAGACTAAAATACCCCCCAAACTAGCCGTTATATTGCTGTTGGGGGGGTAAAAGTGGAATTTTGGAAAAGGGGTGGAAGAAAGGGGGGAAAAACAAAAAAATTCAAACATGTGGGGCCGCAGACCGGGCCAGACCCGGGCCGCAGACCGGGCCAGATCCGGGCCATACCCGGGCCGCAGACCGGGCCAGACCCGGGCCGGGCTTTTTCGGAGCAAATGAAGGCCTGGTCCAGGCCCAGGCCCCAAGCCCGCTGTGCTGGGGCCGCTACTGTTCATGCACGGGGCCGGGCCAGCCCGCGTGCCGCCCGGCCCGTTTGACAACTCTAACCACGACCCCCCCGTCTACCACCACCTCGGCAACATCTGCCACTACCACTAGCCCCAGCAGTGTTCGCCACCGCATCCAACACCCCGAGCCTAGCCCCGTTAACCCACAGTTGCTGCCGCCACCACCACAAACACGCCCATCAACCTAGCCTCTTCGACCCAACACTAACCCAGGCCCGTCCAACACCCATAGGATAACCCCATCAACAGTTGTCGCCACCACCAAAACGCATCCAGGTACCCAGCTTCGTCCACCTACCACCAACTCGGATTTATACGCCACCCCGTCTAAATGCATAGCCTAGCCTAGCCATGTTTACCTAGAGATGTCAAAGGGCCGGGCTTGGGCCGGCCTAGCCCAAGCCCATCGGGCCTGCTGTGGGGCCGGGCCGGGGCCGGGCCAGTGGGGCTGCCAACCGGGCCGGGGCGGGCCTGCCGAAGGCAAACCTAGGCCCAGTCCAGGCCCTGGCCCTAGGCCCAATATCTAGGGCCGGGCTTGGGTCGGGCCCGGGCCCTTTTTTTTTTTTTTCTTGTTATTCAATTTTAAATTTCATCTCTAGGCAATATTCACAATTTAACGAACCTAATCTTTATCCTTTTATTTCATTATAAGTAATATACATATATATGTATGTATGTATATACATATTTATTTGTTAGCCATTATATTTTTTATTATATGTTAAATATTTTCATACTCTTCTTGGTGAACTTTATTAATAAAATCTTAACACATAACAATGTTGTTGGGGGGGGGGGGGTAAAAGTGGAATTTTGGAAAAGGGGTGGAAGAAAGGGGGGGGAAAGCAAAAAATTCAAACAAGTGGTGGGGCCAAAACCGGGCCAGACCCGGGCCAAACCGGGCCAGAACCGGGCCGGGCCAAACCGGGCCGTTTCCGGGCCGGGCCGGGCCGGGCTTTTTCGCAGAAACTGAAGGCCTGGTCCAGGCCCAAGCCCCAAGCCCGCTTGTGCTGGGCCGCTACTGTTCATGGATGGGGCCGGGCCAGCCCGGGCCAGCCCGGGCCAGAACCGGGCCGGGCCGGGCCAGCCCACGGGCCGCCCGGCCCGTTTGACAACTCTATGTTTACCCATTGGGGCCATTTCTATTAAATAAAAATAGAGATGTACTTTTGAAACCGGGGCAAAGTACGAGGGGTTTTTGTGCAGTGTTTCCTTAAGATTAGAACTAGAATCGAGCATCCAAACAGCCACACGACTAAGTACAATTGCCCAAACACCCCTACCTCGAATTACAATTCCGAATTCCTTCCTGTGAACTAATACTAATAACGAAAGAGTCCCCTCCCCTTAGCTCACATGAAATTCATTTGCTTTGGGTTGGATTGGACAACAATCCTCTTACGCACAAAACGCAAAAACGAAACAGCCACATTGATTATGACCTGGACCGTTCATCTGTCGCTCCTGATCTCTGTTTCATTGATTGATTGTCTTTATCTACTCCCAGGTTTCTTCTCCTAATTTCTGTGGGGATCAGTTTTCTTCAATGTCCGTACACTCTTTTACTGGGTAAGGGTAATGACTTAATCTGTGGTTTACAGTTTTTCCTGCTTTCTGAGTTGTACCCTCTGTTCTAGACACTGACTCTGATCTCGTGCGTAGTTACATCTTATTGTGTAAATGTGGTTTACAGTTTTTTCCTGCTTTCTGAGTTGTACCTTCTGTTCTAGACACTGATTCTGATCTCGTGCGTTAGGTACATCTTATTGTGTAATTATTATTGTTGTTATTGAAACTTGATTGGGTTTGATTTTCTTGAAGATGACGAGAATATGGAGATTTTGGATCTATAAAAAACTTTTCATTTTCGCTTCCCCTGTCAAGTTGCATATGGTAGAGCCCTCGTGTAAATCATTTTTCTGGGGTTTCTTGTGAACTTAATAGTTTTTGGAGATTTCTCTTATACATTATTACAGTTGGAAGTAAAATGAACGGATTTTGTCATCCAAAAATCTTTGAGGACATCAGTTTGCTGAGAGTTAATAGTGATTGTTTATTTGTTTGCCAGCTTTTTTCTTTATGTAGTAAAGCGAGCATGGAATTAATGCTTGCAATGCATTCATTTCGTTCCTTTTTATGTGATGTAATTTGTCAATACGCTATTCTGCACACATCCTTGTAAAGGATCAATTCTTGTGAGCTGCATATGGTACAAAACAAAAGGTAGACATGCAATGCTGGCAAATTATCAAGTGTTGACTAGTTGATCCAGGCCCAGAACAGATGATCATGCTACTACTAGTGACGGGGCCTGAACTATAGTACCTAGAAGACTCCTCAGTTTTGATAGCTTTAGGGAATCTGATGTTCTGTCTATGCTTCAGCTGAACTTCAACTAGGACACTACCTAACACGAAAATAGACCTATTAAAATGATAGACATTGAATAGAGAAAGACTCTTACCCTTACATAGTCATAACACTAATGCCTTAAAAATGTAAGTACGAGTCTTTTACTAAGACTTGCAGTTCACTCTTGATTTCATGAATAAGATATAATGGTCCTTGGTATCCACTGGAAATGAAGATGATACATATGTATCAGTTTGACAGCAGGATATTATAAGAGATCATCTGGATCAGTTAAATGAATTCCCTTATCTAACGATGTCAAGTTTAACATGCTGGGAACAGAATCCTTGCTTGAGTTGATGTAAACATTTCGAAGAAGGGGGTGGTTGGGGGCAGGGGAGGGGGGAAGAAATGTACTTGCTTCACCCTCGTAGGGATCCGTGGTGGCACACAAGGCCAGTTGTGCACAGCCTCAAAATTCATTCACTTGGGTTAACTTTAAGGATTTTATGACAACAGTAGGGAATTCAACCCTATTTTTACTTGTTGACGAAAATATCTTAAGTCACTCAGTAAACCACCCCATTTAGATGTCTGACATAAATATCTTAAGTCACTCAGTAATCCCTTTAGTTGCACGAAGCGTAAAACACTTACTGACTTTGGGGATGAAAATGGAGTTCAGCTTGATGTTTCTTGAAGTAACTGAAATATATCGACTTTACAAAAGAATTCCATGAACAATGAGGAAAGCTAAGATAGTGCTTTGTGTCAAGTGTAATATACATAGTTGGGCCCATTTACTAAGTGGATTAAGCTTTTAGAGGAGCTGGTAACGTAACATGGTAACAAAGCTCTGGCTTGCCAAGGTTGTTGGTTCAATTTTTCCTACTTAGATTCCGTCCCTCTTTATGTCGTTGTACTTATTTGTGCACTTCCTGGTGTACCTTGATTTCTCTTTGCACGTGCAATTAAGGGATTGTACGTGAGCATGATATACATTGATGACTCATTATCTAATGACTTAAGCTCTTAGAGCAACTAATAACTTAATATTGTGAAGGCCTATGTAGTACCACATACGAAAGCAAGACTTATAACTCATTAATCTAACACATAGTGTGGAGCTTTTTACAAGTGATATAAGAATATCTCTCATTACAGGAAACTTTCTTTATCTTGAAGCCACCATATTTGCATTATTGTCAATGATATATTATTTGGTTTTTGATTTCTGAGAAAGAGGTAAGATCTCATGCTTCGCCGTTTAACTTGCATTTCCAATCTTAGCAAGTTCGTAACCATCCCTTTTCTCATACACTTTTAGCACTTTCTCTTCCCTCTTTGAATAGATGACGGAATTTTATTGAGCAATTTGCATTTCGTTTTCCATAGCTTACCGAAATCAAATTTATGTTACAGTAGTCTTTTGAGCATACTTATATTTTGCTGCCCAATGATTGTTGAGTAGTCTGTTGTTTGTTTTTTCTTTTGTTCTGCAATGGGGAAAATGATGTGCCTCATGCTTGCAGAGGTTGTGATATCCTGTGCATTGCATATTCAATTTTGAGAATCCTCACTAAATTTATACTTAACCACCTTATTCCCCTTTTTGTCCTGGTGTTCTCCCTAATGTGACTTCTCACTACCATGGAATAGACAGCGAAATGTTGCTACCTATGTAGCACGGTGTGGCAGTTTCGGTGAAGCACTGGGTGGACGTCGGGTGCGGATCGAGTGCAGCGTGGGTGCTTGTCCTGTTTATTTGATTTGCTTTTCTGATCTCCTAAATACTAGGTGCGGATGGGATACATATTGGGCGCATATTGGAAACTTACTAGGTGAAAAAACAATTATTAAAAGAATTTTTAGGGGTCAGATGATAAATAATAAAACTTAAACTAAAACCTAATTTTTGAGAGAGAGAGAGAGAGAGAGAGTAGCATCGGTGAAGTAGCCATGAGCATGACCATCGGCAAGGAACTTGAGAGGAGAGAAAAGAGGAAGCAGCTGCCGCTGACCAGATGCAGTGCCGTCGATCGGTTATCAAATTGCTTCAATTTTTTCGGAACAACCAAAAACTGAACTTTTCGGAAGAAGAAGAATAAAAGCTCCGGTGACAGTGAACACAGCGGCAACGACGGACACAGAGTTAACAGCCGACATAATAGATCTGCCGTTGTCGTTGACTGGTTCGTGTCTCTGCTTCTCTGACTTCCTTGACCATGGACTTCTTTCGTCGATTTGTTGTTAGGGGGCTTTGCTACTTGTGGCCTTTGGCAGTCCATGTGTGCTTAGCAGTTGTAATTTTATTCTTTTGAATTAATTCTTGTACTTGTAAATGACTAAATGACCCGCAATGTCTATTACAAGAGCCCATTAAACGTAAGATTATATAAATTTGCTGTATCCTAGCCACACCAGTATCCTGTTCTTTTAGAAAATGCCGTATCCGCGAATCCGCACCCGTGTGTTGTATCCGCTCCTATACCATGTCCTTGCTTTATATGTTGCTGCTTGTTGGACATTACCCAAGTCTGATGCAAATAAGTCTTGGAAACGAAATATAGACTTGTTCACTACTAAGAAAATCCAAGATCACCCAGGAATCTAGGGAAGGCTTAAATAGCATAACCTAAAAGTGGAATGACCAAAATACGCTTCTACCTCATCACGTGGTTAGTTTCTTTGTCTATCGTTATCTAGTCATTTCAAAATATTTGAAGTATTTCAACAAGAGAAATGATGGAGCTCGTAACTTGTGTTGTTGTATTTATGCAAGAGTTTGGTTTAGTTTTAGACAGAGATATTCATTTGGTAATGAAATAAACTTAGCTGCTCATTTGATACTTTTTTGTTTTTTGGAGAGTTTTTCAAAATTCCAGGTTTACCCTCGGATTTTCTAATGTCTGTTAGCCTCATTAGACGACGGACTTAATTGGTTCATGAAAATAAACCTAGGTACCGATTTGGTACAATTGAAACATTGAATGCTCGAGCCGGATTTGGTGTATACCTATGAAGCACCGGTGCGACACTTAGGGTGAAGCACCAGCACCGGGTACGGTGCGGGTGCGCGGTGGCTGCAGCGTGGGTTCATGTCCAATATTTTTTAATTATCTAAAATACCGGGTGCGGCTCGGCTGCATATCCGACCCATGACCACCGGCAATCTGTGACCACCGGGCAGACCTGTGACCACCAGCAAGGAATCTGAGAAGAGAGAGGAGACTGGAGAGAAGAAGTAGAAGCAGCAGAAGGAGAAAGATAAGAAGAAGGAGAAGGACTTACCGACGATAGCGTGCGGCGTGCCGGTGCTTTCAGAGAAGAAGAAAGAGTCGATGTTATCTATGTTGGCTGGATGGAGATGACTTTTGATTTTTTTTGGTAGCTATCATCCAGAAGTGTGTTATTTTATTTAAGTACCCAATTGTTAAGGTATTACATAAACCAACCCCAGTGCTTCAAAGAAATAAAAGTGATACAACATAAATACTTTATTCTTTTCAACTATACAATTTTAATATTTATAAAATAACCCATCAAACTTAAACAAATTCTCACTAATTTGGTTGAAAGCTTTAAGATATATGAAAGAACCCATTAAACTTAAAAACTCACTACTTTGTTTGAAATATTAATATCCTTTTACATATATCAAACACATATATTATGATTATTAAGATTCAAATTGTTTAGAAATTTAATGCTAAGTGTACATAATTATTAAAAAATATATTTATAAAATTTTCCGTATCCCTGCCGCACCCGCATCTTAAAATTTTCAAAAATGCCGTATCCGTGTATCCGCACCCACACCCTTGTCCGTGCTTCATCGGTGTATACTTTAGGGTACAAATTTGGTATTTGCCCTTAGTCTTACTAGTAGCACTTCAGTTTTTGTAATTTGGACAGAACAATGAGTTATCTAAGGTGTCATCTCGTACCCACTTTTTCTCAAATGTTTATACTTGGCCTCTTAAATAATTGCCTCAACATAGTCTGACATATATAAGCTCTTATTTGCTGTTGATGATGTTTGAAATATCATGCTTTTGGTATTCATTATTCAGGGTGTTGAATATGTTTCCAGGACGCTGGGTGGATGATACAATTTATATAGGAAATCTATAACATTGTAGGGCCAATCAAGCATATGGTCCACTAGACAATGGCAGTTTCTAAAAGGACAGCTATGGCGATTAAGTCTTACCGAAATCAGGCTGAGGTGCTGGTTAAGAACTACTTGCTATCAGATCCTTTTATCCCATACACTGCCATTCTGGGTGGCATACTCGCTAGCAAAGTGGTTTGTTCTAATCTTTTGTTTCGTCAATCTTTTCATTGGGCGTTTTTTCCTTAAATGTCAATGAAGCAGTAAAGCAACATATACATGTAATGGGTTTGGCTGTAGTTTATCCAGGCAAATCTTTGTTTAAAGTTATAAGCCTAACAATTACACATAAATATGGATGTTAATTGAGTTTCTTTATTGCTTGCTTACAAACTCCCATGGACTATCTGCTGATTTATCTAAATAGTATTTTCTAATTGCAGGTCTATGATCTTACACAATTGATTAGCGCCTTCTATTTCAGGGGCTATGCCGGCCTCACAAAAATTCAGCGAATTGAGTGGAATAACCGGTGAATAGTGTACATTTTTCAATTAGCTTAATTCTATTTCTGTTGTGGTTCTGTTCTCATGTTCAATCAATTATTTGTGCAGCGGTATCTCTACCATTCATGCCCTTTTCATCGCAACTATATCGTTGTACTTTGTATTCTGGTCAGACCTTTATTCGGACGACAATCTTGCTGGCCTCGTTACATTCCGAAGTTCACCATTCTCAACTTTTGCGTTGGGCGTAAGTGTAAATGTGTTTTCGAATTTTAGTTGAACGATTTCCTGCGTATTAAACCCAGAAAAGTTTTCGACTGTGGAGCTCTTTTTTGGTTTTAAGAACAGAAATTGTGAGCTGAGGGAATTATTTCAACGCTAAAGAGTCTAAGAGTTATCAGGTACAAAAGGACCAAAGTAATTGTATTGGCATTTAATGCAAAAAATGTCAGCGCTTCACTTTCTCTTTCACAATAAAGAGGAGACCTAGTGCACAAGGCTCACACCATTGCAGATTCGGAGGAAGGTTGATGCACACAGCCTTACCCCACTATTGTGGAGAGACTGTTTCCATGTTTTGAATGCGTGACCTATAGGTCACAATGGAGCAACCTTTACCGTCGTGCCAAGGCCTACCTTCTTTGTTCCCCTTCCCTTTCTCCATGGAATGAATAGTTCATCTCTTTATTCCATAAAGCCAACAAATTGTCGTACTCTTCAAAACATTGAGATGAGTTACATAAATGATGCGAATGCTTTTCACGCATGCGCGCACGCACGCTTACTTGCACGCACGCTTACTTGCACGCTTTTCTATCCTTCCCCTTTTATAATCTGGATAGAGTATATCCGGAGAAGTGGGTGGGGTTAGAGCTCAGATACTTTTTAAAGTTTTAGAGGACTCATTATCCAAATCAAAAGTTATGGTTCTAAACTTTAATTCGTTTCCCACTCAAGTACCAAAGGTTTTGAAAATTCTTTTCGTATAAAACACACAAGCCATCCTACCCTACCCCAGGCTTAAGCTTAGGAGGTACGCGCAGCTTCTTCATCTTCGGAGCGCATCACTTGGTACCATTGATCGAGGTAAAGGTCATTCGTGTGTCCAAACTTATCATCCTGGGAATGAATATCTCCATTAAACTTAGTTGATGGTCATAATGAACCATAAGAGGGCTATTTCAAAACCCGTATATTTACAGAAACATTATCATCATGTTCTCGTAACATCTTTGGAGAGAATCCTTTGTTAAAGTCCACCTTTATCGTCTTGTTGGTAGCAATTCTTACGGGCATATGTTTTGACCTCTTGTTCTTTTACCCTTCCGTTGCTAATACCGGAGGCGCATGTCATACAAAACAGGCAAACAACTTTGTAAAAGTGTCCATTTTAGCATGATTTGACTTAGGGAAACAAACAGTGACTGTGAATCCTCCAAGTGGCATGAGTATGCTACTTCAAAAACATTTCAGGATACGATCCTTGCGGCTTTATTTCTTAGAGCAGTTAACTTTTCATTTTCATTTTTGAAAGTCTTAAATGATGATATCAATGTGACTTTCTCAGGTTTCTGTTGGGTACTTCCTTTCTGACCTGGGAATGATTTGTTGGTTATATCCTGCTTTGGGTGGATTGGAATATGTAAGTATATCATCTTAGGATGGAAGATTACCAAGCATAGCGCTAGTAATTTCCTTCAATAGTTGTCAAATTATAGTGTATGCTTTGAAGATGCAATGTTAGACACACGTATTTATCACCCATTTGTTCACCCCCATACTTCCCTTTCTCCTTCTGAGCTGCTGAACCAGCAAGAATCATTTAAGAGCATATGATGCTTTATAGATTTTAGTTAAGGGCTGGGATAAGCATTTGAATGTAATTTTACTCACAAGATAAAACGCTGGATCTCAGGTCATTCATCACTCTCTTTCCGGAATTGCAGTAGCATATGCCATGTTTACTGGGGAGGGACAGCTTTATACGTTCATGGTTCTCATCTCTGAGGTGACAACCCCAGAGATCAATATGAGATGGTATGTTTGGTCAAATGAAGCTCTTATCCCGATTTGTATCTTTAATGCGGTTTGATGGATTCTTTGAGTCATGCAGGTTCCTTGATACGGCTGGTTTGAAGAGGTCCAATGCATACTTGATTAATGGGGTGTTGATATTTTTTGCTTGGCTGGTAAGTCGGTATATTAGACGTCCTTTTTATGAAGAAAGGGCTCGTAAGCAAAACACATGGTTTTTCTTTTGCACAATGGCCTGCCATGTGTGAGAATATTAAGTTGCGATTTCCAGCAAAACAGCATGCTCGACTAGTGCAGAATTGTAATGTCATCGTTCTCACCATGACATTTATTGCTCCCTCTGATTTTTGTTGTTGTCTATTAAAGTTGCTCGCTCAGTAGAATTTATGGATGCAGGTTGCCAGAATAATGCTGTTCGTATACATGTTTTACCACGTGTACTTGCACTATGATCAGGTAACTCAGCTTCGACGGTTGTTGAACTTGTAGGGTCTCTCTCTATGATTATTAATTTTGCCTTTTCTCCCTTTTCGTGTCCCATGATCACCAGAAGTTTGAAAGGTTTTGAACAGTAGAAAACACGTGTTAATTCTCGTTCTGTCCTTATTCAACAAATAGTTTGCACATACACACAAGCCCACAACACTTGATGCATGCACGCATCCACACGGGCATAAAAAAGATGTGTTATAGATGGTTTACACTGACGTTATGGTTAGTAACGTTGGTAATTCCTTGTATAATGAGCAGGTCAGCCAGATGCACATCATCGGTTTTCTGTTGGTATTTGTGGTTCCATCAGCACTCGCCACAATGAACTTGATGTGGTTCGGGAAGATCATCAAGGGATTGAGGAAAACTCTAGCAAAGAGGCAGTAATATATATGGTATAATCTAGTTTGCGTATCTCTGTTGTCTGCTTGTACAAAATGGAATTGGAGAAGGAAAGATGAGCGCAGCTTAGGGTTGGGTTATTATCTATAACCTTGCAATGAAGATAAAGTTCCTTATTGATCAAATTGCTGCCCCCGCATACAGTACAAAGAAAGTAAGGAAGTTATTTGGCCGTTGGCAAGCTAGAGTGAAGTCCAGAACCTAGAAGGAGAGAGCCACTGAGTTCCTGGCACCAGTTAGTCTTTACACAGTTATATCATGAACCAACCATACCTGAAGCTCCAGACCTTCAAAGTCTTAAACCAAAAATCAATAGTAGCATTACGTCCAAGAGTTGAGATGACGTTTATTAGAAGCAGAGGATAGAACTTGATTCCCATTTTTGAAGTACAAAAACTTGATTACTAAACAGCTGTTGGGACCACAATTGACCGGTCAAAAACACATTCATGCAGCCTTGTTACAGCCCTACACCCTAAGTTCTATATAAGCAACTCTTGCGCATTTACCGAATACATTGAAAAATCTCCCAGAGGTTGTCAAAATTGGTTTTTCTAACAAAGATAGAGCATATTGTGATCCCCTCGGTATAAATTTATACATTTGTTCTTGCATTCTTCTTGTGTCGTGAATACATCCAAACTAGCAACTAGGAGTCTAAGGATCTGTTTGACAAAGTTGTAATTTTTAGTTTTGGTTTTCTAAAAAAATAAAAAGCAAAACATATCTTAACCACTATTACGGTTCAATTAAATTATTTTTTTTTCCCGAATCCTACTATTGAAAACTTAGGCGTTCCATCACATATTTTTAAAATCTATAAAGTCACATACCTATGTTCTGATACTAACTGTAATATTCCAGAAATCCGGAACGTTAGTCACTCACTCAATCATTTACAAAAAGAGGGTAATACCCTTACAATCAATAGATAAATATCACCAACCTGTTAGACCAGCTAAGTAATCAAGTAATATTATGCTCTACTAGGGCAGTCATAATTGGAATATCATCTTGAGTCTGAGTATTAAAATAGTAACATTCACACATGCAGGGGTTCTATAAACAATAAGATAACAAAATATCAACTCTCTTGCTCGGCTTTAACTCAATCCCAATCAATCTACTGTTGGTTATTACATACAGAAGGAAAATCAAATAAGGGTGAACTTTTGAGAATCCGATAAAGTCGATTAAAGATTAAACAGAACGAATTCAAAGAATTCATATATGAAGTCAGATGACAGCTGAAAAGAGATTCAATAAGATTACAACAAATGTGATATAAAGACAAATAGAGTATCAACTCAAACCCCTCAATCTGATAGCAATACAATTATAAGTAGATACAAATAATATTGAACATGAGCAGTACAGTAAGCAAAGCCACACAGAGAGTGCAGAAAACAGTTTAGCAAAGCCCCTCAAGGAGTGTTCAGTAAAACAGTCTTCATTTGCATATGTATAACAACTAGTCAAGTTAGGTACTAGACTTGATCCCAAGCAGTAACAGACCAACCTTATAACACTCACAGTACAAACTAACCTTATAACATCCACAGTACAGACCAACCTTATAATGCCCCGGACAGAAAAGAAAAAAATATACATTTCAACATGCAAATCAATGCTCGACAATAGAATGACAGATGAGCATCAAGTAATGCTTCAGTGGACTTACCTTAGTCCGAAGCTAGCTAATCACTCCACCAAAAATAGAGGTCCTTTGAGTAACCTAAGTTAGGCCAACACAAATATCAGGACACAGTCTACACTACAATATATTAAGACCAACACTAACTACTTACACAGTGTTCATTCCTATTCTCATAATAACTTAATTCAAAACGGGTCCCATGAACAACCAACCCTAGCTAGAAACCCGATACACTCCTCTAGGCTTGACAACTTCTCAAAATTCACAATAGATTCTTATAAAATACTTTTATAGCTTAGCATAGTGTATAAATCCAAAAAAATAATATCCGAGTTTTTGTATATTTTCTACTTAAAAGTAATTGCTTTAATTACAATAAAAGCCCAAAAAATAGCCATTTTCTTAGTCAAAACAAAACCCCATAATTTTATAATAGCTTAACAATACATAAGAAAAATACATAAACTGAAACTAGGTCAAAAAATTCAACAAAACTACTTTTAAATTCATTTTGCTCAATCAAATGCGATACAGAAAACATAGCAAATCACTCGAAAAAATCTGAAATTTGAAGTGGAACATCTTAGAATCATAAAAACATTACACACAAATTTCAGTAAACAATGATTTTAAATAGTCTAAATAGATTGTAGAAATCTGAAATTTGAAGTGGAACATCTTAGAATCATAAAAACATTACACACAAATATCATTCTGAATGATTTCTACAAACATAAAAACATCAAATGATTTCAGAAAATTCTGAATCTCTCATAAGTTCTAAAACTGAAATATCATTGTCGTGGTAAAAATGTTTGGCCGAAACAGTGGCCCGAAACCTTCCCACGCACCCTCACGTATGATACACTGGGTACTGTTCATCGTCTTCTCCAGAATACACAGTAAACCCTAATTTGATTTTCCTCCATTTTTCGCTTCATTTTTTTTCTTGTTTTTCTTATTTTAAATCCTTCCTCTAAAACCCTAATACATCCTATAACACCTATATGTGATCATAGGTTGATTTTGTGGAGGTTTTTAAGTACAAAATCGTGTATATATATGTATATATAACATGTATTATATATATTTATATATATGTATGTATGTATGTATGTATGTATGTATGTATGTATGTATGTATGTATGTATGTATGTATACAATTATATACATTCAGAAAATGCATGGCTAAGGAGTGATTTACCTTACAATTCTTCCTCTGAATCACGATAATCGACCCCTCAACTTCTTCCCACGATCCAAGCTCTCTCTTTCTCTATCTCTATATATATATATATATATATATATCATTCTAAACTCTCTCTTTCTCTCTCTATCTCCCCCTTAGCTCTATAACTGAAAAAATGAAGAGGGTGGTATTTGAGCTAGTGCCTAAAGGATAACATACAGTAGGTCGTTGTTGTTCCATGTCCGAAATCCATTCAAAAACCCAAAAATGGCATTTTATCACAAACCCCCTGCTTATGACATTTTGCAAAGTTCACCCAAAATTTTAAAATTTTAAGAAACAACCTTAAACCTATTTACCATCGTATTATGGAATTTTAGCAGGATATTACAAGAAAAATCTTGTTCACTCTTGATGTGGCGCACTGCCTCGGAAAAAATTCCCGAAAAAGTATTTCCAAGAGTCTCCTTATTATTTATTTTAAAGGAAATAATAAAACC
This sequence comes from Escallonia herrerae, assembly GCA_033070095.1. Taxonomy (NCBI): domain Eukaryota; kingdom Viridiplantae; phylum Streptophyta; class Magnoliopsida; order Escalloniales; family Escalloniaceae; genus Escallonia; species Escallonia herrerae. The sequence continues at coordinate 65,483 of JAVXUP010001672.1, read as the reverse complement.
TAAAAAAATGACTCAAAAGTGTCCAAGAAGCACACTGATCTTATCGAAACTAGGAAGGAAGTCCGGAGACTAAGTTACACAGCAGGAAGGTATTAGGTACCCGTCGCGTCCTTTCAGTCTTTATTTCATTTCTAATGGTTATTGTCCTTAGAAGCACGTAGCATGCACAAAATATTAAGACTCACCCTAAGTTTGAACTCGACGTATCTGATCAGAGTAATCGGTATCAAAACCACCAAAAATTAAAATACTTTTTTTTTGTTTGGAAATGAAATGTGACTACGGGTAAGGGATGGCAATATATATGATTTCTACCCTATGAAAGCAAATAAAGGTTACCTCGCAATGCAGTTTCCTTTACGACTCGGGAATGCTCACCGTTGAATCCACAATGCAAAAAACAAAGTGACATTTTTTGGGTGATTTCGATTGCTGAGATTCTCGAGAGAGGTTGGACGTCACTTCACAAGGAACTAGCGTGCAAGCTCTAAAGAGAATAAGATTAAAAAATTGACTTACTGTCTGACCCGTAAAATGGAGGCCAAGATGCCTTTGTATAGTGCTCAGGGTTGCGAAATCTGATAAGATTGGTAATATAATATGCATGACTGGAGATAAGTCAGAATAAGTGTTAAAGTCGCAAAACCGGTCGGTGAGTCAAAAATCGGCCAGTTAGTCGAAAATCGGCTAGTTCGCCCCATTTATTAAAAAAATTCCAAATTTCTGGGCATTATCTGACCCAAATTTAGGAATAATCTCTGAAATCAGAAATGGGATGTACCAGATTCGAGATAAGTCATTTCTTAACCATAAAATAGATGGATTTGATTTTATATCAAGGATAAATTATAGATTATTTTTCAGTTATCTAGACACATTAAATCAATTAAGATAAGGGTTAATGACAAAACCGTTCCCTGAGGTCTACACGTATTTTCACTTCGCTCCCTGTATTTACAACTTTGGTAATAGTGTTCCTTGAGGTTGACAAAATCATTGCAAACAGATCCAAAAGTGGATGGCTGTTGAAATTCAGGCTTAAAGTATGCATGTGCTGGCATGGGTAATTAGTCATTTCTGATACCCATTTTCCCTCGGTTAGCATTAGTACCACTTCCCTTTGGCCCCTCAGTACCACTTCCCCTTGGCCCGTCAGTATGATTTTTCATGTGTATGTTATCCTCACTGTCCCTTGCTGCCCTAGTCCTCTGGTGTATGTTTCTCCTCCACTCAGTGCCCATTGTTGCCCTATTGCTCTGGTTTCTATATCCCTCCCTCTCAGTGCCCATATTTACTGAGAGACTTGTGTACCAACCCCATCATTACTAGCATTGTTTGGACCTTTTAGACTTAACCCAAATATGGAACCGCCTCTCTCCCCTTGTGTACTTGTTGGCTCCTGGGTACCTAAGCTCCAAACAAGCACAATAGCCCTGTAACCATATTGCCTACATTGCTTACATTATCAAGTTCTTTAATAACCACACTAGACCCCACAGTCTTTTTTAAGCCCAGTTGAGTCTCAATAGATTCCATCACCAAATCCATTGACAAACTTTTCAAATATATTTCTACTTTGCCTTGTGAATTTATGAAGTCTTTCAATGCCACCAAATGTCTGAGCCTACAATTATCTGCACTAGTCCATTGTCAAGGGTTAGCCCAGGCTTCTTATAGTAATAGTTCATAGATCCTACAATTCATACACTGTCTGCCATGTTATCAATCTCAATCAGGCTTAACATGTCAAGGTCACAGCAATCAAAGTAGTCTATTTTGCAAAGGGTGCATACCTTGTACGGAATGTTCTTAAACAAACCCTCATAGTGCAGTTTTACGGTCAATAAAGAAGAACAAGGATAAATAACAAATTAATTACTGCAAAAACATAAACTAATAAAAAAGAGTAATATTTAAACTTCAAACACATTATTCTATCAATAAACAATGCGCACAAACAAACAACAAAACTATAACAAACATGTTATTTAATTAGCACTATGATTATAAAATACTTATAATGATGTGAAAATCAATAGTTAATTATATACTTTAATCGCAAAACCCCCTAGTTTAATCAAACAGAGACAAAAGACACATTTTTTGAACTAACTGTAAATTGGTTGTTAGACCTCGCCTTCTCAGGGTTGCCAATCCATTTTCGATTGTCAATCTTCCACGCTTGGTCTTCTTCGTTTCAAAATAGGGTAAGGATTTGCAGGTAGTGATCGCACCTCTCTCTCTCTCTCTCTCTCCTCTCTCTCTCTCTCTCTCTCTCTTCAATCGTGTGACGGTTGGGATTTTTCACATTCATCATAACCGAGGAAAAATGGATACCGAAAATGATTGATCTACCCATGCCAAAATGGCATGTGCTGTGCATATGCTGATTTAATGACTAAATTTCAACAGCCATTCACTTTCGGAGCTGTTTGCAATGGTTTTGTCAACCTCAAGGAATATTATTATCAAAGTTGTAAATACATGAAGCGAAGTACAAGTAGGTATAGACCTTAGGGGACATATTTGTCATTAACGCTTAAGATAATCTAGACCATGGACCGAACTTAATCTACATGGACTAATGCAGTGGACTAGGCTAACGAACAAAACTGGACTGGATTAATTAAATCATATTGGACTAAAGTAATTAATTCAACCACATTACTTAGCCCAACCCTTAATAATGTCCTTCATATATAACAAAAACCCATTATTTAATTAAATAAAATGTCTACAAAAATGGGGCGTCTAGAGAGCCCCTCGGGGATAGAACGTGCTCGTGGGTGAACATCACGAGAAAGAAAAGGACAACACATTTTTGTAGTGAAAATACGAAAAAAGACAACAGGACTCAAAGACAGACTCCAAGCCTTACATAGATATGAGGTTGGACCTTTATAAGGCTTCATATGTATCCCTCTAGGAGGAACCAGACCAACATAGTTTGCTAGAACACAGATAGTGTTCGAAGCCGAAGCCAACAGTAACAACGATCGGTTGTTAAACAATGGGTGTTTCCTTAGAAGCCAATGCCAACAATGCGTTATTAAGCGGTTGGTCGTCCAAGGACACTGAATCTGGAATTGGAAGTGGAAAGCTTACTGCCTAAAAAACCAGAGCCAGCGACGTGTCACTAAGCGTTTGGTCGCTTGGACAGATGATAATAACGTGTCTAGAAGCCCAAGCCAACAACGTGTCACTAAGCGGTTGGCCGTCTAGACACATAATCTGGAACTGGAACCAGACCTCTGAAATTCACTACCTAACTGAAGCCAACAATGCGTCACTAAAATTGGTTGTTTAGTAGATGATAATAACAAATTTAGAGGCCGGAGCCAACAACGCATCATTAAGCGGTTAGCCGTCAAGACACATAATCTGGAACTGGAACTAGGAAATTCATTGCTTAAGAGTCGGAGCCAACAATGCGTCACTAAGCGGTTGGTCGCTTAGGCTGAAACAAGTGTAGAAGTTAAGCCAACAACGCGGCACTAAGTGGTTGGTCATCTAGACACATAATCTGGAACTGGAACTGGAACTGGAAAATTCATTGCCTAAGAGTCAGAGCCAACAACGTGTCAAAAATGGTTGGTCACTTAGGCCGATAATAATAACATGTCTAGAAGCTGGAGTCAACAACGCGTCACTAAGCGGTTGGTCGTCTAGACACATAATCTGAAATGGAACTGGGAAACTCACTACCTAAGAGCTGGAGCCAACAATGCATCACTAAGCTTAGGCAGATGATAATAACGTCTCTAGAAGCTGGAGCATCACTAAGTAATTGGTTGTCTAGACACTTGAAAGGAATATCATATCAGTCCAGTTGCTGGAGCCCCCAAATTGATTTGAAAGGGTCGACGAAAAACGTGACGGTTTGATTGGTAGCTGAAGTTGGAAAGACAATGGATTGTTGGATGTTAAGGAGTTAGTTCACTTCACAAGGAGATACTGTCAATAAATATAGAATCTTGCATTAGCCTTATACCGTGCAAGAATCATTGGATATAGCAATTATTTTGAAAAATATGGGTAGGGATCAAATGTAAGACATACATAGGCGGGTATGTAGGCATACAAATATTGGATAACAACACCCTCAGGCGAATCATGCTACAATGTGCAGGCAAGAAAATACAAAATTTATGATGATGGTGTCAATACTCAGAGCACACAAGCATGCATTTAAAAATTTTCTTCTCCCTTTTTTGGTGGAAAATGATAGAAAAATGGCCAGTTGATTAGAACTGTAGAGAGATTTGGAAATTTGAAATTTTAAGTCGAAAATCGACTAGTTAGTTAACAGGTTTTAAAAATTCAACAAGAGAACTGGCCACTTAGTCAAAGACTTTGGGATTTTTGAAATTCGAAGAGTCAATAACCGGCCGGCTAGTCAAAGACTTTGACCGAGTTAAATGATAAAACCAACCGGTTAGGCCTTCCAATTTTATGCCCGATTTTAGGGTTTTTTTAAAACACTTCCAATTCAGTCCCACTTCAATTTCTCTCAGATTTCTTCTCTCTAAGAGTTCTAGATCGTATGTTCTTCCTAAATCACATTCCTAGTCTATAAATACAACATATCTTCTCCCAATCTCTCACAATTTTACACAATCATGGAGGATTATGTAAGAACTCGCAAAGGGCACGAGAGAGGTCCCCAAATCGAGAAAATCTCTAGATTTCAACCGAAGAACAAAGTCGATGATCGTTCTCTACTCACTCCAGAGCAAGGCACTGACCTTAGTGCGCTTTATTTTTTTGGAATAGGTATGCTTGCTCAAAATTTTTGCTTAGACACACATTATTTCACTGTATTTCACACGCACACCGTGCTCATGCACGGTAGGCCTACGCTTTAGGGTTTTCATGTAATTTCTTCATGAACCAGGCGGTTCCTTAGATTCTCTCTTTTGCTTTGCAAATTTGCAGCCCCTCCCTACGAATATGTGATGTAGGGACTCGCATAACCTTGTAAGGGAGTGGTGAGCAAAAATCCCCATCCCCGTTAAGAATAAGAAATCGCTATGTGCTTTTGTCCCTTCTTGAATGGATTGCATGCTTTTACTTGGAGCAAGAAACACCTCATATGCCTTGCCAAGCGTTGGTGGAAGTCCACCAACACTTTTCATATGCCATTTGGGGAGGCCATGGTCACCCTGTTTAATTTCATGAACTTCTCCGGTGTTCGTTATTGAGGGAGCTTGTTTCGTGGGCCCAGGATCTCGATAAGGATCAAGACCTTGTGGTCCATCTGCTTGGCTACGAACCATCATATAAGAAGGGTGGTTCGATACCCTTGGGTTCCACCCGTAATCACTACGATCACATGAACTTAGATGCAATGGAGCCCATAGCGGTTGATCAGTTCATCCAGGATTTTCTACTCTACACTCTAGGGGAGACCCTATTTAGCAACGGGGATGACTCGGTCCAATTGTGGTGCCTTCTGGCCCTTGAGGTGATTGAGGAGATTGGAGAGTACGACTGAGGTACTTTTACTCTAGCTTGCTTGTATCAGTCGATAGGTGCAATGTCCCGGATGCAATCGCTTAGCTTTATGAGATTTTGTGATGTCTGGGAGGTATGCCTAAGCCCTTCAATTATTTTCTAATAATTCTGACACTTATTCTTGAGATATATTTACATGTGCTGCTTGCTCTCAGGTTTGGGATTTTGAGGTTTTGGTGTCTCGCACTCCTCGCTTGGCAGAGGCGGCTCCTACTGTGACTTCAACAACGATGAACCAGTAAAATTTTAGAGACAAGCGAGTTGGGGTTTCGGAGTTCGTGCACCGCGATAGTTTTAACGGGTTGAGGGAGAGCTCGATAAGTAAGCTAATAGTTCATGAAATTTTTCTAAGACATGCTTATCAACTTCTCGCATTTGTCATTTTTCAATTCAGGAATCCTTGTCTTGGTAGCGGCACAAGGTGGATGAGTATGCTGAGGAGTTGACCCGTACTCAGTGTCAAATGCTATTCAAGGGGCCCTGGCAAGAGGAGTTCTACCTAGGGGATAGAGTGATCCCTCATCACCATCTAGAGGGCATGGGCTTCATAATACTGGCGGCTTCTCCCGAGGAGATGTCCCACACCTCAGAGCTGGATAGGGGATTAAGGCAGACTTTGCTTAGGGGCATCCCAGTGTCATCATTCCTGTGGCTGAATGATCCTTGGACATATGAGGTGTTCATGCAAGAGGTTTTGGCGCCTTCCCTAAATTCAAAAATGCTAAAGAAGATCCAATGGAAGGCGGCCCATGATAAGAAGGGCAAGGGCACCAAAGAAGATGAGGTGGCTGAGGGTCTTCAGTTATCTCAATGGACGATGCTGTATTATCCCAAGGGTAAAACTCTTGAGCATGAGCCTATCCCACGATCGTAGAGAGACTTTGTGGTCTTTGGCCTCAAGGAATTGGCTCAAATCCACACGATAAACTCTAGAGTCGATCTTATTTTACTTCTTCCTGTTATGTATGCAAGACTTTGACTTGGTGCTTTTCTTTATGTAGGTCTCTTATTCCCTCCTCCGAGATGCTTACCAGATGATACACAGCCTTGAGGGCATAGTATCTAGCTACTAGGATATGCTCTATGTGTAAAGGACTTCAGAGGGTAGTACAAAGACGCCTACCCCTACTCCCTCAATGCCACTTTTGGGAGGTAGATCGAGTGGTAGGCAGAGCTCCACAGAGCCCCCAACCCCTGCTGTTGTTATTGGTATCATTAGGGCAACCCTAATCATTCCCAAAGGCAAGCGGATAAAGAGTATAGCATTTAATAAGTCTCTAAAGCCTAGACCACCACCATCTATAGGGAAAGAAGTTGCTACGTGTAGCAAAAGAAGGCGCCATCCCCTCTATGAAAGAGGCCAACGGGAAAGTCGTCTTGAGCTGCTGAGGAAGAGGATTATGCAAGGGGCAATGAAGGGGAAATAGAGGTGGAGGAAGCTGAAGCAGAGGTTAAGGAGGAGTCCAGCTAGGAAATTAAAAAGGAAGCCCAAAAGGCCTTAGAGTCCAGCGGCGAGGAGGTGCCATCGTCAGGAAGACCTGAAGACAACTACTATTAGCCCCTAGGTCTAGAGTTAGGCCATTTGTTAGAGAATTGGTTAGAGTCCTTTAGGGACTTAGATTTCAAACAATGACGTAGTTTAAACACTTATTTTTCTGCCTTTTCAGTTGATGACTACTTAATTTCCAGTGTTAGCATGTAAAACACTTTTATGCTCACACAAATACACAAAAAGAAGAAGGATGGAACCATAATGAATGAAAACTGGAGTTTGATGACTTGAGAATTGTGACTTGACAGGTACAGGATTTGACCTAAAAGTAGGCAAACCCTATAAAAATTTAACCAAACCAAAAAATTTCTTGTGGAAAACCGACCCAATGGACAAAGCCTAAACCACATTTAAGGCCAAATCGAATGGTTGGTCAGAGATCAAACTGAATTTCAAGCCAAAACCAGCCGGTTGGTCAGAAGAAAAATAAATTTTCTTGAGAGAACGGAACGGTTGATTAGAAACATGGGCCATCAAATGTGCAAATTAAATAAAAAAATTGGCTGATTAATAAAAAAAACTAGACGGTTTGCCCGATAAAATTATATGAATTTTAATTTTTTTTACTCTAACTCTATTCAAATTACGGCTACTCGACTATATATATTCATGACTCATCCTTTCAGAACAAATTTGTCCTTTTTCTTGTCAAAACTCTTAATGGGCTTTTGAAGATGATCCCACAATTTTTGAGCCAATTCCATGAATTCGTTGTTCCTTCAACAAAATTGAATTGATTCATATGGAGGGGAGACTCAAGCTAAAATCTATCATAAGCTTGAGGATCATAATGGTTCGTGAGGAAATTCTTCGTGCCGCTTGTAAATTTTGGGATGTTGAGGATCATGTTTTCCACTTTGGTCTGACAGATTTCTGCCCTACTTTTGAAGATTTTTCTGCCCTGGTAGATATTCCAGCTAATCTTCAAATTGTTGTTCCAACCATTCAAGATGGTTATGTCAAGTCTCTCAAAACTTTATTGAAGGTCCGAAAGGAGCGCACCCGATCTTTCATTCAAGGTGATGGTATTCAACTCTCTCTTGATAGAATATTTTTCTGCCAAGCCAACTAGTCGTGATGAACAATATGCCTAAGTGTCTGCCCTGGCGCTATGCTTGGTAGCCAAATATCTCACCTTTTTTGACCCTAGGATCACTAACGTGAGGCAAACTGATGTTCTGCTTCAAGTATCCACACGAGGTAAAACCCTAATCTCCTTAGTATTAGCTAAAACTTTACTTGGTATTACCGACGTCCATAAAAATCTCGGCGTTCCATTTGGAGGTAGCTTCCTGCTCTTTTACATGTGGCTACTGGAACATATACGCCTGTAGCCAAACCTGCTTCAGTAGGATACAACCCTAGTGGTTTTGGTTCTAGGCCTTTACTCTTCAAAGGTCGTTCTGGTATAGACGAAATGACTCGCTTCTTCTGTGTGCGAAAGTCCAAGGATATTCGTTGCTACTATAAATGGTGGAGGGCTCACGAGCCAGTTTTGGGAATAGCTGAATATCCCTATGTTCATCTCCTAGGATTGCGTTACACATCCTTCTTGTTTGCTTATGGAGTCCTGAGATAATTTAGTTATCAAGAGGTGATCCCGAAAGTCCACGGGGAGTTTTTAGGGGAGCAAGCCCTTAGCCCTTCCATAATTGAGGCTATCTTACGAGGCTAGGGTCTTCACCTTATACCCACAGTTTCATAGGATATAAACCTTTCATCATTGGTATTGAACTAGTTGTTCCCTTGTTGCCTAATGCATACATCTATTGGCTTTGGGCCCTGTTCGTGGAAAAGTGTTAGCTTTGGAAGGCAAACTGAAGGTGGAGCTGGGTTGGTACTTCCCTGGTGCTTGTGAGATACAATCTTTGGAGCAAGCGAAGGGGGAAGCTCATGCTACTATAGAATTAAGCCCGGAGATGTCTGAGTCTGGCAGGTCTTCTTAGAGCATAATACAAAGTTTCAGTTGTCCTCAGGCTGAAGATGAAGTTTGGGTCACTTGGATCATGACTCTTGAATTGGTTCTCAAATGGATATGTAATTATTGGATTAATTTTTGTTTGAGGAAAAGTTTGATGCTGACGGGAATTTAATACGATCTTTACACATGGACGAGCCCCAACGTCATCCCACTTTGCTATTGAAAGAGAAACCACCAAAGAAAATTTTGACTATCAAAGCTACTTGGAACCGGGATGCCGGGTGGATGTTTATCCCAAGAGTGAGTTTGACAGGTAGGGTAATAAAAATAAAGAAAAAGTAGAGCAAAGACCCACTTTTCAAGTAGAGAAACTGGAGGATGTCATCCCTATATCTCAGAGTCCGATTTATAAGAAGAGTATAGAGACATGGAAATCAGTATTGAATAGTGATGAGAATCTAGCTATGAAGAAATTTAAATAGATGCTAGCCGATATCCCATAGGTTGCTGATTGGACTTAGAATTTTGGCGCCCTAACTTTTGCCTAGGCCACCCTTTGTAGGGTTTTCATCCCAGCAGACATTTTTATTTTTCTAGTATTTTTCTTTCATTTTTCTTTTCTTTTGTCCTAACTTTTGACTAGACCACCATTTGCAGGGTTTTCGTCCTATCAGGTATTTTTTATTTTCTCAAGAATGTAGTTAGTGCTTTAGCCAGTGAAATAAAAGAATTTTATTAAAATTTGACCGGACCCTAGGTAACTTTACGGGATGCCTATGTACCTCCATCTATGTGTTACATTAATTTGTGTGTGCTGGAAAAATGTTCTTAAAGAGGATCAGGTCATCCATAGTTCAATTACAAAATTCATTCAAGCATAATATTTCTTTAATAGATCTAGGTTCCGATCTAGGTTGCCTAGCTATGACAACTTAATTACATCTAAGTCGACTAACAGTGATGCACACCCGATCATGATTTGTTTGATCATATAGGCGCCTGACTAGTTGGGTTCAAACTTTCCACGCGGTTTCCAAAATTTTCCAATGTTCTTTAACACCAAATATCCTTCTTTCAACCCGCGTCCCTTGACTTGCTTGTTGAATGCTCGGGCAATTCAAAACCCTGGATGTGAGAAAGCGTCTTCAACCTTCTCATCTCCTAAGGCTAATTCTTCAAATCTATTTATCACCCAGTCTTCTTTGGCTATCTGATTCTCCGATAGCACTCTGAAGGAGTTGACTACTAACTCTACCAGGAGCACAACCTCTATGTCACAGAAAAATGAGCATGGGGTAGCCCTGGTCGATGTCCTCACCGATAGCCTATAGTCCCAGAGGGCATAGGGAAGCTTATCTGGCCAACTCGGACAAGAATCTATCATTTTACTCAACATGCTCTTAATGTTCTTATTGGCGGCCTTGATAACCCCATTGGTTTATGGGTGGTAAGGTGAAGAATGGTGTCGAGTGATACTATACTCCTCAGCTACGTCTGAAACTTCTTCTTCAAAATGTAGCTCGTTGTCTGAGATCAACTCCCGAGGTAATCCATATCTGCAAATGATGTTCGTCCGAATAAACTGAGCCACCTTCTTGACATTGAGCGTGGTATACGAAGCAGCTTCCACCCACTTCGTGGAATGATCTATGGCTACTATAATGAATTCATGTCCGTTAGAGGCCTTGGGATTGATCTTCTATAACACCCCGACATTTTTAACAGATTGATAAAATAAAATTTAGCGGAGAAATATATTTTTAAGCATCGATATTTTTAATTAGCAATTTTTAGTGATGTTATTTTTTTAAATACTTAGCATTGATGTATACTTTTAGCGGCGAATTTATTTTTGGTATCAATGCGCTTAGTATTAGTGACGTTTTGTCAAATGAGATAGCGTAATAAAATTTTGATAATTTTCTTAACGCAAGAATTATCATAATGGTTAAATACTTGACCATTTTTTTTGCGATAATAAGTTTAGGTAAGAAGATTTAGCGACAAATGAGGAGTAAGGATTTTCTCTCTGAACCCTACTCATCACCTGAATTCATATGCTTTAATCTTAATGATTTTGCAAAAAACAAAATTATTGAACTATTGTTTTATAAATTTTCATGAAATATTCGGATTTTTGCCAGTGAAACCCTAACTTGAACCTTAAGTGATCATTTGGAATTTTTTTTTTGTTCTCATCTGTTTTATCTATTCAATTATCATAAAATGTTTTGAATTCTATTTATTACTTCTCAATGTTGACATGAGTTAGTAACTTGGGAGCCATAAGGATGGTCTGTATTGTTGGCGTTATAAAGATGGTATGTTGGATGGATTTAACTAGCACTTAGATGGACTAGTCAGTGTACATATGCATATATAAGCGTATTGAGCACTGTCGGGGTGGCTTTGCTTCTGTATTGCTCATGTTCAATGTTTCCTATTTATGTTTATTGCACTTTAAGTGTTTAAAAAAGGGTTATTTATTCAAGGAAAATGAGTTGATACTCCTCCCTATGTTTACATTGAAATGCTATGGGTTTCTTTGAAAACCCTTTTAAAATTGTCGTTTGATTGTATATAGAAAAATTGTTTGAATCTTTATGTTCCCATTTTAAAAGTTTTTATTGTTTTAAGTCTTTGATCGACTTTACTAGACTCTCGAAAGCTCACTCTTCCTTGATTTCCTTTTCGCAGGCGATAACCAGCTGTAGGTTACCTGAACATGGATTAGAGCCAGCGAAAGAAAATGAATTTAATTTTTGGTATTAATTGTTAGAACCCATGTGCGGGTAGTGATTGTTATTATCTAAGAATTTTTAATACACTTAGTTGATGTATCATTTATGACAGTCCACGAAGAATATTGTTTGATTTAAGGTTTAGCCGCTCTGATGATGACTGATCATCTGGTTATGAGGTTATCATTGTCTTAGTGTCATTGATTTATTGAGCATTAACATTCCGAAAAATTCCGGGATGTTACATCTTCCCTATAACATCTATTTCCCAAACTAAGAACGGCCACGGGAGGTCATGTTGTATAACTCGCTGGGAGGCAAATGCTGTAAGTTAGCGTACCCCTAACATTTATGAAACCTCCTCGCATACTAGACATATATAATCTCGCTCCATAGTACTCCAGTAGTCTGTTAGAAGACTTTCTTGACTAGCATCCGCCCGTTAATATGTGGTCCACACTCTTCTGATGTACCATTTCCATGATTTGGCTACTTTCTCTTCTAGTTATACACAATAGGTGTTCGTCATTGTAATGTCTCTTATGTAGTCTCTGGTCAGGCATGATGAACTGTGCTGGCCATCTTCTCAAAGCTACTCGGTCCTTCGCGAAACACTTCGGGGTACCTTCAATCCCCAGATAACATTCTGTATATCAGTATACCAAGGCTCAGTTACTTCGTCTTTTTCTACATGGCCTATCATGAAGCAGTAGGCTAATTGACCTCTCTCCTATATAACAAAGGGTTTTATCTCCTGTCATTCAGGTATGTCAACTATTGACCCAAGTATGGCTAGGGCATCGGCAAGTTGTTCTTGGCTCTAGGTAGGTAGTAGAATTCCAAATCTTCAAACTGGTCTGCAATCTTCTCTAAGTGGTCATGATATGCTCGTAGGCGTTCATCTCTAATTCTCCACATACCTTGGATTTGGTATATGACTAATGTTTAGTCTCCATACGCCGTGATCCCTTGAACTCCTAGGTTTAGGGCCATCTCTAAACTGATGATACATGATGCTTTGTATTCAGTGATGTTATTAGTATCGTCAAAAATCAGCTTGATAGCTATGGGTGAATGGGCTCTATCTGGTGAGATCAACAAGATCTCTACACCAAAACCCTTGTTATTTGCTACTCCATCAAAGTACAACTGCCACCTCATCTCTGTTTCAACAATGCACACTCCTTCATCGGGGAAGTTTGCATCCCATCAACTGGTATCATTTGTTGGGCAAACGACTAACATGTCAACCATGGCCTTCCCTTTGATTGACTTCTATGGACATAGGTGATATCAAATTCTAACAATAAGAAAAGCCATTTTGACGTGTGGTTAGACAAGACAGACCTCTTGAACAAGTACTTCATGGGATCCATCCTAGCCAACAATCTAATGGGGTATGCCAGGACGTAGTGTCTCAATCTAAGATTTACCCAAACCAAAGATACACGCGTTTTCTCTAGGGCTAAATAGTTCACCTCTCCTTTGGTCAACTTCTTACTAATGTAATATATGGCCCTCTCAACCAATGAATTTTCTAAATGTTGGACTAACATGGCTCCAGCTGCAGTGTCAATCACGGTTAGGTATAGTAACAGAGGGTTACCAGGTAGAAATGGGCTTAGGACTAGAGGGTTGCTAAGGTGTTGTTTAATCTTGTCAAAGGCTTTCTGCCCTAGGAGGTTCCATTCCTTACTTGAATCCTTCTTCAACAGTTCAAACACAGGTTCACAGATCGTGGTTAACTGGGTATGAACAGACTAATGTATTGAATTTTACCCAAGAATCTTCGAATTTCATTCTCGGCTTTGGGTGAAAGCACCACAACTATGGCTTTGATTTTGGTTAGGTCCACCTCGATCCCTCATTTACACACCGTGAAACCTAGCAACTTCCTGGCTATGACTCCAAACACACATTTTAGTGGGTTTAACCTCACCTTATATTGCGTTGAACTTTCAAAGTATTTTCACATCCCTGTTCCATTCATTTTCTCGACTTAATGATCATATCATCCACATATACTTCTACCTCCTTATGGATCATGTCATGGAATAGGGTGGTAGCAGCTCTATAGTGCATTCTTTAGACTAAAAGGCATTACTGTGTTGCAAAAGGTACCCCAGAGGGTGGTGAAGGTTGTCTTCTCCTGGTCCTCAGGAGCCATTTTTATATGGTTATACCCCATAAAACAATCCACAAATGATACCAAATCATTCTTGGCTATGTTGTTTATGATCAGGTCTATGATGGTATATGGATATCATCCTTAGAAAGGGCTCGATTTAAGTCCTGGTAGTCCACACACATACTAACTTGACCGGAAGGCTTGGGAACGTGTACAATGTTGGCTATCTAGGTAGGGTACTCAATCACTCGGATGAATCCGATATGGAGTACTTCATCACTTCCTCCTTGACATTGATGGACCACTCTGATCTTAACTTCTGAAGTTTTGTTTGATGGGTTTGGCTTCGGGTACGATGGGCAACTGATGTTCCACAATGGGTGGGTCTATACCAGGCATGTCACTATATGACCAATAATATACATCGATGAATTATATAAGGAGTGCAATCAACTTTTCTCTTTCTTTATCACCTAGATGAGCCCCTCTTTTGATTTCTTTTATGTCTTCATGGGAGCCTATGGTTACTTTGACTGTTTTCTTGGCCATTACCTTAACACGACTAGATTCTCGATTTTCAATTTCTTTTAAAAAGAAATTTCTCTTCTAAGTCCACTAGGTGTTGCTCATCATTGACTACGTAGATTAATTCATCATAGCTTATATCAGCAACCAAAGGATAATCGAAATCAAGCATTATATTATCAATCAGGTAGTCTGAAAACATATAATAAATAAACAGATTCAAATTGACTTTGGTGACATATGCATTCAAGTCTTTCAGTTTGAGAGCACCTTTGGCAGCAGGACTTCTCTCGATAAACTCTCCCACAATCAGTGGTTCGTATGCAGACATCTAATTTTGCTACGGGTTCTCATGTCACTGCTCGAGGTGCTTGTACAGTGTTAACATTGTTGGATGTTGTTGACTTAGGCTGCACAATAGAACTCCTTGGACTGGCTCAGTATGCTCATGGTGCTTCGACTTGCGAGAGATGGTTCCCTTATTAGTGACATTCCATCCGAATGAAAGATCCCATGAGTGCATTGAACGATGTGTGGTAATGTCTAAAGATATAATCGTGGTAGACGGGAAGCATGTTGTTCCTCACGATTCTCACTTGCTCTTGTTTTGTCGGACAGTTCACCATCTGAGCTACCTTATTCCTCTACCTCATGATGAAAGCTGAAATTGTGACGACCCAAACTGCCAACCATTTAATCCAATTTCATCAACACATTTACAATAGTATCCCATCGGATTACAAGAGCTAAAAATAGGTTACAAAGATTTCTAAAATTCCAAAACTGCATGTCCCGCTCACATCCCCGCTTTCATGTGCTCACAAAAATAATTATCTGCACTGAAAGGGTAAATGGTGAGGGGTGACCCGGGTAGCCCAGTAAGCGAAATAATCATAGCACCATAAGATTAGAATCAAACACGATAAACAATTCAGGATCAGTCAAAATATTTGATAGTCAAACAGTCAATGCAATCGCGGCTTAGCACCCCGAACAACTAGTAAACCAATTCAATATCCAATTTGCATATCAAACATAACACTTCAGCATCTTGCCTCCGTATCCTCAAAGGGATCTGCCAAAGCTCAGTTGTATCATAATCTAACGTATCATGCATGTAGACAAAATCATTGGAGCACTGTCATTGATCAAAAGTACTAAAGCCACATCCTGCAAACATATTTAAAAAATAAGATGTTTACCAATATTCAAAACAAAGCATTTCAACAAGATTTTAGAACAACAATGTTTACGAGTACGAGGAACGTTAAGAAATAACCACGTGGTAAAAAAGAATAGTGATATGAAATTCCCCTTACCTAAATCATGAAGAATCCACTTATACAATTGTTCCTAATCAGGCCTTATGATTCCTTTTTCATAACCGAGGCTAATCGTCTTTTCTCACTCTTTAGTTGTCAATCTACTGATGAAAGTCAAAGATAACTTAAAGTAATTCGAAAAGATCGAAGGCCTATTATAGAAATTTTTAGGAAGCACGAGGTGGAAAGAAACACGACGTGGCAAAACAAGATTGTGCCACATAGCAAGCATGACAATGCTAATCAAAGCACGACAAAGCTCAAAGCACGAGTGGCAAGACAAGGTTGTGCCACCTAGCAAGCACGACAAGGCTCAAAGCACGAGGTGGCAAGACAAGGTTGTGCCATCTAACAAGCACGACAATGATAGGTAGCACGAGGTGTCGATCAGAGAGGTAATCAACACTGAGTCATCAATAAGCATGAGATGTCACGATTGCGTGAAGACACCCAACAAGCACGACAATCTCAATCCTAATTGTCACTTAAAATCATCATTAATTTTCCCTCAATCAACCAGTAATATTTTAAGCACCTCTGTCTTACAAAAATGGACTCCCTTAGCTCTTGCTTCATGGTTTCCAAATCTTTCATTGTGATATGTAGGTCTGCATTATATTCGTACTGCCCGACAAACTCTCTTACAATGTATTCCCATGTGCGGACTTGGTCTTCATCCAAAATAAGGAACCATTGGGAATGGCTTCAGTGAGGGTACCATGGAACAACTGTATAAATTGATTATGATTAACCATATATGGGGCCAATGCCCACATATACATCTTCACGTGAATCTTGGGATTTATGGTCCCATCAAATATATCTATCTCCGGCATTTTAAACTTAAGGGATAGTCTATCCTCAAGGATCATGGTTAAAGCACTGAGGTCAAAAAGGTCATCGGCTCTCCTCATCCTTGCAATCTGGGACTCAAGAGTGGCTAACTTATCCTTCCATTCTGGTACAGCAGAAGGCTTTGTCTCTTTTACCTCAGACTCATACATCCAATCAAACTCCAGACCTTTCTTTCTATCATCTTTCTTCCCATCTTCTTACAGGTCCTTTCTACCTCTCCTTTTGAGATTATCCAATTCCTCGGCGGTTTGGGATTGTTGCTCGATTAGAGTAGTAAAACCGTTCTGGAGATCCTTCTAAAAATCACTGATGATACGAACCAAATTCGATATCTTTGGGAATTTTTGAGCCATTGGAGATCGTGAGAGTATTTTAGACGAGCTTGGATACCAACCACGCTTAGCCATAATTGTATAGGGAAAATTGTCAAAAATTTAGTAAGACATTCCACCTATATAAAACTGGCTGATTTATACCTTAATGGGAGTGAAGGGAAATTTTTCTGGTCTGGAGGGTATTTCTTGAATTTTCGAAAAAAGAGACTGACTAACCATCCGATAATCCGGTGCCGGTTGGTAAGTGTGGTCTGGAGAATTTTTTTTGAAAATTTTTCTGGAGGATAAGGTTTCCCTCTAACCATCCAGTCATCTTGGCAGATAACCGGCCAATTGGTCAGTGGGTTTGAGGGTTTATTTCTGGGAATTTTTCTCAAATTTTTTTGAGAATAAGGTCTCTGACTAATTCTCTAGTCATCCTAATGGATAACTTAGAGTTGTCAAACGGGCCAGGCGGCCCGCGGCCCAGCCCGACCCGGCCCAAAAAAAGCCCGGGCTGGCCCGGCCCTTGCATGAACAGTACAGGCCCGAAATAAGTGGGCTTAGGGCCTGGGCTTGGACCAAGCCAAGCATTTTTGAGAAAAAGCCCGGGCCAGGCCCGGCCCGAAAAAGCCCAGGTCTGGCCCAGCCCGAAAAGAGGCTCGGGTTTGGCCCGAATTTCCGGCCCGAGATTGGCCCAGTTTTTGGCCCGGTTTCGGCCCTTTTCAGCAGGCCCCACCTATTTAAAATTTTGGTGTTTCCCCCCCTTTCCCCCAACGGATTTATTCCCCATTCATTTCCAAAATTCCACTTTTACCCCCCAACAACAATATAACGGCTAGTTTGGGGGTATTTTAGTCTAACTTAATTTTTCCAACTCCTTTAAAGGTTTTTACACTCTTACCCAACCAACAACTATAAACGGATAGTTTTTAGGGGTATTTTGGTCTTTTGTGAAGTTTCAAAAATCTATAAATTCACACCATTTCTCTCTAATTTTTCACACCAATCTTCTTACTCTCTCTTATATAAACATTCTACATTTCTACAAGCTTTGCTACTCTTGCTAATTACTACTCTTATTTACTAATTAGTACTCTTGCATATTATTACTCTTGTTTACTAATTACTACTTTTGCTAAATTTTAATTACTAATCACTCATCTTATTAATTTGTTACTCTCTAATTCTTTTGTCTAGTAATTAGTGAATTTTTATATTTATCAATTACTATTACTAATTTTTTTAATTACTAACTCTCTCCAATTTCGAATTACCCTCAGTAATTCATTTGTTACTCTTTAATTCTTTTAATTGTTATTTCTAATTACTAATTACTGCTCTTATACTTGTGTATTTAGTTACTCTTACTAATTTTATTTAGCATCAAATATGGCTGGATTATTGAAGAAACTGAGGCGTGGATCATCATCACGAAAAACATCATCATCATCACAAGCACCACCACCAGCACGAGCGCCAGCACCACGGCCATCACAAACACCAATCCAAGCACCACCACAACCATTCGTTCCTGGACGAATGAGTACAGGCTGTATGATAGATACCCAAGCCAATTGGGAGTTCAATCAAAACATTCCAGATTTTGAATACACGCCTGATCAAGACCCCCCGCATTATAGTCAAGGACGCAGCTCGGTTGGCGAAGCTACTACTCCGTGGCATAATCTTAACCCTATGCCTGGTCATGATGAAGAAGGGCCGAGCAATGCCTCCGGTAATGAGCCAGAAGTCCAAAAGGGAAAAAAAAAGAAAGCCGAGTGTTGGAATCATTTTGATGAAGTTACGGTGGACGGCATCCGAAAAGCTCGATGTAAGTACTGTGCTAAATTATTTTCGTCTGGTAGTGGTAATGGACATCTTAACAGGCATTACCCTCAGTGTGCACCTCGACAAGGCCACGTCGAACCTACCCAAACGCAGTTATCTTTTGACGGTAAGTTATTTGTTTATAATCAGCGAGAGCAAAGAGACGGTCTCGCTGAATTTGTTATTCACGATGAACAAGCCTTTTCTTTTGCCGATAATGCTAAGCACTCTAGATATATGAACACATACGTTCAACCTTTGTACAAAAAGGTTCATAGAAACACAACTAGATCCGATGCACTCCGACAGTATAATGCTGCTAAAGCACGCCTGATCGATTATTTCGATAAATTTGACGGTAAAGTTAGTCTTACTTCTGATATTTGGCAATCTCCATTTACTTTTGTTAGTTATACTTGTGTGACGGCCCATTGGATTGATGCAGATTGGATTATGCACAAGAGAATCATCGCTTTCGAGCTCTTTCCTTTTCCGCATGATGGAATGAACATTGCTACTATTATATTAAAAGCATGTACCACGTTTAAATTAAAGGATAAGATTATGAGTATTAGTTTTGATAATGCTTCTAACAATACAGCTGCTGTTGATGCTTTACAGGAGAGCCTCAAACCTGTACTTTCTGGTAAATTATTTCATGTTCGTTGTGTTTGTCATATAATTAATTTAATTGTTCAAGATGGTTTAGCTGCTGCAGGAGATATTCTTGTCAAAATGAGGGGTATGACAGCGTATGTTAATAGTTCGAGTCCGAGAACACAACAATTTAAAACGTTGTGTGTTGAATATAATATGCCTCGCAGGAGAGCAGTTACAGATGTGGTCCACAGGTGGAACTCTACATACCATATGCTTTTACACATTCTGGCATACAGAGAAGTCTATACGCATTTTCTACTAACCCAGTTCCCAGCCGGCTTGCCAACTCAAGAGGAATGGCAGATGGCCACATACCTAGCTGAATTTTTGGAGGTATTTTACACGTCTACCAATTTATTGTCTGGTACGTACTATCCCACCTCTCCTCTCGCTGTAATAGAAATTCTCAAGATGGCTACAATGTTAACAAAATGGAGATATATAGGACCCTTTAAGGAAATAGTAAAAGTGATGGATAAAAAGTTTAATAAATATTGGAGTGAACTGCCTGTTATTTTTGCTGTGGCTACTTGTTTAGATCCTAGGTTAAAGTTGCATGGCGTGAACGTCTCGATACAAGAGATATCGATATTAATGTGCTACCAGTAGAGGATACAACCGCACTCACAGCGAAAGTGAGCAAGACATTTGAGGAACTGTTCAACCTCTATCGTAATTCTGCTGACGTGCGCGGACGAGCTTCATCATCGACTGCTGAGAGGTATTATGCGCCATACCTTAAGGGCTTTGAACATCTAGTAGCAAGACAACTACCAGGTGAAGGTACTTCTAATTCGGCAGGTTCGTCTACTTTTTTCTCTTTTAATGAGATTGGTGTATATTCAAATACTGATCATTATTCTGATTTATCAATGCAAGAACAGGTTAATTTTAATTTGTTAAATTTTTGGAAACAAAATCAAAACATGTATAAAACTTTATCCCAAATTGCACGGGATGTACTGCCAGTGCAAGCCTCCACGGTTGCTTCAGAGTCGGCATTTTCAGCGAGCGGGAGGGTTTTGGATGACAGGAGGAGTCGTCTTAACCCCGAGTCGCTCGAGCTATGTGTATGTTGGAAGGATTATCTTGATGCGAAATACCGCGAGCAAGATAAACCGATTGATGATAGGAAGAGCAGTGACTCGGATATTGAAGTACTTCCGGATGATTAGGTAATTTCTTTTTATTTTCCTTCTCTTAAGTTTTAAGAATAAAATTTCTCACAAAATATAGTTTTTTTCATATATATATATATATATATATATATATATATATATATATATATATATATATATAATAAGTTTTTACAAGCAAGATAGATATTTTTCCGTATATATAAAAAAATAGGTAACTTCGCCTGTTTGTTTACAAGCAGCCGGTCCCAAGCCCGGATAAAAGGAGGAGGGCCTATAAACACATTTATCTTCAATGTTTATGATTTATAATGAAATAAAAGGATAAACATAAGATTCATTAAATTATGAATATTAGACGTGCCTAGAATACAATTTGCTTAAACAATAACAAAAAAATTACCATAATTAAAACCCTTACCTTGAATAACAAGAAAATGCCAAAAAAATCAAAAAAAAATTAGGCCCGGCCCAAGCCCGGCCCTAAATTTTGGGCCTAGGGCCTGGGCTTGGACTGGGCCCAGATATCCCCAGAACCAGGCCCGGCCCGGCCCGGTTGGCAGACCCCTTGGCCCGGCCCTGGCCCGATTTGCTGGAGGCCCGATGGGCTTGGGCTGGGCCGGCCCAAGCCCGGCCCATTTGACACCTCTAGGATAACTGGCCGAATGATCATTAGGTTGGATTGGGATATGAACTAGCCAATCTCTAATTCTTCAAGGAAATGTACATACTGACTAATTATCTGGTTGGGAGCGCGGATAACCGACTAGTTAGTCAGCGTCTCCCTTTTTTGCAAAATTATCAGTTTAGCTTAGCATGTTGGTGGTTTCCCTGCGAACATGTTGTAGGCCAAAGTAGGCATTCTCCCAACAAAAAGGCAAAACACTAAATGGTCTGGGTGTGAGTTTTTTTTCCTTAAAACACCGGTGTAAAGGTTACTCCATTGGCTCGACTGTACCATACACCTCCCGTCTATAACTAGAAAGTTAATAATGTGCGATTATCGGTATATATACAATTCTTTTAATATACCAAGAAATCAAGAAGAATCTTTAATATGAGGCACGTGGAGTTGAGAACTTGATCAAGAGGTCGCCTCGAGCCCAAGAGGACCAAGGGCCTCATGTGTGTCGCTCTCAAATGAATGGGTCGGGGTTAGACATAAGCGTGTGTGAGGTACGAAAATAAAAGCACAAGTACCACTGTTATGTCACATTGTATGTACAAAAAAAATACAAAAAGAAATACAACAAGGTCAAAAATTAGGAAAAACTTTTCAAGTCTAGTCCTTTTGTTGTTTTTAGCCCCCAGCAGAGTAGCCACTATGAAGCACCCCCTCGAAAAAATTCCTGAAAAAGGATTTTTAGGAAGTTGCCATTTTATTTTGAGAGAAATAAGAAAAACCTAAAACATGACTCGAAAGTGTCCAAGGACAATTGATCTTATCAAAGCATGAAGGGTGTCCGGGTACTAAGTTACGCAACGAGAAGGTGTTAGGCAACCGACGTGCCCTTTTGGTCTCTATTTCATTTCTAATGGTTATTGGCCTAAAAAAAAAAGCATGCAAAATATAGTAAGACTCACCCTAAGTTAATTTTTAAATTTTGAGCTTGAACTTGACAACAAGGATCGAATTGCCTACGTATCTGATCAGACTAATATGTATCAAAACCACTGTACCTTGACTCTAGTCCTACGGGAAGTAGTTTACAATTCGAAGCCTAGACTTACACAAAGAAAATTAAAATACTTCTTTTTGTTTTTTGGAAATGAAATGTTACTATGGGAAAGGGATGACAATCTATATGATTTCTACCCTATAAAAGCTGGTAAAGGTTACCTTGCGATGTAGTTTGCCTTGACAACTTGGGGTGCTCACCGTTGAATCCACGATGAAAAAAACAAAGTGATGTTTCTAGGGTGATTTGGATGGCTAAGATTCTAGAGAGAGGTTGGATGTCACTTCACGAGGAAATGGCGTGCAAACTCTAAAGAGAATAAGCTTAGGGAATTGACTTAATGTCTGACACTTATGTGTGTTGGTGTGAATCTGTGGGAGTGAATGAAAGTAAGTGCTTGTGTACTGTGTGTATATGTATGCATGTGTGTTGGTGTGAATCTGTGGGAGTGAATGAAAGTGGGTGTTTGTGTACTGTGTGTATATATATTATGCACATAGACAATCACCACACACACAATTACAAGCACCTTTATATATATATATATATATATATATATATATATATATATATATATATATATATATATATATATATGTACATATATACATATGTACATATATACATATGTACATATATATATATGTACATATATATATCTGTATATATATATATAGGGAGCTGATCCATTGATAGCGCTAGCAAAATGGAGTATTTGCTAGCGCGATCTGGGCCGACGGTCCTGAAAGATGGACGGTCCAGATCGCGCCTTTTTCGAAAACTATCAGTCGTCCGCGACACTATGT
>JAVXUP010001672.1:20000-37500 GCA_033070095.1 Escallonia herrerae | reverse complement strand
AGGCAACGAGGCCCGACTCCAAAGCGATATGTGCATGTCTCTCGCTATTGCAGGTATATCATACAATTCTTGATTACTCGCTCGTTTCTTTTTTTTTGGGTTGAATTGACAATAAAATTTGACGATACTTTATTTAATTTGTCTTTGCTCTCAGGTGTGGTCTTATGAACACCTTGCTACCGGCGCACCCACGCGTAGGGACGGAACCGATAATGTGTGGCCTCGGTTGTGCGCCTGGGAGTACAGCCGGAAGGACAGCCACTACCAGAGGAGAGACGATCCCCATCACAACATTACGTACTATCGGGGGGAGCTCGACTCGTTATCTCCTGGCCAGATGCGATGGGCACCGTACAAACATTTGGCGCGACGGGTGGGAGAGTCGTTCGTCTTCACGCTCTCCGGGTTGCAACGCACACCCCTGATCCACTTCGAGGTCGCAGAGTGGCAGCTGCCAGATCGCGCTATGCGCCATTTTGAGTGCCTGCAGGGGTTGCCAGCCGGCGCGCCGGATATGAGGCTTAACAGGAACCCACCGGGTGTCGGACGGTTTGGCAAGGCAAATGCGCACGACTTGTGCGCACGAGAACTTGAGGTTTGGGATTCCTGGCAGGACACGCTGGCGGCCATTGTGTCGGAGCCTGACCCCGTGATCAGCATCGAACAGTACAATGGGTGGTACTACCGCATCACCCGGAGGAGAGTAGCTCCAGTAAGGTTTGAACGCGGGGAGAAGTACCACCCTAGGGGTCAGATCGATGAGCACATGGCATACAATCTGGTAAGTTGGCCAACAAGTGCTTTAATTGAACTTGATGATTCTAACTGTGTATGAAGTTACTTATTTATTATCTCTCTGGATGTAGGTTAATGCCTCGTTCGCCTTCTTCCAGAAGTTGCGCGAGCGGAAGGATTTGGTGGATGCAATGGGCGAGGAGCTTCGCCAACAGGCTGATGCGTTGGCGTATGGCTGCGGGAATTTTTTACACCAAGCATCGGGCCAGCCTTCCGGCGTCAGCCCGGGAATGGGTTATCCGGGGTGGCAGCCCCCATATGTGAGCGAGGGATACACCGATCCCTCGGGACAGACTTCGGGAGTGAGCCAGGGATATGGTGGTCCCTCTGTACCGGGAATGGGTGGTGATTGGGGACAGCCAAGCACCATGGGCCAGGCTCAAGCGCCGTGGGAAGACTACAGTGTGCCCTCCTTCTCTTTGCTATTGGACTCGGAACCCCAACCCTTCTCTCAGAGTCAAGTCACGCAAGACTGGGGTTTCGGACACATCAGTCTGTCGGAGACACTGCCCATTGTCCCGTGGGCAGGACCATCTATTGCCGAAGGAGGGCAATATCCCCCGGTCGACCCCCCGAAGGAGTGCAATATCCCCCCGTCGACCCCCGAGGGCAATATCGCAAAGGGCATCCAGTGAAGCCCCTAAAGCCGCATAAATGCCAAATAATCAGAGAGCGTTATTTTAGCGGCTTCCCCCGGGACAAAGCGTTGTATAGTGTGAATCATCCGGAGGGCATGGATTACACTTGCGAGTGGGGAGAAATGGCCTCCCTGGCTCCGGGGAGTTGGTTAGACAACGGTGTCATCTCCACATACGTGGAGATTCTGAAGGAAAGGGGTCGGGAGCGGCTGAACGAGTACCCGGCCATTTTTTTGGTTGATGCCTTTTTTCATAGCCTCCTAGTGTCTGAATGGCATGAGTGGGTCGAGCAAAGGCGGAAGAAAAAGTTGAGCCAGTGGAGACCGTCCGCTAACCTACGAGCGTATCTTGCTAGGGATAGTCCAGTGAGCGCAAGTGTTGCCGACGTGTTTCTAATCCCATTTTTAGGGGAAAGCCACTGGTACTTGGTTTGCTATGAACCGGTGGAGAAAGTCGTATCGGTGATCGACAGTCTCCACGACGATACCGCCTTTATGCCTGTGCTGCAGATGTACAAAGCCCAGTTGGATTCAATGGTAATATTACGATTGTTGTTTAACAGTTATTGTAACTTGGCATAAATGTTAACTCGTGTCTTACGCCGTTTTATGTTTCTCGCAGAATATATTTTGTGCAATGGTCAATGGTATCCGTGGTAACCCTGTACCGGCGCGGCCAAAGCTCGATTGGCGACTGAAGAAGAGGAGGCCCAAGCAACGTAACACTTCGGACTGCGGCGTCTTCCTTTGCATGTACATGGATTACATTTGCCGGTCTGAGAGCCTCAAGGCGGCGGTGTGGAGCCAAGCAGAAGTAGACACCTTTAGATATAGAATGCTTGGCAAATTATGAAAGGCCGGCCTAGAGCGGTTAGGTTTATTGTAAATCCGGCTAATGCCGAGAATCCCTCCCAACATGATTCCCCCAGTTGACATTGTACCATTACACTTTATTTTTTTTTAATAAACTATGATTATTTAGAAAGCTCTCATTGATTTGTGTTGAAGATTATTGATTGATTGTTTTGTCTGATTTCCGTTGAAGATGATTTGAGTTTGGTTTTTTTGGCTCTCACTGAGAATGATTGAAAAGCAAAATCTGTCCGTTAGACAATGTCGCGGACAGTGGGGGAAGTGAATTTTCTAAGTGTTGGGTGAATTTTCTAAGTGTGGGTAAAATTTTCCAAGTGTTGATATAAGGCATTCTGCTGGCCCGTCCGCTAGACAATATCGCGGACGGTGGGGGTGGGGAAAATTTTGGAAGGCATTCTGCTGGCCCGTCCGCTAGACAATGTCGCGAACGGTGGGGGTGGGGAAAATTTTGGAAGGCATTCTGCTGGCCCGTCCGCTAGACAATGTCGCGGACGGTGGGGGTGGGGAAAATTTTGGAAGGCATTCTGCTGGCCCGTCCGCTAGACAATGTCGCGGACGGTGGGGGAAGTGAATTTTCTAAGTGTTGGGTTAAGACAATCTGCTGGTCTGTCCGCTAGACAATGTCGCGGACGGTGGGGGTGGGGAAAATTTTGGAAGGCATTCTGCTGGCCCGTCCGCTAGACAATGTCGCGGACGGTGGGGGTGGGGAATAAGGCATTCTACTGGCCCGTCCGCTAGACAATGTCGCGGACGGTGGGGGAAGTGAATTTTCTAAGTGTTGGGTTAAGACAATCTGCTGGTCTGTCCGCTAGACAATGCCGCGGACGATGGGGGAGGGGAAATTTTCGAAGGTATTCTGTTGGCCCGTCCGCTAGACAATGTCGCGGACGGTTTCCAAGTGTTGATATAAGGCATTCTGCTGGCCCGTCCGCTAGACAATGTAGCGTTATGCAATTTTAATAAATTGGCGTCCGAAGACAATGTATCTCAAACGGCACAATTAAGCGAGAAAAAATTTGGAAACATAATGAACATGTATACAATAAATTTGGTTATTATTAATAAATTAGGGTTCACATTGGGGGAAATAAATTTTTTCACAAGCGCTCCGATCAAAGATTATAACTTGAAAATCCCACCACCCAAGGTGTTCAAACACTACAAATTTCCCGAGTTCGAGGCCATGCTGGCGCACGAAGACGTTCCAACCCTCTGCGAATTGCTTTTTTTGGGGTCGGCCGGGCTTCAGCTTGATTTCAACCTGCCAGGCCCCCTTGCGGCTATATAATCTTGAACTGTCATGAATTATTGTAAATTGATTGGTAAAGGCTTCCGGTATGTCCTAACAAACACAATACAAAAAATAGGTTAGTTTTTAACCAAAAGATCAAACTTTTAACACACGAAAATACAGAGAAAGAGGGATGGGCTACAAGTTCATTCTCAAATCCCGGCATCATGACTTTGAAAAAGTGTTTGCCTGCTAGGTGCAAGTTGCCAATAAAATCGTAGGTGGTCTCCGATCCAGAAGCCATCGAGGTCGGCGATGAGGGGAGGACGGTGGTGTCGCCGGAGATGTGGGTCGCCGTAGATGGGGTAGCGGCTTGGGTTAGATGTTAGAGAGAGAGAGAGAGAGAGATAGCGGACTGATAAAAGCTGTTGCCCGTTTTGATTAATATATACAATAGGATAGAGGTCCGCTACATTGTATAGCGGACATAAATGAAAACCAAAAGTTTTCATTTATGTCTCTCTCTCGAGAGAGAGAGAGAGAGAGAGAGAATATTGCATTGGTTTTGGCAAAATGAATAATTTAAAAATAGTTTTAATACCTTTTAATTTCTGATTTAAATTTCTATAATTTTTATACATATTTTAAAGTTTTTCAAAAATTATGGGACTTTATTTTCAGCTAGAAGCAATTTCGGCAATTTATGGGTTTTTATTGCATTTAAAGAAATTATTTTTAATTCAAAAATATTCAAAAATTTAGAAAATTCATATTTTAACTTGTTATGTTGTTTTAAGCTATAAAAGAATTTTCTTATAATTTATTATGACTTTAGAATATCGTTACGCGTTAAAGAGCGTACGAGAATTTGGGTTAGGTTAGCGTGTGCGGGAACCGTTTGAGTTGCGAGATTCTGAGATTAGAAATGAGCGTCATTTGGGTAGTTGATATTAGGTTTATAGTATATTAATATCGATTATGTTCTAACATATGTATTGCCAATTTATGTTTATTCAAAGATTTTTTTGGATCGAGGTCAGTTAGCATCGCTTAGTTTGGATCGAGGTAAGGATTTTCTCTCCGAACCCTCCATCATCATTCTGATCTTAAATGCTTTATTATAACAGTCTTACAAATTACATTGATTCGGTTTTTCGATTCATATAAAAGATATTTTGAAACTGTCCATGAAACCCTAATTTGAGCCTAATAGCGATCGTTTGAAATTCTTTATTATCATATGTTTATTTAATTCAATCATTGTAAAACATTTTGAATTGTTTTAAATTCCTGAATATTGACATGAGTTAGTAAACCTAGGAGTTATAAGGATGGTCTGTTGGTTGGGTTAAACTAGTACCTAGATGGACTAGTCAGTGTACATATGCATATGTAAATCGTATCTAGCACTGCCGGGGTGGCTTTGCTACATCGTCCTGCTCATCTTCAATGTTTCCTCTTTATGTTTTATTGCACTTGAACTCTTTTGAAATAACTATTGCTTTAAGGGATTGTGTTGAATACTTGTCCCTATGTTTATATTGTATTGCAGTGATTACATCAAATGAAAAATCCCTCAAAAAGATGTTATTGGACTTGAATGTAAAATTTCTCGTATTGTTCATCTATGTCGAAATGCTGTCTTTTATTAAAAATACTCTTAAAAAGTTTTGTTTGACTCTATATGAAAATTCGTTCGAATCGTTTTGTTATTTTAAGTCTTTAATCGACCTTATTGAACTCTTGAAAGCTCACTCTCCTTTGACTTCCTTTCTACAGACCAGCATTAAGTTGCCCAAATAAGAATTAGAGCCAAGCGAGGGAAAGAAAAGAAACTAATCTTGGTATTGATTGTTAGAACCCCTGTATGGGTAACTTTGATAGTTTATTATTCAAGTTTAAATTAGTTTTCAGATATGATTGTACACTGAGAAAAAAATACTTTGATGGATGTTTAGTCACTCTGAAAGTTTTCATATTATTTGATTAAGTTTTGAGGATAATATTGTTTAGTGAATGATCGATCGATTGTCTAACATTCTGAAAAATTTCGAGATGTTACAGCTGTCTAGCATCAAACCGCGAGAACAGCCCTGACTAAATATATTATGTGGGTGGTGAGTATGCGCAATCCACGTTGCGAAATCTGGCTAAAATTCTACCATCGAATTTCAATGAGTCATTTATCACAGGGAAGGTTAAATCTATATGACACCCCGCCGATGCGTAAGTTCTCGTCTTTTCTTTCTTTTTCGAGTCTGTATTTTGAAACATATGAAGGATTGTTGACTTTATGTGTGTTTCGAAAATACATGGATAGGGACCATCCCTTTTTCTTTGTTAGATAAGCATGTCAAAAGCAGGCCATGCCTGCTTCCCTTTCTTATGGCCGGTGCAAAGCTAAGGCTTCGTTTGACAAATTTTTTTTTTTGGTTTTCAGTTTTTAAAGAGCAGTTTTTTAAAGAGCAGCTTAATTTTTTTTTTTTATAAAAACAAGTGGGTGTTTGATAACCCCTTTTTTTTTTAGGTTTTTTTTTTTGTGTTTGGTAACCCTTTTTATTTTGACTTTTTTTTTTGGTGGTTTGCGGTGGCGGTGGTGGGGCGTAGCGGTGGTCGACGGTGGTGGTGGTGGTGGCCGACGGCCGGAGGTGGCTGCCGGCAGTCACCGGCGGTGGTGGCCGGCGGCCGGAGGTAGCTGCCGGCAGTCTCCGGCGGTGGTCGCCGGCGGCCGGAGGTGGCTGCCGGCAGTCACCGGCGGTGGTGGCCGGCGGCCGGAGGTGGCTGCCGGCAGTCTCCGGCGGTGGTCGCCGGCGGCCGGAGGTGGCTGCCGGCAGTCTCCGGCGGTGGTCGCCGGCGGCCGGAGGTGGCTGCCGGCAGTCTCCGGCGGTGGTCGCCGGCGGCCGGAGGTGGCTGCCGGCAGTCTCCGGCGGTGGTCGCCTGAGGTGGCTGCCGGCGGTGGGAGGGTGGTGGTGGTGGTCGAAAAAAAAAAACCAAAAGTGAAAAAAAAAACCAGTTTTTGGAGTTTTTTTTTTACTCTGCAGTTTAAAAACTGGTTTTTTAAATTGAAAAAAAAATGGTTACCAAACGCTCTTTTTTTTCAGTTTTTAAAACTGAAAAAAAAAGAGGGAAAAAAATTTTGTCAAACGGGGCCTAAGGCTATCAATTTTTTCCTCTTCACTTTTTTCTTTTGCATTGCCTCCAAGCAATTGCCCTCCATTTCCCCCAACAATGTGTCTCGGATAAACATTCTCCTTTTAGTGTCACTATATCATATCCCCAAAGGAAAAGCATTCTCCTTTTTAGTGTTACTACACCTAAACAATTTTAGTGTCCACATAATTTGATATTGTGTGAATTGTGAAAGAGGAAAGTCAATATTGTTATTCACGAATCTCTATTGCAAGTGCGTGCAAATAGAGATCATACTCTAAACTAATCCTCTCGTGTTGCGTGCCGTAAAGCCTCTCGCTTTGAGCCACTGGTTCTGGAGGCACGAATTAACTTTTTAAGACAAAACTCAGCTAGATTCGATAGTTTGATACTTACTTTGTAATTTGTTACTATTTATTTTATATTATAATCGTTGTCCTATTGTGTAAGAATTCCATTCCAAAAGTATTTGTAAAAGGCTTTATATCTAGCAAAGAGTTGGTCTATAGTTTGTCTGATCTTCTAAGCGGCCCGTTTGCTCGTCCATATGGGCAGCTTTGCTTGTCTTGCAAGTTTGCCTATACTTGGCGGCCTGCTGTTACTTGCACTCTGGTTTCTGATATTTTTATTCCCTTTGTTACCAAAAAGCAAAAAAAAAAAAAAATTGAAAACCTTATTCCCTGCTTTCAATGTAAGCAATACTGCAAGTAAAAACTGATATTCCTTCTGATACATAAAGCAAGCCGTTACATTTCCAGAATAGCAATTGAGGGAACCACCAAATCCCAACAACCCATCTTGCATCTACGCATGCGCTTCTGTAATAAGTTCTACACACAATAAATCATTCATCTGACCCCAAAGCCAACTCAAACAGACTGAAAGCATGTACAACCATTTGTTTACTAGCAATACCATTATCACTATTTGCAAAAAAAAATTTGAAATGAACTTAGGCCATTTCTGTACAGTTCTGAATTACGGTACACCAAGTAGGTCTTGTTGGGGTAATTGAGAATGATAGCCGCCGTAATGAGAAGCACGAAAGAGCTTTAAGAGCAACAAGAAGCACTGGCGACTCTATCGGGTGGTGGTCTATCCATGAGAACCATTCCTGATGGATTTGGCGCAGGCTGCACACGAGGCAGTCTCTTTGCTGTGCACAGACAGAGAAGATTTTAAGAAAAGAATAAGCACACGTCTGGATTATCATTTCGACAATGCTGTATGCAACACCAAGGCTTCTGAGTATAATTAGAATCCCAAACAACTTTTCTTTACAATTGACCATAAAATATGGGCGAGGTGTGGAAGTGTCGGTTTCAACATGCAACCATTCAAAATGTCAGTGGATTTTTTCAAATAAATGAAATACACATTTTGAGAATTTTGAAACTTCAAATTTGCCTCTGCATATTAACGAACTATGTTATCAAGACATCATGATGGGAATATTAGCCATCACATGACTTAACTAAGAAAACAACTACTATTATATGGCCCAGATCCCTTGTACTATGGGAAAATGTCACCAAGGGCAATGAACACCACAGGCTATGTCACCAAAAATTGTACATACGTCACCACTAGTTACTCTTCTCAATTAAGTTTGCCAGAAAAAGTACTGTAAATTTTGCAACAGGAACCCAAATTGCTATTTGCAGCATCCGAAGAATGAGTAACTGGGGATGAAGGGTGTAAACAACTTGTTATCCATCAGACAATACATGTGAAAAGTAATCTCTACTGAAAACATACCTATTTCAAAGAATATGTCGTTTACATTTGTTGCAGTTTTTGCCGACGTTTCTGCAAAGAAAAGACCATTCTCCTGTGCATATGTTTGTGCATCCTGCAGTACAAATTACAAGAAATCCTGTGAGCATTACATATGCAGTTAAACAATAAAACAATAGCACAATATACTACTAATTTTTGTCCCTCATTTTCTTCAGTTTACCAATAAGTGCACAGGTACAGATCTCCAAACATTGATGATCGAAATTATGCCCCTCTACCCCTTTTTGAAAAATATCCCTGCCAATTATCAAGCGCAGTATCATCTTATAAACCTTGAAACTCTTCTGACACTCAATTAATAGCTTTTGGTTTACTTTTAAAGCCATTGGTCTTCATCTATTTCCAAGTGATCAGACCTACACCATACATGTTCATATCCAACACACGGTTTAAGGTTTCCTTTTTACACCAATTAAGATCAAAGGCACCCAAAATCTACAGTTGAATGAAAAGAACTCCCACCATAGAACCTAAAGTTTTAGTTTTGAGCATTCAGTTTACCTGCAAAGTTAACACAATTAGCATAGCAACCAACTCAAGAAACTAGGAAAAGCAAAACCAAATACCAAAAGATACAAATTTCACTCTAACAAAGATCTCTACAGTGTCATGAAAATTAGAAAGAAACTCCCTACACTAAAACTGGAAGCTTACCATTTTAAGACCCTTGAACCCAATCAACATACCGAATAAACTAAAACCATTGAAAAAATGCAAAATCCATCACTAAAAACTCAAAACGAAACAAAGTCCCATCTTGGGGATTCAATCGGCGGTGATATACGGACAATCACAAACAACGAGCAGATTAACATGGTTAAGCGAACCACAAATTCTCCTATGAGAAATTGCGGAGATGCAACCGCATTCCAATAAAAAACTCAAATCGAAAATCCCAGAACATCAAAATCAGCTGCACTTCGTATTAACTCCCGCTGTCAGCGTCCTCTTCCTCCGCATCACCGGTGCTGTCTCCACAAACTCACGAGCAGATTTATGTGTCGTCGTGATTGTAGTAGGGGTGGATATCCTGATGGCAGCTATGGACGAGTTGGGACTTTATTTGAGGAGGGTCCAGTGACAACGAAGACGGTGGTTATGTTGTCCTTGGTATAATTACCTCCTCCTTGGCAGCAGATGTCACCTTGTTCATTCTATTTGGGCCTACTCTGGTTTGGACGGTGCCGACGATCTATCTATGGTGGTCGTGGTGGTATATGGTGGTTGCACGGTTGTTGCTTTTGCTGCTGAAAGGAGAATAGAAGGAAATTCATTGGGGGTATGAAAGAGAAGAAGAGGGAATAGAGAGATTAAAAGACTGCGTCAGAGCCAAATACGGCAGAGAGAGAGAGAGGGAGGGCATTTCGGTCAGGTTAAACAGTGCGCAAATTACTCTGACACGCTAGCTTCTTATTATTTTTTTTTTAAGTATCTTAGGCGGTTCACGTGGCAGTGGTGGGCAGCCATCCTAAACAGGTTGAGACATAAGGAGAATTCCGGCACACATCCCTATAGCTCTGGGATGGCTCCCTGTATCCGAAAACATATTGAAAGTTCATAAACTACGTGGACAGTCCAAGATTACATTTCTAAAACCAAAAAGAAAAGCACAAAGACTATCTGGAGCAATGTCTTAAATGCCAGAACTGCCCCCTTCGTCACCATAATTCCAGAAAAACCTTGCAACCCAACAACCTTATCAAATGGCAAGCAAAAAACACGGTGCGCCCTGTCGCATTGTTTTTATATACAGAAATCGTGTCAAATTGATGGCAGACTGCTCCAAGTAGTCTGGCAAATTGTCTACAATTACAAACAGCCACTGCGAATTGCACATTCATTCAAATCAGATTTGACTTCTAACCTATTTGCATAGGGCTGACAGAGAAAATCCAGAAGAAAGATCAAAGAATTTGAGCACGGGGTTTCAGACTAGCGCACTAGATTGCTTAATGCCATGTACATGAAATAAACGACTGGAAAAAATGGTTAAGAGGACATTATCAATAAGATCTATCCCACATTATATGGTCTAGATTAATACGACAATAATGGCAAAACCACCTAATCTTTTTCTCAGTACATGCAAAGCCATTACACTAAACTCGAACCTGTTACTGTGAGGTTGTTACCTATTCGTGTTGTCAAACAAAATCTGCTAGGTTTACTTACCTATGTATACATAATTTTGTTAGGCTTACGATTTTCATCTTGTTAGGGTTACCGCTTTCATCATTACACAATTTCTTTGTATATAAAATTTGGTTGATGATATCCTCTTAGGATGAGAATTAGATCTTGTGGAACAACTGTGACGTGGGATAATGTTTGTTGTATGTCATCTTGTTAGGGGATTTTGATCTTGAAATAAGATGTATCTTATGGGTCACAGTATCCCTAGGAAAATTACTATTTTGCACGACATATTGTAATACTTAAGTGTATGTAATTCTACTAGGTATATTAAAATTTTATAACCTTTTTGTTAACAGTAAATGAACTTCGATTGTTGTTATCCATTTCTTACGTCGATCAAGTTCCATTGTCATATAACTAAACCAAGGACCAGAACACAGTTCCGTCTGCATTGACAAAGCAAACCATGTGTTGGAAGAAATATAGACCGGAAGAGAGAAGTGAATGCCACACCTTTATGAATTTCGAGGCAATTCAAGATGTGGAAGATAGAGAAAATGGGATTTAAAATATTTCAGATGCCATTTTAAACACAATGAATGGCTAATAGCATCATTACTTGAGCGGAGGAGTGGGACTAATATGATCTACATGACAAGAAGTGAAATAACAATTACACGATAAGATGCTGGAAATATGCTCGGTACGCAATGCACTGCGAGACTGTAACTTACGGTACTGAGGCATGTCAATGAAGAGCTTAGTAATACAACACTTTTTCAAGGTGGACAGATCAGAAGCTTCAGATAGTGGAACTAACGTGATGGTTCAAACTGTTACGCCCCTACCTAGAAACTACATTAATAAAGATAAACAGCTGTACGCAGAAGCCTTTTCAAAAGAAAAAAGGACGATACAATATAGGCACTACTTCTATTCAAAGATATAATAACGAAAACATTATTTCCTTTCAGATGCCATATTGCTCCCTACTGCAAAGAAGTGTTTGTATACAATGCACCCGAAATAGTTGTTATTTCTAGATAACATGCATGAGGAGAGGGACTATCCATGTAGTGTGGCCAGAGTCGCCTAAAAGCAACGAGGCCAGAAACAAAGAAAATACACAGGCCTCTTTCATTGCTTCAGGTAGGATAACTCTGATTCATTCTTAACTGCTAATACTTAGATTTGTATGATTATTCTCTAAATTGATTACATTGAGGATTTGCAGGCTTCGTGATGCAAGAGGCTCTACACCGGACGTCCCCATCCTTTGGAGGACCCAGAGACCAGCCCCGTTTTCTACAGAATACCAGATGACATCCTCGTCAAGAAGTTGTATTTTATCGGTGTGAGTTTGAGATGTTGTCAGACCAGGTAAGTGGATGCTGAAAGAGAGATTGGAGGAACACCTTTTATGAGTTCCCGAGAAGGACTCTCAACATGTCGTGCTTTGGACATCCCCAATGCATGTCATACGCCCTTAATACGTTTCGAGATTGTGGAGTCGCAATTCTTGGAGTGTGTCATGCAAGAATGAGCCTCAATAGTGTCCGGAGATCGACACCCTCTGATAGACATAGCTTCGTGGAATGTCTTACAAGACGCTTCACAGCCACTTGCACGGGAGTCTGATGTCAGCACAAGCATAAGTGATTATCTCAACTGGTTCAAGAAAATTACCTGTAGAAGAATACACCTTTCCGACTTCCGTTGTTGTGGTAGATCTTACCAACAAAAAAGGGGAAAATTGAGAGGATGAGTTTTCTAAACAACCTAGTTTGATTATCTACTAAATTTTCCGTTTAGGAAACAACCTGTTTACTTTGTTTTAGATCAATGTCACACTCAATTATCTGTATCATATTGATGCAAAGTCATTAGTTCACCGAGGGTTGCCTATCAACGTTATACAACATCAAAGTTGCAAAATCTTGGACTAACTTAAATCGTAGTACATATATAGGAGAGACATCAAGTGCATGTCTACAGGAAGATGAGTCAGAGCTTCATAGTCAATAGACGCAACTGACCCAATTGAATCTACCCCGTCCAACTGGAAATTGTCAAAATCGAAAGGTCACCATCTAGAAACCTCTTAACACTAAGAAACATGCTCGCGAAAATGAATCTCGAAAAACAAGATTGAACTAAATGATTTTCCCAGGACAAGAAGACAAGAATACTATAAAAATACATGCATGGTAGGTGCTTACATTCAGTTGCTTAAGCTTCAAGAAGGCTTCCGGATTGAGTTTCTGGTGTATTTTATGCCAACATTTTTTATACATGCGCTAGTCAACGAGCATGCCCCATTTTCGGAGTAAAGGAGTCTGATACATTCCTGAAACCTTCGTTCTTGATTAACTGTGACTAGAGAGATATAAACCGCTCATGAAGTATAACCACTTCGATGTTAGATTGCAAACCTGGAGACTTGACCTAATGATGATACATTGTCTTGACAGGGTATTCTAGATATGGACTGCTTGTGGAGTATAACCACTTCAGTTTTCGAGTGCAAACCCGGAGACTTGAGCAACGAATCCACTCAGGGGATTGTAGACTGTAGATGTTAATGTTTATCAACTTTATCTCTCAGAGAGAAAAATTGGGTTCAAAGCAACATTAACAGTATTGGATACCGTGTTGCCCACCAACTTTTTTAGGTTAGACCTTGGATGGTGGATGCTACACATTTCCCGGGAGATTCATAATAATGAATTGTAGGGACTAAGTGGAATTATTTATATTTTCATGTGCTTTGTAAGGATGACATTATGTTTGTTGAAGTGATTTATCAAGGTTTTAAGTGTAATCATGTTGAAGTTTAATTCTGTTTATGGGTCAAAATAAGTTAAGTTTGGTTGCGTTTGTGGATCAAAGAAAAGGTTAAGTGTGCAAGTTGGATAGAGAAGGGACATAAAAATCAAAGTATACACCATGCTATACTATCTATGCACTCTATACTTCGATTTTTTCCTTTCGATCTCTAATTTTGGGAGAACCCTGTAGAGTGTGTTGTGATGCGCATTCATCGGGGTTCCTTTAAACTTAAAGCTCGGGAAAAAACTTAAGTAAATAATGCGCCAGATGCCTGGCCATCTGCGTATTGTATACCGAGTTTGGTTCTCTTCGTACTTAAATCTCGTCCACCCACCTTTTTTTTTTTTTTGTGGTTTTCTCTGCTTAGTACACTCAAGATAATCTTCCTCAGACAAAAGTACAACACATGTCAATACACAAGCAAAATATAACACGGTGGTAATACCACAAATTCAACAACATGGTACAATCTTTAATCTTGATCAAGATCTTCTTCATTTTCATCTTTGTCCTAATCTCTTAAACCGCCAGGTTCCATCAATCCCAATGCTTCGTGATAGCTTCTCTTATAGTAATTCGCCAACGCGTTGCACAAAGCAATCTCTTCTTCCCCGTTGCATCTTCAATCAAACCCTTGATCCCTGTCACACGCTTCCGGACTTTGGTTTGAGGCTATGAAGCACGTGTCATCATTTTGGCTGACGTACCAGCACCGCATATAAATTGGGTAAGAATGCGGCTCGGTGCAGCCCAGGTGCGTGTCCAAAATAATTAAATTTCTCAACAAACTTTTAGAATCTAGGGTTCGGCTTCGACTTAGCAGGGATACTGCGGGGACACGTACAGGATAGTTGAGGGTCTTACGACCTAGGACGGGAGAGGAGAAAAGAAGAAGAAGAAGAGAGAAGGAGAAGAAGCAACGGCCATAGAAGACCAAAGGCAGCAGCCACAAGAGGCGGCAGCGCCAATGAGGCTTTTGAGTGATGATAACCACACATGCTGTTTTACGGAGGTGATGGTTGTTGCCAACTTTATCTGGGTGTCAGCTATTTCCAGCTTCCTAGCACTTTGTTACATACCAGTTTATTAACTCTATTATCAAACTAGTTCCAATACTCTAAAGAATAATGGTAATACCAGAAGTTGTACGAACTTTATCATATTTGGCTACACATTTCCGATATTTATAAAACAAAACCAAATTAACAAACTCTTTTATTGTTTGCTTCAAAATTAGTACTTTTGCAGACAAATAATATATGTTAATAAATGTTTACCATACCCCACCTCACCTGTATCCAATTTTTTGAGAAAATAACGTATCCAGGTATCCACAACACTGTCGCATCCTCACCCGCACCAGAATCCGTGCCTCCTCGGTTTGAGCAATTAGTGACTATAACATGACCACAAATTGTCATGCTTTTTAGAAGACCATTTGTCCCAACGTTAAATGGTTCGGGTTTGAACTTCGCCACAACAGGATCCTCCCTTCCATATAGACTAAACACTGTATATGCTAGATTTGGGACAGCCAGGTGAACTTATCCTGTCAAGCCACGTTGATGTCATAGTAAGGGCCAAAAAACGGAATTTGAGCAATTGCTTAAGGGCTGGTGAGCCCCATCCTCTCTACAGGGAACACCTCAGGAGAGGAGCGTCTCAACCCCGTGATAGTGACACACTCTAGCACTGCCCTCATGTCATACGAACAATTAGACACCCTTATTACACCACCTCCCGAAGGGAATCCCGAGCTCGGAGCAGAGCTTGAGGGGTGTTGGCCTAACAAGCCAACGAGGACAGGAAATGCTTTACTGCGAGCCCCAGCTTAGCTGAACAACGCCAAGCATGTCTTTGGGATAATCAAAGGGTCTAGAAATGGCTAATACAGGGCCTCTCTAAGGCAGGTGTGTTTGCAGACAGCCCGCCATTTGGTTGGCTTATTGGCTGGTTCAAGGGAGTGGCAAACGTGGGTGAGAAAGCGTAGCCTGTGGAGGTAGCCTCCCTGGTTTAAAAGAGAGAGGACGGCCATACGCATAAAAAATTGAGACTGCATGCCTATTCAGCTTTACGCTATAGGAGTCTTATCTCATTTAGTGCTGATTAAAGCCAGATTTCGTGCATGTCAGGACCTCAGCCAAACTTTATAGAGGAGCATTTAATGTGTTAAAGAAGCAAGTGGCTGATAAAAGCATGGTCTACACACTGAAGGTAGAATCTTAGGAATGATGGTCTTTATTGCCATAATGGCAGAGTCCAACTCAACAACATGCCTTAAAGAGTTCGCACTCCATCCCACTATAAACCAGGCCCATAACTCCACATTTAGGGTGTTGGACCTTTAAACTCTGAAGCAGTGATGCTCTCTAATAAATACTCCTCCAAAGCTGCCGTCGCTCTTAATCACTAGTTCAAAGCTTCCCTACCTCCTGCTCTTCGCCAACGCAATGATTTCTCTCATTTCTGATCATGTCATTACGGCACACTTGGTCAACAAAAATCTGTAATTAACGGACTACTTTTGCCTCTCCAACCCTCCATAGAACTTTGGCGGTTCACTGAAGACATGTTTGAATATTGTTTCCAACCTATTCTGGTCGCACCCAAAGGCCCACTGAGGGTCCCATTTTGCATGACACGACGGCACAAATATTCAACGCTTCCAACCTGTCAAAACGTGCACGCTCAAGTCACGTGCACTTCTCGCTTTTTCTACGTGACTTCGTCACCAAGAAACTCATGTCACATCGCCGGTCGCCCGTTGGCGCACCTTAACGCTTGCCCAAGGAATAGGGCCTTGGCCTTCCCCATGGGGTCGGCCTCGGCCTCCCCTCAAGATTGGCCTTGGCCTTTCCCCAAGGGTTGGCCTTTGGCCTATCTCCTTAGCATCTGCACTACTCTTCAAAGGACCGGACGTCACTCCGAGACTCAGGTTGCGCCGGACGTCACTCCGCAACCCCCGTTGCGCCCGACGTCACTCCGCCACCCCCGTTGCGCCCGACGTCACTCCGCCACCCCTGTCGCCCGACATCACTCCGCCACCCCCGTCGCCCGAACATCACTCCGCCACCCCCGTCGCCGACGTTTGAGGGCCGCACTACAACATTCTGCCACGCCATGCGCAGTGCCACTGATACAGTCGCGCCCCCCGGCTCCTTGTCACATTACCGTGCCCTAGCACAGCACCTCACTCACTCCGCCGCGCCATGCGCGGCACCACTGATACAGTTGTGCCCCCAGGCACTCTGTCACAAAGTCGTGCCCTCGGCACCATATGCACTTCATCACGCCCATGCGCCACAATCATGTTCCTTGCCCCCCGGGCGTCACACTCATTCACCACACCATGCGCCCCCGCCATGGACGTGGAACATGCTTCGACCCACTCTCCGGAGTGTGCAGCATCCTGCGGGGGTAGGCGACTCCTCCGGGACACTATCTCCGCCAGGGAGCTCTTCAACTCCCCTTCTGCCAGGTAGACGGCTCCTCCGGGATGCTACCTTGACGCGCTCCGAGTGCTCCGGCACAAGGACTCACCCGTGGGGATAGGCGACTCCTCCGGAACACTATCTCCGCCAGGGAGCTTTTCAACTCCTCTTCTGCCAGGTAGACGGCTCCTCCGGGATGCTACCTCGGCCTGCGGAATAGGCGTCTCCTCCGGGACACTATCTCTGCCAGGGAGCTTTTCAACTCCCCTTCCACCAGGTAGACGGCTCCTCCCGGGATGCTACCTTGACGCGTTCCGAGTGCTCCGGTACAAGGACTCACCCGCGGGATAGGCGACTCCTCCGGGATACTATCTCTGCCAGGGTGTCTTCGTGACTGGCCTACTTGCTCCGGCACTGGGGGCTTGCGTTGGCACCCCTATGGACTACGACCCCCGGGTCACTCCAAGATGGGAGCAGGTCTTTAGGGGGCATCGCGCCTAGTCCGCCTGGCAGTTGGGCGTCGGGTCTTCCCCACCGTTGCCAGGCCTGTGGGACTCTGCAAGGGCTTGGATTGGTGGCTAGATCAAGGGAATTCTCTGGCCAC
The DNA here is from genome assembly GCA_033070095.1 of Escallonia herrerae. NCBI lineage: Eukaryota > Viridiplantae > Streptophyta > Magnoliopsida > Escalloniales > Escalloniaceae > Escallonia > Escallonia herrerae. Next base: position 20,014 of record JAVXUP010001672.1, on the reverse strand, counting down.
ACTGATGCTGTGGG
>JAVXUP010001672.1:0-15000 GCA_033070095.1 Escallonia herrerae | reverse complement strand
AAAACCAATAAGAGGAGTATTCACAGAGGGGAAGAGAGAGATATAATTTTGGAAGAACATGCATATGCAGCTAATGGCCCAACGCCTGCAAGCTTTACTTTTTTGCAACAAATGGCGCTTGAAACTGCTCTTCTAACTGCAATTGCAACTACCCGTCCAAGGCATTTAGTGCCCTTTACAGAGACTTAAGACCTCTTTTTACCTACTAAAAACATGCATACAAGAGGCTTCTCTTTCTTGCCGTATACTGACTAAGGACGCAGAAGTAATAAATATATACATGGATGGCAGAGCCCGCCACCGCGGGACAAGGATGAACAGTTGCTGCTTGAGGTCAAGGCGACGCAGGAAGGAGTCTAACGCAACCAGCCCCCGTCATGCCCAGTCCGCAACATTTAAATGCGAGGTAACCTTTTAGTGATTCTGAAATCGAGAAAATAGTCAGGTATAACAACTATCTACACTTAAGTTTTCAACCTTTTATGTCTAACTCCACCACTGTTTTTTGTAACAGGTAAGAACATTGACTTCGAAAGAAAATACAAGGGATAACAAGTTTTCCGTGGGAGGAACCAAGGACAACATAGAACAGAAACCAAAAGTAAAAACTCCGCGAAGTTGCCGTCCCTACATGTAAAACAGTTCGTACTACTAAAAGGGCCAAGAGTGAAGCTTAGGCAATGCCATCAATACTTAATGATGACTGTTCAGAATAAGAAAATCAAAGATAATAAGATGGAAAGAAATAACTAAGTACACTTTTGCATCCTCACTTGGCTTGTTATATCATACACAATAACCGCTGCGGCAGCTCCTCTATAGTACATTGGAGCTAAACTATGATATCTCTCTTGACCAGCTGTATCCCATATTTCAAATTTAACGTTTACGTCATTTACGGCCAATGTTTGTGAGAAAAAGGCAGCGCCTATAGTTGATTCCTGCAATGATGCAACAAGAGTCAACCACAAAAGGTCAACGGAAAGCCCGAAGCAAAATACTTTAATGTTCATATATTAGTAGTAACAACCTGAAATTCAACAAACTGCCCTTTAACAAAACGCAACACCAGACTAGATTTCCCAGCTCCAACATCTCCAAGGAGCACCTGAATACAAATCAAAGATCACAAATAATTTAGCAACAGCACATATTTATTTTCATTTTTCCGAGGACTAATTGCACATAAAACCCCATATATTTGGGGTCGTGTAAGCGACGCACCCCAGACTCTTTTTTTCCCCCTGTGTTTTAACCACCCCGGACGTCCATCTTCGTTCTATAGATACCTCATTCTTTGTAGGTTTTATTTTAATTTTTTCAGTCAGGTCCAGTTAGTCCAGCACAGTCGGTCAATCCAGTTAGTCTTTCTCTGTTGGGCATAACCCCAGTCAAAGTTTGAACAGGTTAGAGTCTGGTAGTTGAATTTGTTTTGATTTGGGTCTCTGTCCCGACTTCATCTTAATCACTTGCATTTTATTTAAAGATGGACTTTTCTTTCTTGAAAAGGGCTTAATAGTAAATTAAGACGGAAAAGTGTACTGGCAGGTTCTTATGTCAACCGGACGGTTCTCCTTGCTGGCTTAAGTGTACTGGTCAGTAAGGGTATTTTGCTCTTTTTACCTTATCCTTTTGTGGCACCTAGGGTTATGTGCTAGTCTCCTTGTGCAACTCTTCTGCAACCCTAGGCCACCAGACCTATATATAAATAGTCCCCTAGCCCCCACAAAAAGGAGAAAAAAAAATCCCCCAGAGGCTGGTATTTTTCAGGAGGGTTGTAGCAAGAGAGTGAGTTGAATTTCCCTCCCCCGCAATACTCAAACAACCATAGACATTTGCATTGTTCTTGCATCATGGAAAATCCGGATTTGGTAATCAGACAAATCAAGTGGAAAGATATAACTCTCTACCTGCTTCTTTTATTTTTTATAGACTAGATTAGATCCCATCCTCGCAATATTGGTCTGTGAAAAGAATAAAAATATTTTTCTAGCATTCAATGAGAAAAGTTTATTATAATTAAATGTTCAGAACCACATACCAAGATTTAGGCTGTCCCTATGGTCAGAACTACGTGGTTTTGATCCCAATTTGTTTGATCAGGTACGTTAGGGACTCTACCCCATTTTTAGTTCAAACCAAATTAGGTTTGATTTAGGGTTTGTGCTTATTTTATTTGTGTTTGGATAAAAATCACTAAAACGAGAAGAGACCGTTTTTGCAGGGCCAATACCTTCTCATCACATAAATTAATCCCCTAATTCGAATCTAAGGTCCCGTAGATTGGATTGCCTAATTGGATTAGGGTTTTCTTGTTTTTCCTTTAATTATTCTCTATTAGCTCTAAAAAGTAAGATGGCAACTTGAAAAAACTAGATTTTTATTATGGGCATTGTCAAAATGCCACAAACACCAGTTGACTGTAAAACTTGAAGTTTTTGGATGTCTGTTTGATTTTGATTGACAAATACGATAATTAGCACCAAAAGTATATGCGGCAGCCATATCACAGTAGCCAAATCCCGTGCGGCACCCACATCATCACAATCAAAGCCTTGCATCCCAACTCCCTGCTACCACCAACACCATAACGACCACCCCACCCACCAGTCTCCCCTCTTCCCCACTAAGTCCACCACCAACACCTTAAGCCTATTTTAGGGAGTCGGCAACAACAGCCTACCTCCCAACCACCGAACCCACATCATATCGAATTCCCATCTCCTAACCACCATTTCGACCACCATCACCCCATCTCTCAAGTACAAATCGTGACATCATAATGTTCACTAATTAGATTTCACGTGTCACTTTCAAAAACACGAATAACATGAATTCGCATAATTGAGGTGAATTTCTCTTATATTTACAAAATTCAAAAGCAAAAAAGAGCAAACAGTGGTGAGAAGGGGATTTGGTAAGGATGGTAGTGTTGTTGTGATGATAGTGGTGGTTGTAGTTGTGGTGAAGATGGTAGTGGTCACGAGGAAATGGTGGTGGCCGATGGGAAAGGGGTCAGTGGGGGGAATAATTGAAAGGGGCCAGCGGCAGTGGGTCAGGTGGCTGGAAAGTGGTGGTGGAAAGGGTTAATGGAAAGTAGGGATCGACAATGGACTAGGTGGCTGGGAAGTGGTGGCGACACGGCGGTTCTGGGGAAAGAGGCGGGCAGCTGAGGGTTAGGTGGCTGAGTTTGGGGATAGGGCACGGCGGGTGGTAAGTGGAAAGGGGTTAGTAAGGTTAGACGAAGGTGGAGAGAAGAAAAATTAAAGTAATTACAAGGCTATGCCAACAAGGATTTTTAAGTGAACTCCCCATCTACCCTCAAAAGTTCAAAAGAGATCCAAGACAATCGAGGTTAAACCGTCAAATGGAAGCTTAAGCACCAAAATGGAAACCAAAAAAAAAGTCTTAAATGTTTTGCGCGCATGACCCCAAACTATGGGCGCTTTATGGTGCAATTAGTCCTGTTGCTGATGCACATAACTCTCCACAAACATTTCGTGATCTTGATTCTGATGATAAAGGTTGAACCCATGCTATCTTCAGTTACATCAGGGAAAGCTCTAGCCCTTTTTCATCCCAACTTCCAAATTTGACAGGGGTACAGATTATCCTTAACTAAATAGATACAGGAAAAACCAACAGAAACTCAATAATACACATATAACTTAAAATATCAGGTAAAGCGAAAAACAACACAACTCTAAAAGACTAATGGGGCACTATCCATTAATGTCTGGTGAATAATTAGTCCGAGTCCTCGTTCGATCATTTCAGTTTCACAAGCTAAAATTCAGTAGAACAGCTTATTCAACAGAAAGAAGATAAACTATGATCCAAATTAAGTACCAATGGCTCACAAGTCAAATTAGACAAGTTTGCAGGAAAGCTAGTCTACATCTACACGCTATAAGCTCATCAGATAATACGTGGAAATTCTGGAGCAACAAAGACAAACCCACATCAAAATTTGCGTCTAACTAAATTGAAAAACAAAAATCAGGAAAACAAAGAGGAGAGAAAATTGACAAACCAGTTTGGCGTTAATGTTTCTGTTTCCACTGGTCGCCATAGCCGCAATTCGAATTTACCACAAAACAGGTCTGGTGTTAGTCTGGCAAGTTCCCTTGGGGATATAGAAATGGTTGATGGAAAGCAGCAGCCGAAAGGGACAATTCAAATGGAAAAAGGATCGATATTGCCTATGGCTTGTTCATATAACAGCTTTCATTCTAGAAAGCAGAAGGGAAGGCGGAGTTTTTCCCATGTTAATATAATATTTAATAATTACCACTTTATCGATCCTTATTTCACGTATTGTACTTCTTGAAATTACGGTTCAGAGTAACGACTTTTAAAACAAAATTTTTGTTTCAAATCACGTTTTGCATATATATATTGTTCATACCCTATTCTGGTCGCACCCCAAGACCCGCCAAGGGACCCACTTTGCACGACACATCACCCAGTCAGCGGTCAACTTTTCAACGCTCGAGGGCCGGTCAAAGCAACGCATGCTCAAGTCACGTGAACCATTCGTGAAGCGACTTCGGCGTGCCTTCCACCCCAAGGGGTCGGCCACCCCAAGGGGTCGGCCTCCCCCAAGGGTCGGCCTCCCTCTAGGGTCGGCCTCCCCAAGGGGGTCGGCCACCCTGGGGGGTCGGCCACCCTCTGGGGGTCGGCCTCCCTCTAGGGTCGGCCTCCCCCAAGGGGTCGGCCACCCTCTGGGGGTCGGCCTCCCTCTAGGGTCGGCCTCCCCCAAGGGGTCGGCCTCCCCCAAGGGGTCGGCCACCCTCAGGGGGTCGGCCACCCCATGGGGGTCGGCCACCTGCCTTGAACACCGACGCCGTCACCTTTGACCCCACCCCATTGTCACGACGACCGTCGCTCGCGGCCGCACTCCGCCATAGTCGCGACAACCGTCGCTCTCGGCCGTGCCCCTTCGTCGCGATGACCGTCGCCCGTAGTCTCGATGACCGTCACTTGTGGCCGCTCTGTCGCCATGACAACCGTCGCTCACGGTCGCGCGCCATCCACGCAACGACCCTCGTCGCTCGGAGATCACTCTGCGACCCTCGTCGCCCGCACTCAACCGCGCCCCATGCGCTGCAATCATGTTATATGCTTACGGGATAGGCTACTCCTCCAGGACACTATCTCCGCCAGGGTGCCTGCGTGACTGGCCTACGTGCTCTGGCACTGGGGGCTCGCGTCGGCACCCCTAAGGACTATGACCCCCGGGTCACTCGGAGACGGGAGCAGGTCTTCGGAAGGGCATCTTGCCTAGTCCACCTGGCAGCTGGGCGTCGGGTCTTCCCCGCCGCTGCCAGACCTGTGGGATTCAGTAAGGGCTTGGACTGGAGGCTGGGGCAACGGGCTACTCTGACCATGCTACCGCGGCATGATCAGTCTCCTCAGACAGGCAGAGAGATGTTGCAAGGGCAGGGCAGCACGAACTTAGGAACCGGCAGTCCAACGAAGGGTCAGTGCGTTGGCCCCCTGGTGACGTGTCGTTCCCAGGGGGCGACACATGTCAACTTATGACACATGCACATTTTTGCCTATAAATAGTGGACTTTGGAGCTTTTTCAAGGATCGGATTCTCATTTGGACTTTTCACTTTCTCTCTCTAAAGGAAACATTCTCTCTGGAATTCTAGTGAGAGAAATATACTTGAACTCCCGTCTACGGACCCTGGACGCCATACCCTCATTACGGACTGCAGACTGTCGGTCCTGTTCATCGTCACCCTGCCTGCGCAGCACTGCCAGCCCTCACGACCTGTCTGGGGAGCCTTGTCCTCGGCCCTTGCGCCGTCCTTGCTGTCTCCCACGTTGCCTACCTGGAAGCCAACTCAGACCGCATCCTTTGTGGCACCTCCACGTATCATCGAACCATTTCCGGCACCATCATTTTGGCGACTCCGCTGGGGAGGTGAGCATCGTATTGCGGTTTGCATACCTTCCGGACTTAGGCATTATGCCTGTGCAACGGAGAGCTACTAGGGCGACCAGCCAAGGACCCAACCCCGCCCTGCAAGAACACCACCTCGGTGATCAGGAGGAGACTAGCGCCGCGCGGCTCCGAGACCAGCTGCCGACCACTACCCCCGACGTACAAGTGCTCGTAAATGCAGCCATCCAGCAACTCACTCCGACCATCACCACGCTGCAAGATTCACAGACCACTCTACTAGCCGCCATTATGGACATGCAAAAATCCATACAAGCCCTGTCCTCACAGCAGGCCGCTCCGTCAATCCAGCCTTCAGGACCGGGGCCAGCTTTTGACATCGCCCCGGCCCCAGTGTCGCGACTACCGCCGCCTTGGACATCTAGACCCTTGGCGGTAGGGCTCGCAACACCGTCGCTGCCGGTAGCCGACATATCTCCTTCTGCAGTGCCGCCCCGCAAGCTACACACGGATCTCGGGCCAGTCTTGCAGCAGATTCCCCCCGCTGTCACACCATCTCATCTGACGCCGGCAAGAAGCTCCTCCGAAACGCATGACTCCATTGAGATGGAACCTAATCCCTATCCAGTTGAGCAACACCAAACCCCCGGCCAAGTGATGGGCATGTCTCGCCAACCCACACTTGCCCTTGCACAGCTGCCCCTGCCAGCACCTGCACCATACCAACCCTCCCATGTCCCCGTTCATCAAGCCGTGCCATCTGGGGGCTCGGGGGCTCGCGACGCACCAGGCGGTCATCACCCCTTGACCGGCAATGAGGCACCATCCTCCAACTATGTCACTCAGTCAGATTTGGAGGCCCTTGTCCGTCGCCTGTCGAGGAATTCCGAGCCGGACTCCTCAACCCGTCTAACCGGACACGCCCCATACGCTAATGATATCGCCATCGCACCCTACCCCATCAAGTACAAGCAACCAAACTTTGTGCTCTTCAACGGACGTGAGGGAAACGCCCGTGAGCATCTAACAAGGTTTGCAGGCTCCTTGGAGCAGTATGGTACAGGAAGCAGCTTGAAGTTGAGAGAATTCCACAAGTCCCTTACGGGCTTGGCTTACACTTGGTATCACCAGATCCCCGCAGGGACCGTCCACACCTGGGGCGACATGGTCCAGCTGTTCTTAGACAAATTTCATTACGAGACCGAGCGCGTGACTATCGTTGATATTGCTGGCATTCGCCAGAACCAGGGGGAAGACTTGAATAAGTATGTGCATCGTTTTCATCTTAAGTGCCTTGAGTGCACAGATTTCAGCAAAGACGAAACGTTGGTTCCCATATGCATCAAAAATATGATTGACGTCTACCGAGTGCATATCGAGAACCTACAGTTAAGGTCATGGGGACACCTCAAGGAGGCAGCCCGACGAACTTACGAGACAGTTGGTCCTGTCAAGTCATGGAAGCCTCGACCGCAAAGTACGCTGTTGGCCTCAGCAGATGCACCTATCACTCAACGTAGCAACGACAACAACAACTATGCAGGCTTCAAGCGTCAGCTTCCAGATGTGAACCAAGGCTCCGACAAGCGAAGGCAACAAAGACCCGCACCTGACTATCCCTGTGACCTGAATACAGTGAAGGAACTCTTGGCCGAATGGGTGGCGCATGACAAAAATTTCCAACTGCCACCAATGCGGACCAATATCACAGACGAAGAAAAGGCCAGGCCCACCTACTGTCCTTTCCATCGAGCCATTGGCCATCCGCTCAAAGATTGCAATGCACTGCGAACCATCTTTGCAAGGAAGGTAGCGTCGGGCGACCTGCAGCTACGGAAAAATAACGATGTGCGCAAAGATCCCTACCCACCGCATCGCAACAGTAGGGGGCACCAGGCCCTTATGGCTGTCACTGACCATGTCGAGCCTGTAATCCACGAAGCCCCGGCAGAGCCCACACTGACCCTCGTGCCTCCTCCAGCTAAGCAGTCGATGCCTCCCCTTCGACAGATGACGAAGATCAAAAGTTTTTTTGATGAAATGGGGTTTTCACCCGCCGCCCGGACTTACCTTTCCAATTGCCTGCTCGAGGTCACCACCGGCCTCGGTTCCGAATGCTTCGCCGCCCAGGCTGAATTACGTCACATCCCCTCTACGGCCTTAGTCTTCTCGGATGAAGACTCTCCGCCGATCGAGCATCACAATCGGCCGCTGTTTTTAGAGTGTACTGTTAATGGCACGGGCTTCCGTCGTGCCTTGGTTGATTGCGGCGCCTCGATCAACATCATACCCCTCATCACCCTGCAACAGGCCGGCATTCCCCCAAGGAAAATCATCCGTGACCCCGTCAATATTACCGGCTTTGGACAGGGTCCTCAGTCGACCCTCGGCCATATCACCATCGACCTCATGGTCGGAACTGTCCGTCGCGACACTACTTTTCACGTAATAGACAGCGAGTCTGCCTTTCACCTCCTGCTCGGGAGACCATGGATCCACGACAACAAGGCCGTTCCCTCAACATACCATCAATGTGTGAAGCTGGTAGCCGGTTCTACGGGACATGAGGTAGCAATGACAATCCCTGCAACCAAAGCCCCCTTTGAATGCGCCGAGTCTTATTTCGCCGAGGCCTCCTTCTTCACTAATTTCGCCGAGGATGGGGAGAATGCTACTCATGTACATTCTACCAGGCTGCCGACCTGGGATGAGCTGTGCGGGGACAAGCTTCCCAAGGACAAAACCGGGAGAAGTAACAAGAATAATGGGTCAACCCCACCGCTTCCGCCTGCTGCCACGACCAATTCCCCCCTTCTTCCCCCAAGTCCAAGAAGCAAAAGGCTGAGCCGGCCTTTCGACGTATCGTCAAGGACGGCAAGATCATCTATCAATTATGACGGTATGCAGGGGCTCCAGGCGGTCCCTCCTCAGACCCCCTCGACCCCGACCCCCTTGGAGAGACTGAATGGTGCCGCACGGCCGAGCATTGCCAGCCAGATCCTGACCTCACCCCCGGCGCGGCACCACCTTGCTATGAGGATGGCCCTCGACCTCAGGCTGAAGATATTGAAGAAATCAACCTGGCCGACCCGGGCGAAGAACCGCGGCACACCTACATTGGCACAAAACTCGCCCCCGGCCGAAGAGAGGAATTGGTTTCCCTCCTACACGAGTATCGTGATGTCTTAGCATGGAGCTACAATGAGATGCCCGGACTGGATCCTGCCTTAGTCACACACCATCTCAACATTGCTACCGGATCTATCCCTAGCCGACAGCACCCGCGGACATTCCGCCCCGAGCTCGAATTGAAAATCAAGCAAGAGATTGAACGCCTCCTGCGCGCAGGCTTCATCGAACCTATCACTCACCCTATTTGGCTGGCTAATGTGGCCAAGTCCGCGTCTGTATCGACTTTCGGGACTTGAATAGGGCGTGCCCCAAGGACGAGTTTCCACTACCCAATATCGACATGCTCACGGAGGCCGCCGCCGGATATGAAACTTTATCTTTCATGGATGGGTTCGCAGGTTATAATCAGATTCGCATGAACCCCGACGACAGCGCCAAGACAGCCTTCCGCACTCCTATGGGTAATTTTTGTTGGAAAGTTATGCCTTTCGGCCTCAAGAATGCGGGAGCTACGTATCAAAGGGCTATGACAGCAATATTCCATGACATGATACACCATACTGTGGAAGACTATGTCGACGATCTTATTATCAAATCCAGGAAGGAAAGTGATCACCTCACCGACCTTCAAGCGGTCTTTGATCGTTGCCGCCAGTATAACATGCGGATGAATCCATTGAAATGTGCCTTCGGAGTCTCCTCCGGCAAGTTCCTCGGGTTCTTGGTCAGTCGACAGGGCATCGACGTTGACCCCTCGAAAGCAGCCTCCATCCAAGAAATGCCCCCCCCCAAGAACACAAAGCAACTGAAGAGCTTCCTCGGCAAGGTCTCTTACCTCCGACGCTTCATACCCGCACTGGCCGAGCTCATTACGCCATTTCAACACTTGACGCGTAAAAGCGCACCGTGGAATTGGGGCGCGCCCCAACGGCAAGCATTTGAACAGATTAAGGCGGTCCTCATGTCACCGCAAACCATGGTCGTACCACAACGAGGCATCCCACTCCTACTCTACCTGACTTCCACACCCAGATCCATCGGGGCTTTGCTTGCCCAAGAAGTCGAAGGTGTCGAGCGTCCTGTTTATTACCTCAGTAGAGTGATCAGAGGGCCCGAAGCCAACTACTCCGAGCTCGAGAAACACTGTCTAGCCTTGGTGTACGCCTCACAGAAGTTCAGACATTACTTTCTAGCGCATCAGATCACACTCGTCACCAAGGCTGACCCGCTCCGTTACATGCTTACACGTCCCGCCCTGTCTGGCCGACTCACACGGTGGTTGCTGCTGTTGGCCGAATTCGGTTTATCTATCAAGAATCCTACAGCTCTGCGGAGCCAAGCACTCGCAGACCTCCTGGCCTTCTTCCCACGCCAACAATGTGAACCGATATCGGATCAACTGCCGGGGGAGGAGACAGCCCTGATCACCGACATCGATGGACTGTGGACGCTTGAATTCGACGGCTCTGCCACTAGCAAAGGCCCCAATGGCACGCCCCTCCGGCAAGGGGGTGCCGGCATAGTCTTGCGGGCACCAGACGGTGTTACCACTTCATTATCCTTCAAACTTGCATTCCCGGTGTCTAACAACGAAGCTGAATACGAGGCACTTGTCATTGGCCTCATGATCGCCGTCAGTATGGGGGCTAAGGCGCTGTGTGTGAAAGGAGATTCAAATCTGGTCATGAAGCAGGCGGACGGGGAGTTCGCGGTCAAAGAACCAGCCTTGGCACCTTATCGTGCCTTGGTGCAACACTTGGAAGGAAGACTCGGTCATGTCCAGTATGAACATCACAATAGGTGCCACAACAGACATGCGGACTGCTTGGCCACGATCGCGTCAAAGATAGAGGTCGATGGTGAACAACGGATGCTAACCATCGTCAAGAGAATGGAACCATGCACAGCACTGAACCTAGTCCCGAGGGACGTTACTGCGGACGATTGGAGGCAACCTATCATCGACAAACTTAAAGCGCCATCTCTTGCTCATGCCTCCACCCTTACAGACTTTTCAATGATGGGAGATGTCTTATACAGGCGGTGTCCCGGAGGCACTCTAGCAAGATGTTTGGCACCGGAAGAGGCAAAACACAAATTACAGCTCGGCCACCAGAAGTGTTGTGGCTTCGACGGTCCCCCTCTGTATCGTCGCCTCCAGCGTATGGGATTATATTGGCCATCCATGGCCAAGGACGCCTCGGATATACAAAAGGATTGTCCCGAGTGCCTGTATGCACCCGACGGTGCCGAAGCTCTTGTCATTGACATCGAGGGTGACTGGCGCCAGCCTTTCATCCAGTATCTATCCCACGGGATTCTACCACCTGACCGCGGCTCAGCACGATCCATCAAGCGCAAGGCAGTCAGGTATTTTGTGACGGAAGGCGAGTTATTTCGCAAGGGATTTTCGGGACGCACCCTGCGATGCTTGCAAGGTGCCCAAGTGGTCAAAGTCATTAACGAAGTACACAATGGTGATTGTGGTGAACATCAAGGCTCCCAGAAGCTGTATGCAGAATTACTAAGATTGGGGTATTATTGGCCGACTATGGAATCCGACTCCATCTCGCATGTCCGACGCTGCCAACCCTGCCAGCGGCACGCCGACAGGATACACTCGCCAGCATCCGACTTGCACATGATCTCAGCACCTTGGCCATTTCATTCTTGGGCCCTCGACCTCATCGGCCCCATCCACCCGCCGTCCAGAAGCCATTCATGGATCATGGTTGCTACTGAACGCTTTACGAAGTGGGTTGAAGCCGTACCTCTGCGGAGAGCCACGGGAGGTGCCGTTTCCAACTTCTTACGCGACGTCATCTGTCGTTTCGGCATCCCTCGATGTATTATATCTGACAATGGCACCCCATTCATTAACCGAGAGGTTCGAGCTCTCATGGAAAGGTACAACATCAGCCATGCCACATCAACTCCCTATTACCCGCAAGGTAATGGTCAAGCTGAAGCGTCCAACAAGACTTTGCTACGAGTATTATCGCGAATGGTGCATGACGCCGACCGGTCGTGGTCCGAACAACTGAATCTGGCACTCTGGGCCTACAGAACATCCATGCACACAGCGACAAAGGCCACGCCTTCTCTCTCGTCTACGGGGACGAGTGTGTGGTACCTGCCGAGATCGCAGAACCATCGGCTCGACTTTCCCTAAGCAGCAGTCTCGGAGATGAAGAAGCCCGGCTCGCGGCACTTGACGGCCTCGACGAACGACGAGCCACGGCCCTGCGCCGCATGAAGAAGTATCATGAGCAGCTTACGAAAGCTTATGGGAAGACCGTCAAGCCACGTTCGTTTATCGAGGGCGACCTTGTTCTTCAAGCTGCCAAGCATGTGCGGGCCAACATGTCAGCTCCTAAATTCACGCCAAACTGGGAGGGCCCTTTCACGGTGCACGAAGCCCGCACTAATGGCTCGTACCTCCTGCTCAACCACGACGACGGTCAGGTCTCGGCCCCCATCAACGGCCGCTACCTGAAGAAGTATTATGTGTAGTCGCGTCATAGAACGCGCCCTCGTAGCATTTTTGTACATGCGACATTGCTTGCAGACTTGTATTTTTTTGTTGATCTGTGTAGCGTTCTACACTAGTCGTGTAATGGTGTTTTGTACCGCGTCCTATCAATACAAAGTCATGCTGTTACCTCAACTTCTGCCCAGCTGGCACTCATTCTCAACCTATGCTTCCTAAGTCACTTTCTACGAGCGGGAATGGGAGAGCATTCACAAGTAACCGAAACAAGCAAGACATTCAAAAAAAAAAAAGAGAAGAAAGAAGAGAGCAACCGAACATAACATACAATAAGCCGAGACCATCAAAAATATGTACATATACATCAAACGTTTACTAGCCGTCGTTAAGCACTACAACTACGGCAAAGTAACATACAAGCTAGGAAAGTCTAGACAACAGCGATGCAACTGGGTGGGAGCTGAATGCCTGAAGTACCTCCCGCTCCGCTTGTACCTCTGACCATCCAGCATCAAGCTCGGCCTGTCGCCCTAACCGCTCTGACTCTCGCCCGTCCACCTCACCTCGCCGCCTCTGTAGATCGGACAACTGCCTCTGCAAATCGACGAGCTGTCTCTCTATCTCTGCCACCTGCATGTCAATCCCGGCCAACTCTGCCGTGATCTCTGACCGCTCTGCCTCTAATCCTGTGCGGCGCCGCTCCAGCAACATCTCCCGCATAACCACGACTGCACGCCTCTCATCCATATCGTGGCTGACGCTCCTCGATCTAAAGAAATCTGCTAGCCAGTCCAGCTGCATACCTAGCGATGTGAACGGAGCGAACTCTGAAAGCGACCGAGCAACGAACTCTGCAGTCCAACCCGACGACGGCACACTGGCGAACGGCAGCAACCACTCCATAAACCCTGCAGACACCCACATCCGTAGTACTGGGTTCTCTACCACCACGCTCTCGAATGTCTGCGGGAACGCTGCCTTCACCAGTTCTAACCGGCGCACAGTCTCCGCCGGTAGCTGGAGGCCCCCCCAAGCTGCCACATCCACCTGACCGCTCGAGGATCCTCTACTCATATCTCCGACTGTCGCGCCACTGCCGCCCGCTGCAGAAATCTCCGACATCCCACCCGCCCTCTGCGCCCCAATCGTGGCTGAGTGCATCGCCAGAAGAGTAGCTCCGACCTCAACCACGGACTCCGGCAATGTGTCATGCCGTCGCACCACCACGGCCTGAACCGGTGTCTCTCGCTCACGAATCGAGGCAGCAACAACAGACTCAGGCTCCGCCATTTCGCCACCATCACCTCCCACAACCGGCGTCTCCATGCCTGTCCACCAGTCCTCGTCAATGTCGAACATCACCGTATCGCTCCCCTCTCCGCCGTATAGTGCCCCCACCGTTTCCTCAGTAGCAGGCAATGGGCTCACCCTCCTCGGCACACTGGCCGTCAATAGCTCAACGGCCTCGGTCTCGTCACTGTCAACTAGCCTCGGCTGCGCCTCCTCGCGATCTCAGTCTCGGCCTCGCTCCCCCCCGCGACCGCCTCTTCCTCGTCCCCCTGGCAAAACCGCTGTCAGTTCACAGATTATGAGCAATATGCAAACCATATTTATACGACAAAAAGAAAGGACAGAAGCAAACCTCAGAGTCTAGCTCCTCTAATACGTCGCGCGGCCTCTTCGCCCCTGATAGGTGTGGGGCTGAGGTACCAGCACTAGCCTGACGAGCTGTCTCCATCATCCCCACTCGCAATGCCGACAAGGGCCCCTTGCCGGCCCCCGGCACCCTCGGCACCTCGGCAATAGGCTCCTCCCCACGGTCCTCCCCGGGAGCCGCGTCCCCCAACTCTACGGCATCCTCCTCCGCCTCCCTCTCCGAGCTCGGAACAGAACTCCCGGTCACCAGTGACAGCATCCCGCACTGCCTCGCGACTGTGGCCGATATCAAACTCAGGGCTCGGTCACATGCGAACACATCTACCTGTCGACGTGTGCCTGACGGCTGTGCCAGCCATCCGGCCCAGCTCCCTCGCAGTCGCTCCCACCAATGCGCATAATCCGCGGTCACCGCCCCTGCCACCTCTGTCCCTGGCTGCCTCCACTCTGTCGTCGGTGCCGGCCACTCGCGGGCTCTGTCATATAGTGTATACCCAAAAGCCGTCGCCACACTCCAAGGGCTGTCATAACCGCATGGGGGCTCTAGATCGTACCCGAACGCCAACGACAGACGGTCCGGGCAATACCTCGCCACATAATAGCAGCACTCGGCGGCTTCCCGCCATCATCTGTCAATACCGGGAGCCAGCCGGGAAAATACGCGACCAATAGCGCCAGCTGTCCTGGCGCTAGCTCGCCTCTCCTGCTCAGATCTGTCGTCACCTCCTGCACGTGCAGCCATGGCGGCGTACCATATGACGCATGCATCTCCATATAGGGCCGTCGCTCGCATTCCCCCCGTTTGTCTA